>CM055343.1:1731431-2132233 GCA_029228605.1 Salix koriyanagi | reverse complement strand
GCTAGAACATAAGGATGAACACCCCCCACAAAATCATCCAATGTTAGTGAAGAGACGTTGGCTAATGAAGGAATATTCCCAATTAATGGCAATAAACTCAGCTTAATTTACGATAACAAGGAAACTTCTGTTATCATGGAATCAAATCCACTCAGATCACGATAGTAAAGCTCAAATTGCAGACCACATCTTAGATGCAAATTGATATTTAAACAACAGCTACCCAAGAACTGTTACTTAATTTTCTTTAAAAAGTACATCACACAGTGCACAAGTACAGACTCAATTTGAGGACAATGCAACAAGAATTTGCGACAACATTATTAGTTCAGAACTACATAAACCCAGAATTTAACAGACAACAATAATCCAATCCAATCCATTATTACGCAGGAGTAATAAAACTAAGCAAGATAAAATCAAAAGAGCGATATGACAGAACATACAGCCTGTATGAAAGTGAGGATCAGCAGGATAGCTGCTGCAACAGTTGCCGTTCCTCTCCAGATATTGGGGAAATATACAAGTTTCAAGGTTGCCTTTCTATGGTTACTGCGGTTCTCATAGTGGACATTTAACCTATGGGAGATACCAACAAAACGAGTGTTAATATTGTCACCAATATTTTCGCACAAATTGTTAATCATATTTGAGACTGCGGCATCGTCACCTAGCGTGTGGACAATGATTCCCTTCCGGACTAGCAAACCCACGTCTTCTGCACTGTCTATAAGATGGTCCATGAACTTGATGTAGCTGCATATGTAAGCTTCAGACGAGTAGCAGCACTGCTCCAAGGCCATGATATTTCGTATACGACGTTCGAAATTGTGATCAACTTCCAAGCGTGGTATTTTCAACACTCCTTTGTCAAATGTTATGTTCACCAAACATGTGTCTTTGGAGGCCTCAAACCTCACTCCTGCCTTGAGAAGCATGACGGCACTATATTTAAGCACCCGGGTTAAAAGGAAAAGAGGAGCTACAATTTCACTAAACCTGAAATCCAAGATATGCAATAAATCACTTGTCCGCATCGTTGTACATTTGCAAATATCACTATGCTTAATGGCTCCACCCAACATCAAATTTCTTAGTAAATCAGTGAAATGCCTGCTTCCCTCTACAGTATTCGGTCTGATTTCTACCCTTTTTAAAAATGATTCCTTTCTAAAATGACACGAAGCAAGATCAAGAAAAGGAATGGCTTTAGCACCTTGGCTATGGGAACTGACCCGGCCATATATTTCCTGAATAATGAAGAGTGGTAGCTGGTTTTCAAGTAGCATCAAGTCTTCTCGTATGCCAAATGTCATCCAGGGCTCTAAAATTTTAGGACCATCATCATCATTCGACTCCAAAAAAAACAGAATGATGAAGACAGCATCCAGTAGGATCATCTTTACGAAATCATCACTGCTCTCCATTAATCTGGATTTCTCTGAATAACAGTTTCGGAGACGCTCTTCTTGATTCTTAATGCTGACCACAATTTCACACATTTTCTTCTCATCCATCCCATACTGTTCAGTAAGCTTTCTGAAATATTTCAGTTTCTCCTTTTCCATGGCCTCTAGTCCTTTATTTTCGCGGTGAAGAGGACCTATTGAAATCAGATTTGGATCGTAGGCTTTCGAATTTACGTTTCGAAGCGGTTTGGGCACCCTGTAGATACAGCACTCAGATCTACGGGATTCGGAACCGTTCGGTTGAAAGGAAATCAATCTCACTTCAGTATCCAGCGTTTTCAGAATATCTTTAGCCATCTCAATGTCTGAAGCACTTGCCTTATCCTCTTCCATATTTGATGCTCTTGCCTGTTCAATATCGTTTTCCATGTTCGAAGCACTTGCAGCAAAACTTATCATTTTCCAGTCTGCAGGTTGGCTGAAACAAACCAAGAATGAATGGAAGGTACGTATATATAGTTCGATTTTGAAGATCACAAATTTCATAACCTTAAGAATTTCAATTTGAATTATTAAAATCAAAAACGAAATTTTGTTCTCTCTCTCTCTCACAACCTATCAATAACCCTTTTATCAAACATATAACTCAACTTTTATCACTTTAACTCAATCTTCTACCTGATTCTGTTTTCCTCTCTCTTCTACACTCTAGTTCACTCCTCCCTTCAAAACAACGTCATGCATGTCAAAAAAAACAATTTCATAAAGAAATTTAATTTTTTTAGTTGATATCTCAAATATAATTTATATTATTTTTTAATATATTTTCTCAAGCTTTTAGATTTTTTTAGGGTTGAACTTGTATAGATTCACATTAATTTGTGTTTATTTTTTATCAAATAAAAAGGAATAGTGAGATTCAAACTATAACTACTATGTAAATAAAACTCTAATATTATGCTAAAGAGTTATTTCACTTAATAATTTAACTTTTTAAATTAGATTTAAATAATAATTATATTATTTTCTAACCAAATAAACTGGTGCATGTCCTTGTAAGATGAATTTAAAAATAATAATTTTTTGGGGAAATGATATAAACAGTCGAGGTTTCTAAAGTGCCTTTGGCCTGGAATATATATATATGGAACTCAATCATACACGCATATATGGAACTGGACTGAATAGAAACTAGCTAGATTTTGTTCACTTGTATATTCAAATTTCATGCTATCAAAAAAAGCTGTTTTAATGGAGCTCATTTAAAAAGAGAAAACACCTTGACGACTACTTACATTATCTTCCCAAAATCTTAATAAAATCGGTTCTCCCTGTTTAGTTGCTTAAATTCTAATTAAAAAACAAGACCTGATCTAGTTTATTTCTTCTTTTCGAAAAAAAAATATATTAAGAACTAAAAAATGGTTCTATAAAAAGAAAACAAATAAAAAAGTTGAACTACGTTTCACCTAGCTTTACATAAACTTACATAGAACCACCCTAGGTCTGCAGATTTTAAGCCAAATCCAAAAAGACCGTAAGATAACATTTCAAGAGAAATGGAAACTAGTTAGTGCTGACCTGAGGAAGAAGATCAGACGACCGTAATCTCCGTGTATAGTCCCCGGCCGCGGGCCTGTATATTTCAGCCTCTCTCTCTCTCTCGAAGTCTCTTGCTCTGGTCGACCTAAATGGTTGAGTGAGCCCTCTATATATAGTTGCAAGGACTGGTAAGTAACAATTCATAACAAGGAAAAGAATTATGAAAAACATTATTTACTTTCAGTGTTATTTTTTAATTAGGGAATGTAGCTCAAAGGGTACGTATTTTAATTTTAGCAGAGTAAAAACACCAATCAACATATAACTTTGTTTTTAAACAATTTATTTCATTTTTTTATGCATAGCGTATAAAAAAGGAAAAAAGAAGAAGAAAAAACTTAAAATAAATAAATAAATTAGCTTTTTTTGATGTCTTCCCTGCATGAATTAATTCACGTTTGTCTTAGGCTTCATCGTACCAGAGTGGCAGGCAACATTACTCTATTTACAAATGCATGTCGGGGTGGCAGTTAACAGTTGCAGTGCAATTAATTTTGCAATGCAGTACACTTCCAGAACAGTGGTAGAATAATTGAAATTGCAAAATGAGAAAGATGAATTTACTGTGAGATATTAAGTTTTGGATTGAACAATTATCAAATTCTGCGCATGAGGATAATGAAAACAATTTCGCTTGAATTAACACACTCTTCTGTTCATCATTGCGAGGAATTCTATCACAAGTTCATCTCTGCAGAGGCCTGGTTTCCTTTGACAAATTTCTGTTCCTTCAAGTGCTTGTAACCTGTTTATTGTTTTGTCTATTTATGATTATTTTGCATGGTTACCTTACTAGGGAAATAAGCGAATTAGTTTCATAAACTTACAATGCATGATCTGCTGTCATGGTGCTTGCCTCCATTGCCATTATTTTTGAAGGATGCACCACCCATACAGAATCTATAAAGAATCAAGCACCTGATAGATGAGTTAAGCTAGAAAAACTGGCTTCTGTTCGACATGCATGCTGCTTAAGCTGGGTTGAAGAGAAATAGATGAGTTTCAATGTTCGTTGAAAAAGTTTCAACAAAAGTTATCTAGAAATCTTCTTTAGTTGAAGGGGCATCTTGTTGATACCATTCACAATTAAGCCATACATTGCAGATTCTTAATTTATGAGAATGAAGTCTACATGTATCTATCATAATTTGATATGGAACATGTTCTAATTATAAACAATTCGCAAGATTTTTAGATCTCAATAAGCAAAGCATACCTGCATTCGTATAATTTAGAACAAAAAAAAAGTTCTTCTAACTCAAGATACTCATGAAAAAAATGCAAGAATAGAGTTTAGAATTACCCAGCAGGCAATTTCAGCAGCAGACTCAAACCGTTCTTGGAGAGTACTGTATTCTTCCGTGTTCCCTTAAAAATTATCTTTGTTATCTTCAGGATTATTAGGTCCAACTAAGAGTTCTAAGGCTAGAATCACAGACCCTCAATACGCAGATTGCAAGAAAAATAAACATGATTTCTGGGGGGAAATTTGCTGGAAAATCTAGAAGGAAATATAATTTGTACAAAGAATTAAGAAATCACCAAACAAAACTGAGAATTGCTTTTGAACTTGAGGTAGATCCGATGATGATGTTAGAAAATCATATAAATTATATTTTGGGGCCTCATCTATCAGCTTAAGTTTTTTGATGAGATGGTTCCTTAACATGGTATCAGAACCTTGTTGACCCATCAGTCACGAGTTCGAATCTCACCAACCCCATTCTATTTGATAAAAAAATCAAACACAAGGTAATACGGACTCGTGCAAGTTTCAAGCTCAAAGGGTTTTCACTTGAGGGGGTGTGTTGAAAAATAATATAAATCATATTCTGAAACCTCACCTATCAACTTTAAATTTTTAGGTGAGATGGTTCCTTTAACAGATAAAAAAACAAGATTTAGGGAAGTGACATTAATTACTTGTAAAACAACGGAAGTGATATTTAAAATAAATTTTTTTAATTAGCATCAGATAATGTGTTTCAAAGTTTTTTTCAATGAGCAACCAATTATCCGATGTGAATCATCAGATAATGTTAGTGATTCATTGCTATATCAGCACCGTGTATAGTCCCCGGCAGCGGGCTCTTTGTCTCTCTCTTGAAGGCTCTTGCTCTCGTCAACCTAAATGGTTGAGCCATGTATATTTGCAAGGAATGGTAAATTAACAGTTCATGAAAAGGAAAAGAATTAGGAAAAACATTATTTACTTTCAGTTTTTTTTTTTTTAATTAGGAAATGTAGCTCAAAGGGTATTTTAATTTTAGCAAAGTAAAAACACCAATCAAAGAGTTTTTGTATTATAATATTTTTTAATAAAACAAAAACGGAAAATAGCAAAAATAAAAGAGCTAAAACATATATAAATTTTAAAATTTTCATTTTTGTAAAAAAACAATGATTTTTTTTATGCAATATCATGCAAAGCTAAAAATCAACATTGAACTTAATCCAATTATGAATTAATCCACGTTTGTCATAGGCTTCATGCGATAATGACTAAACTAATTAAAAATAATAATAAAAATTTGCTAGCATTCAAAAATCTTATCAGTGGCAGACAACATTATTAAAATTACAAATGCATGTCAGTGTGGCAGGTAGCAGTTGAAGTATAATTAATATTGCACTGCAGTACTATTTCAGAACAGTGGTAGAATTATTGAAATTGCAAAGTGAGAAAGATGAATGTGGATAAAAAAAAATAAAAAAAAGTAATGATTGTTGTTGTTTTTTTAAAAATAATTTTTTATTTAAAAAATATATTAAAATATTTTTTTTTATTTTTTAAAAAACTTATTTTTGATATAAATATATAAATATATCTAAAATCAGTAAAAAAATATTAATTTAAAAATAAAAAACACATCAAAATAATTTAAAAACATCAAAATAAATTAATTTTTTTTAAAAACACTTTTGAAATATAGTGCCAGACAGGCCATAAGTTTTAAAAAAAATCTGATTTTTTTTTATATATTTTGAGTTTTTTTTTATATGCAAATATAAAAGATGATTTAAAAAAAATATTTTAATATATTTTTTAAATAATAAAAATCTTAAGAACAACTTGAAACATACTCCCACATATATAAGTTTCACTGCGTTTTAAGATCACATTTAAAAACATAAATTTAATTGAGTTGGTGAATTCATTCAATATGGCTTGTTTTGTGTACCCTTCAATTTAAGATTGAGATAATATATGGGCCAATATGTTGGATTTGAACGAAAGATAAATTAGAATCTCGATTTTACTAATTTTATGGTTTTACTTTAACATCTTCAATTTAAGATTCAGATAAAAATCCTTTTAAATTAAGAACATTTTAGATAAATTATACTTATTATTCGTTGCAGATTTGATAGAATCATATTTGCAATGAATTTTTCACATCTTTTGTGGCTGATTCGTTGCTAAGTCAGCAACATCATTCTTTCATTGTTAACAATATTATTTTCTAATGCATTGCGTATAAAAAAATAAAAGATTAACTTAAAATAAATAAATAAATTAGCAAGCGTGAATTAATTCACGCATATTTTATGTTTAGCCCAGTCTTCCCAAGCATGAATTAAGTCACGTCTATCATATAGACTTCATCGACAATGATTAACCTAATTAAAAATAAAAATAAAAATAAAAATAAAAATTTGCTAGCATTCATGAATCATACCAGAATGGGAGGCAACATTATTAGTTTTACAAATGCATGTCAGTGTGGCAGGTAACAATTGAAGTAAAATTTATATTGCACTGCATTACTATTTCAGAACAGTGGTAGAATTATTAAAATTGCCAAATGAGAAAGAAGAATGTGGCTAAACGAGTATAATTAAGGTTTATTTTTCAAATTGATTTTCATTTTTTAAATATATTAAATGATATTTATTATTTTTTAAAAAATTATATTAATATTAACACATGAAAATAATCTAAAAATACCAAAAAAAAATAATTTAAAATAAAAAATATAAATAATTTTCTTAAGTTTTTTTAAAAAATATTTTTTGAAATACAGTGCTAAACAGGGGTCTAAGTTACACGGAGTTCTAAAATCATTTTTTGAAAAAAATATAAAATTGTTTATTTAAAATTAATTTATTATATATTTCGAGATTTTTTTTATATGCAAATATAAAAAATAATTTTAATGTATTTTTTAAATAAAAAATACTTTTAAAAAATAACTTCAAATAGACTCCTAAACATGAGTATGTATAAGTTCCACAACGTTTTAAAAATCGTTTTTAAAAAAAAATTGAAAAATGTTTTAAAATTTTTCTTTTTTTATTTTGAGATTTTGAGATCATTTTAATACATAAATATTAAAAAATGATTTCTAAAAAAGTAAAAAAATATATCATTTTAATATATTCTTAAATAAAAAACATTTTAAAATAACTTAAATCACGTTACTGAACTAAGTATGTATTGTATTTTGCAGACTGGGTTTGAAAATTTTCTTCCCTCTAGTTTCTGGGTTTAAATATTTATTTATTTTCTCAGTTTTTTTATGTTCTCTCCTCTCGTCTCTCTTCTTTGTTTTTCGGTCTTTAGTTTATATATATATTTGCATTTATAATACAGGAGTCTTGAGAATCGAAATTTAAAAATAATAATTAGCATTATTATGATGATTTTTTTAAATCAAAGATTATTAGAGAAAATTATTATATTTTTTTTTATAAATTAACAAAACAATTTCTTAATGTGAATTCACTCAATTTCCCATTCGCCGCCCCTCCTTACTACCATGAAGAAGTCTCCGATCAGGGAAGTTTGGTTTAAGAAGTCAATAATAGCTGTCATGACTTGATAGCGAGCGAGAACTGCTACTGAGAATCTTGATTCATTGCCTGGAAAGTGATTGATGTAGCTGAAAAGTGTAGCTATCTCTTACTGTTTTAGCTGTTCACATTTAAACATAAATTTAATGGAGTTGGTGAATTCATTCAATATGGTCAAATAATAAATTTTATAATATCCATTGAAATAATAGGTAAAAACAAAATAGGATGAAAATGAAATGATAAAAACGTGCTATGATAATATTGATGGAAGATGTCATGCAATGCAAAGATGATGACGACTATAATAATAAGTAGATAATTCATAGTAATAACAAAGTAATGATTTTTTATAATTGTAGCTGCTATATTTATTAAACTTGGATTTGAGGTTTGACTTGATTAAATAAATTTTAAAAAATAAAAAAAATATGTAAGGTTTTAAATTTCCAAAATAGTTAAAAAAAATATTTAAGATTTTAAAAAAGATTTTTGTTTTATATTGAGAAAATTTTATATTTATTGATTCTTTAAGGTATTATTTGGTACTGTTTTTCAAAAAAATTTAAAGAAATAATCGATATACAAACTAACCCTGATATCCATAAAACTAGTTAATGCTGACATGAGGGAGATCAGACGACTTTATCACTGTGTATAGTCCTCTTTGTTGGAAAATGAGAAAGATGAATTTAAGCATATTAAGTTTTGGAGTGAACAACTATCAAATTCAGCAATAAGGATAATGGAAGCAATTTCGCATTTTTTTACATTTCAACTGACAGTCATAGACTGATAAAGTAGCATAAATAGTATATCCCAGAGATGAAAATAGGCTTTGTACCGTCCAGTTAAGGGCCTGTTTGAGAGAGCTGTTACGGTAGCTTTTCAAAGTGTTTTTTGTGCCGAAATACATCCAAATGATGTTTTTTTATTTTTTAAAAATTATTTTTGACATCAGCATATTAAAATGATCTAAAAACATCAAAACATATTCATTTAAAATAAAAAATAAAAAAAATAAAAAAAAATCAAAGCTGCGGCACGGCTTGAAAAAGCCGTGCCAAACAGCCTCTAAATGTTAGGACCAAAAGCTTGGGAGGTTAGCACAAAGTTGTCGTGGTTGTAGAGTGAGATTAATGAGAAATTACGAATTCATCAGAACCTGAGACTAACGAAACAAGCTTCCTCTGCAAGTCTTAGATGTTCAAACAAAGTACTATTTCTTAACCTTTCCCCCCTCACTTCTTTGTGGGAGCGAGTCACTGACAATTTTCAACACCGGACCTTTATTGTGATTTGTGCATGGGGCAAACCTTATATTTAAAAATTTCGCCCTGTTTTCATGAATTGTATAATGTGGTGCAAAATGTTTTGTGATTAATTTAATAATATATTTTTTTTCAAATTTTTATTTTATTGTTGACATCAATATAGCAAAACCATAAAAAAATACTTTTTTTTGCTAGGTTTTTTGAGTTCAGCTTAGAATTATATGGGAATTGTGTTATTACGACTGTTTGCTATAAGAATTTAATCATAGTTAATGTGAAAGCTAATTCAAAGATATTTCTTAATTACAGAAAAATTATTTTATGTGACTTGAATCATTTTTTTTTTAAATGTTGACAAATAAAAAACAAGTTATAAGAAATTATTTGATATGGTTATTGAAACCAGTTCAACGAATCTACTTTGAAATCTCTTGGTATAACTCCTTGTCTAATAATTTATGTTTAAAATTAAACTATATAGAAATTAACTCGATGTGATACAATCAGCTTCACATGTCCCAAAACAATCTTTAAAAGTAATGATTAAACTTAAAAATAATATTCAATATCACTTTTTTTTTAATTTTAAAAAAACACATATTAAATCAGCCAAGATTTCACGACTTAACTTATCAAATTCACGATTTATGTTATGAACTATACTAGAATTTAGAATTTCATTTTTCTAAAATTATTATTTTTAATTAATTATACGATAACAAAATTAATTTATAAAACCAAGTACAAACTAATCATAAACCAAATATCGGAAGAAAATAAATTTAAATCAAGTGAATATCGAAAAAAAATGCCACCACAATGCCCTACCAGCTGATTCAATCTTTACAAGCATCGGATTTCCACAGCTCTTACAGCATTTATAACCTTTCCACTGAAAAAGAAGACACAGGTAACTGATCAACGTGCAAAGAGGTAATTACAAAAGCATTGCCGAAAGCTGTTCAGTTATTTATCATCTGCTGCAAACGCAGAAAGTTCTCTGGACAATATCAAAAGTTTTATGATAAAGCAATTCATTCCTTTTCTGAATCGTTTTTATCTGCAAAAACAAAACGACAGCAAATCAGTTTGGAGACAATGCTGCTAAAAGTAAACTGTAATTTGCTTCAACTTCGACAATGGCCCGCCGGGAGAGACTGACCGACGAACAGACTACCTATTAAACTTGTGAGGTCAAGTTGGTTACTGTAGCTTGTGAGTATTTTCATGGTGAATTACAATAGTGTTTCTTGGTCGATTTGGTTTTTGGGTCGGTTCAATTCGGTTGGGTCACTGGGTTTTTTTTCACTGTAAAATAACCTTTTTATCTCTAAACAAAAGACAAAAAAAAGCAATTGCCGGGGGTTCACCGTAATTTCACATTTCATTACACAGTAAAATAACCATTTTACCCTCCAACAAGACAAAAACTATGACTTGCCTAGGGGATGTTTATGATATTTCACATTTTTTGAAAATGTTCAAACACTAATCTGCCTCCAAATAAGACAAAATAGAAGAGTTGACAATAAAAATACTAAAATAATATACCATTTATTATTATTATTATTATTTACTACCGAATACTATGTGCATCTTATACACGTGTCGACAATATTCGGTTTCACACCCGCTTTGACACGCGGACATCATCTTCTTCATGCAGCTCTCATTATTCGGTACTTCTTAGAAATCTTATAGTAACTACGTATTTAAGTTTACACAAGAGGACGAACACCACTTACAAACACAAAGATCTAACCACATCAACCTTATTCAAAAGGAAATTGATGGAACTGTGACACCAACGGTGTTCATGAGAAACAGAGTGACATTCATGCTAGACTAGGAGACATATGGGGCTAATAGATTGGCAATAGAACTTCAAAAATCAACAGTACTAAAACAATAAATCCAAATCAAGGATGTCATTACCATTTCGGTTGGTGCTGATGTTTCAGAGTGTTTCGGCATGCCGTTTCGGATTGTATTGTTTATATATATATATATATATATATATATATATATATATATATATATATATATATAATTAAATATATTAATTCAAAAAAATAGTTCAAATCCAAAAATAAAATTATTTAGAATTGTGTAATTTAATCTAAAAAAAGACACAATAAAATAATTTTTCTGAACAAAATTATGAACATGTATAATATTATTAGAATACCATCATCAATCTCGCAAGGTCATTACATTCTTTGATTGTTCTGAGATTTTAATATAATATATATAAACATGTCAAGATACTCCTCGTAAAATATCATCTCAATCTAACGGTCGGATTAAGAGATATGATTGATATTGTAAAATTATTTATTATTTTAAAAAATACTATTTGGCCGAAACGGAACCGGAACGTTTTGGCCGATATTTGACCGAAAAATCCAGAACGAGCCGAAATTTAAATCAAAATAAAAACAACACAATTTTATCTGGGTTTTTTAACTAATACAAAACATCTCGGTCATTTCGGTCGAAACAGAATGAAAAAGACAAGTATGATCCAAACTGCATGACCGATCAGATAATAAGAGAGCAGTGCCGAAGTGAGGGGAAAACATTGTTTGTCTTTAGCCAGTGTATGTTGCATGCTTACGAGAATCCTTAAAAATGTTTACATCAGCTGTCCCCAAGATAATTACATACACTAAATCTTAATGGAGGGAGGGGTTGGGAAGGATGTTTCATTTAACAGTTGTAATATGCACAACCACTTGCCGACAGAGATTGGCCGTTGATCTGTCGCTGCCTTGAGAGATGATATTGATGCAATCTTGGCGTCATCGTCAATCAAAATTTTCAGAAATTCTTCCATGTTGCCTGAGTAACCTGTACTGTAACAATTATTTCCCCTGACGAGCCAAGCTCAGAAATACTCTGTAATCAAGTTTTAAATTAAGCAGAGATTCAACATCGAGCTCTGATGGATTAGCTCCCTCAATTCACCCCCTTTGATTCTTGTTCAGGAAGAGAAATTGGCGAGCTAACCAGAGCAGCTCCAAGTTTCCGGTGAAAAGCAAATGGGTTTTTTCTTCTTCTCAATTTCAACTATCTTTATGACACAGCAGAAAACAGTAAAGAAATACGACCAACGTTAATATTTCATAAATAATTTGCAAAGAGATGAAATCTCAGGAAAACTCAAGGTTTTTATTCAATAATCAATAGGTAATTTCGGCCATAACTAAACAAGACATAAATTTCATAAAAAATACCATGTTTTTTTGCTAAATTTGCATCCGTTACTGTATAAGAATATATCATGTTTTCTATAGTGTCTTGTAGAAAAAAATAAAGATAAAGATAGAAATATAAAAAAATAAATCATATCTTAAATAATTTTGAAGTAAAGTTTTATCATACAAATTAAGAATTTCTCTCAATTCCACCTTAACTAAACGCAACAAAAATATCATAAAATTTCAATGTTTTTTTTTTTTTTGTTAAATATTCCCCTTCTTCACAAAATTTCAAGCCGCCTCCTCAGCTCCTCTTCTTCAACAGCCTCCCTAGCTATTTCTCCAGCACATGCAGCAAAGTTACTAATGCCATGAAACAGTACCAGCCTAGGAATTCCAAGTTTGGCAGCAAAATCAACAGCCCAAGGAAACAACAAAACAGCAACAATGCAACCAGGATGGATTTCTTGTAGTTCCTTCTCAAAGGGTTCTTGAAGCAAGGGTACTGTGGCTATGATAAACTTTTTGGTCACTTCTGCTACATTTTCCAGATAAAATCAATAAAACGATTTGACAGAACTTATAGTCTGTATGAAAGTGAGGATCAGCAGGATAGCTGCGGCAACAGTTGCCGTACCTCTCCAGATATTGGGGAAATATACAAGTTTCAAGGTTGCCTTTCTATGGTTCCAGTGGTTCTCATAGTGGGCATTTAACTCTCGGGAGATATCACCAAAACAAGTGTAATTGTCACCAATATTTTCGCAAAAAATTGTTTATCATATTCGAGACCGCGGCATCGTCACCTAGCCAGTGGAGAATGATTCCCTTTTCAACTAGCAAACCCACGTCTCCTGCACTGTCAATAAGATGGTCCATAAACTTGATGTAGCTGCATATGTAAGCTTCACGCTCGTACAGACACTGCTCCATGGCCATGATATTTCGTACAAGACGTTCGAAATTGTGATCAACTTCCAACTGTGGTATTTTCAACACTCCTTTGTCAAATGTTATGTTGACCAAACAGCTGTCTCGGGTGACCTGAAACCTCACTCCTGCCTTGCGAAGCATGACGGCACTATATTTTAGTTTGACAGGATCGAAACTATAACTTCGTTCAATGGATCCCTTCAACATAAAAATGCCTTACTAAATCAGTGAAATGCTTGCTTCCATTTACACTCTGTTCGTTTTGTGAATAGGTAACACGATTAAGAAAAGATCCACCCGTGTTCTTTCCAAAAGCATCGGTAACAAGATCAAGAAAAGATATCCATGTTGCATGCACATCTTGGAAATCACGATTTATCTCAGAATATATACCCCAAATGATTGAGAAAGGTAATTGGTTTTCAAGTAGAATCAAATCTTCTTTAATGTCAAACATCATCCTGGGCTCAAAATTCTTAGGATGTTTATACTCCTTCAAAAACTCAATGATGAAGACAGCATCCAGCAGGATCATCTCTGTGAAATCACAACTACTAATTTGGTTGAATTTCTCTGAATAACAGAATCGGATATACTTTTCTTTATTCTGAATGATGACCACAAGATCCCTAATTTTCTCCTTATTCATCCCATCCTGTTCAGTGAACTCTTTGAAACATCTCCATTTATGATTTTGCATGGTCTGTATTCTCTTAATCTCGCGGTGAAGAGGACCTACTGAAATCAGTAGTGGAGTGTAGGCTTTCCAATTTACGTTTCGAAGCGATTTGGGCACCCCTGTATATACAGCAATGATCCCGGTTCTGTTTCGAGGACAGCTCTTTCATCTTATCATTCAGCTGTGCCAAAATCTTGCTAGTCATCTCAATTTTGAGTTCAGGGGTTTGAAATACTTGAGGTAATTGCTATATCCTTTCCTTTGCTTGAAGCATCCCTTTCCGAATTTGTGGTGCATGCGTTGTTAATATCCTTGTAATCAATGTCAGAATCACTTCCTACAACATCAAAACCTTTTCCCTTTTTTTGAGAACTTGACACATAGTCTTCCATGTTGGAGGCACTTGCCTGTTCAACATGGTTTTTCATGTTTGAAGCCCTCGCAATAAATTTATCCTTTTCCAGTCTGCAGGTTCAGTGAAACAAACATAGAATCAATGGAAGGTTTATGTATATAGTTCAATTTTGATATTTGTTTTGAGATATATTTTTACCAAACTAATATAGTCATCTCTATGCTGTTTCACAAAAATTAAAGCATATTTTTTCCTCACTACTTCAATATGACTGTATTTGTCAATGTAAATTTCCAGAGCAATGCTACAGGAAAATCATACGAAAAAATCACATAAATGTCATAGGAACAATACACTGAAAAAATGTTTGAAAAATTATATATAAACAAAGATAATATAGTTAGTTCTCATCTTTCTTCTCATTTCAAGTTAAGCGCCAAACAAAACCCTTTTACGGATAAAGAGAAGAAAGACATGGTGAGAGCTCCATATAGCTCAACAATGGAAAGTTCGATGGAAATAATGGTTTGGTTAGCCAGTTCCTTTCAAACCCATACTAATCGCAGGTCGAACCTCTGATTTTGTAAAGTGAATTTTGTGGCAAAATAATAACTTATTGACCATGTCTTGCTCTGTAGCTATAGTAATACCCACACTAATCTCAGGTCGAACCTCTGATTTCACAACAGGTTCAGTGACATTAACAGCAAAATTTATGTTTATTGTATGCTGGAAAACTAAAAGATAATTAGCAGTTCATATTAGTAATCCGATTCGCTTAAATTCAATAGTTTTCTTTATAGGGAAATGATCAACTTCATGGATAGAATTCTTTTACATATATAGAACCACCTCATGTCTGCAGAGCTTAAACCAAATCCAAAATTTTCAAAAAAAACAAAAAAAGTTAGTGCTGACCTGAGGACGGAGATCAGAGGACTGTATCTGTATACAGGGTCCCAAGCAGCGAACCTCTTTCCTATATGTTGCAGCACCTCTCCCTCTCTCTCCCTCTCTCTCCACGTCTCTTGCCTTGTCTACCGACACTATGCATATAATTAACTTGAGATTCTTGACAATGGCTGATCGAGGAGGTTGCGGGTCCCCCAACATGTCGGGGAAAGTCCCTTCTAACTTTAGAATTATTTGTAAGAGATCAAGTATATTTGTACATAATGATCCCTGTAAAATATTAAACACTCATTTTAGCCATTTAATATTGTTGAGTCCTGGATCCATCGTTTTTTGTAGATAGTCTTTAATAAAAGGAAACTCGACGATGCCAGATATGAGAAGATAAAGATTTCTCTCATTTTTTGACTTTATATTATCCATAAATATTCGTTTTAGCTTTTAAGAAGTGAGACCCACATGTAAGAACTGATAATGTAATGTATTGCTGTGAAGATTGGAATACAAGCTTGAGTTGTTTGTCTGCTCCATTGCATTTAAATAGAGCAGACCTTTACACATTTACACATCTAAATAAGGAATTGCAAATTTACAGGGATGGAAATATACAAAAGGGAAAGAAGACGTTGGCATAATGGAAATGGAAATAGCCGTTGGTCACACTTGTTCTTGGGAGACTTGATCTGTTGCTGCTGAATTGGAATGTGATGTAGGTGTGGGATTCTTTCCATGAATAGCTCTAACACCCCCCCTCAAAGTGATGGGGATTAGGATCACCATTAGTTTGGACCGCAGCAATGTAAACCGAGCGACAGTGTGGCCTTTTGTGAAAATATCACCAATTTGATCATGTGTGGAGATATGTTTCACTTGGATATCTTTGTTTAGGACCTTTTCTCTGATGAAGTGATAGTCGACCTCAACATGTTTCGTGCGGGCGTGGAACACCGGATTTGATGCTAGAGCAATGGCGCCGATGTTGTCACACCAAATTGTTGGAGTTGAGGATAGGAGTACACCGAGTTCCTTCATAAGCATCCTAAGCCAGTATAGTTCAGCAGTGACAATGGCTAGGCCGCGGTATTCGGCTTCGGTGCTGCTCTTAGAAACAATGGGTTGTTTCTTGGCTGTCCATGAGATGAGGTTTTTCCCAAGAAAGATCCCATATCTCGTGGTGCTACGGCGATCATCTGGATTGCCAGCCCAATCGGAGTTGCAATAGGCTTGAAGGTTGACGGTGCCAGGAGAGAAATAGAGGCCATAGTCAACACTTGATTTAAGGTAGCGAAGCACTCTCTTGACTGCTGTCCAGTGGGGTTCCCTTGGATTGTGCATAAATTGGCATAGCTGATTAACCGCATAAGCAATGTCAGGGCGTGAGATGGTGCAATACTGAAGGGCTCCAACAACTCGGCGATATTCAGTGGGGTCAGATAATGGTTCTCCTTCTGAGGAAGATAGTTTTGGACCCGAGACTGTAGGACAGTTGAGAGGCTTGGCACCCACCATGTTGGTGCTGTGTAGGAGATCAGTGATATACCGAGTTTGACGAAGATGTAGGCCATGGGAGTCTCGGCTAGCTTGAACTCCTAGAAAAAAAACTTAGCTCACCCAAATCTTTAACATTAAATGAGTCAGTAAGAGATGAAATAAAAGAGTCAATTGCATCTTGTTTGGAACCAGTGACTAGTATATCGTCAACATAAATTAACACATATAATTTAACTGAATCGGTATCATAGATGAAAAGGGAATAATCAGCAGTGGATTCAATAAAGCCATACTCAAGCAGTGATTGTGAGAGACGACGAAACCAAGCACGTGGTGCTTGTTTAAGTCCATACAAAGATTTGTGCAAACGGCAGACATAATCCGGGTAATTTTCATCAATAAACCCTTGAGGTTGTTCCATAAATACCTCTTCATCTAAAAATCCATGTAAAAAAGCATTTGAGATATCTAATTGACGAATATTCCAGTTGAAAGACACTGCCAAGGCAAGAACAATTCTAACAGTAGTATGTTTAACTACGGGTGAAAATGTCTCGGCATAATCTATGCCATACTGTTGATCGAACCCTTTAGCTACTAATCGCGCTTTATAGCGCTCAATACTACCATCTGACATTCTTTTCAGTTTAAACACCCATTTATTTCGAATAATTTGCTTACCTGGTGGTCGAGGGTAGAGAGACCAAGTTCCATTTACCATCAGGGCATCAAACTCAGAACCCATTGCGGCACGCCATTGAGGAGAAGAAGCAGCTTGGGTGTAGGTAGATGGTTCAGTGTCAGTGATCATTGTGGAGAGTACCTGCAGAGGATGCCGAGTCGAATACAGAGAAGTAAAATCTGGAAATGTTTTGACTTTGGAATTTCCAGTCATGGAACGGGTAATAACTCGGTTGTTGTTGTGGGTGGTGGACGATGTCAAAGCTGGTTGGTCGGTGATGGAGTTGTCGGTGATGAAATGGGTGTGTGATGGACGATTTGATGAAGGAGGTGATACTGTTGTGGGATCAGTTTGTGAGATCGGTGAAGGTGGTGATTGTTGATCTGAAGATGGGTCACTGGAATTTATGGGTTCTGGAATTTCTGGGTCGGAGATTATGGTGGTGGCTGGATCATTTGTGGTGAGTTCGGGTGCTTGGGTAAGAACGGGGATTTGTGGGAATGAAAACATGGAAGGAGACTTACCTGTGGAGACTTCACTTTGTGGGGCAGCAGAGAGGACCCCATCACGTGATGCAGGAAAATAATTTTCATTAAATATGACATTGCGTGAAATGTAAATTCGACCAGTTTTATAGTCAAGACACCGATACCCATGTTGGTGACTGGCATAGCCTATAAAAAATACATTCTTTGCTGCGAAAAAGAGAGTTTGTGAATTTCATAAGGTCTTAGTAGAGGAAAACATGCAGATCCAAAAATTTTAAGATGTGAATATTTGGGAACCGTTTTATGAAGCATGAAAAAAGGAGTCAAATGATGCAATACTTTTGTTGGAAGACGATTTATGAGGTAAACAGATGTGAGGAAAGCATCGGGCCAATATTTATTAGGTAAATGAGACCGGGCTAAAAGTGTTAATCCGGTCTCGACTATGTGATGATTTTTCCTTTCGGCAATCCCATTTTGTTGAGATGTATAAGGGCATGTTAAGCGATGAAATATGCCATTTTCTTGTAAAAACATTTTAAACTGAGTGGATGTATATTCTCCTCCATTATCAGTTTGCAATTGTTGGATTTTACAAGAAAATATATTTTCCACAAGAATTTTGAAATTTTTAAAAATTGTAAAAACCTCATGTTTAAATTTAATGGGATAGAGCCAAGTAAAGCGAGAAAAATCATCAATAAAAATAACATAATATTTCGATCCATTAACCGAATTCACAGGAGATGTCCATACATCGGAATGAATAAGGGCTAAGGGGCGAATAGATTGACGAGTTGAATCATGAAAAGGTAATTGCTTAGATTTTCCTAAAGGACATGACGAACAAAAATCTAATTTATTTGATGTGGAAATATCTAAGCATTTGGATGTGACCAATTTATTTAAAATAACTAAAGACGGGTGGCCAAGGCGATCGTGCCACGTGTTAAGTGTGGTTGATACGCCAAGAGAGGCTACAAAACATGAAATTTTATTTGAGCCAAATTTATTATCTGCAATCGGATAGAGTCCGTTCTTAACCTGCCCTTTGAGTAGAAGTCGCCTCGTGTAGTTCTCCTTCACAAAAAAATCAGTTCCGGTGAGTATAAAATAACAGTCATTGTCCAAGCAAAATCGGTTTATAGAAATTAAATTTGACGAAGCATTTGGACAATGAAGAACATTAGACAAAGTAAAATCAGAATTATTTGACTTAAAACACGTGGTACCCGTATTTTGAATTACTAAACCCGAGCCATTCCCCACTGTGATTGTTTCGTCTCCTTCATAAGGCTGTGGGTTGGTGAGGTTTGCCGTGTTATTGGTGATGTGGGCGTTGGCTCCACTGTCGGCATACCATGTTTGTTGAGCATGAGAGAAGTTCCCTTCAGCAGCCATAGCAGCAAGATCGGACGGTGGAAAGCGACCCTGGTAAGAAAAATTGAACCTGTTATAACAATCAAGGGCCATGTGTCCCCGTTTTGTGCAAATTTGGTAGATGGGTCTGTTGTCACCGGGGTGAGAGGTGGTGTTTGTTTTGTTGGCTGAGGGTCCAGTGTGGGTTGAAGGTCGGGTATAGGAGTTGGATGAACGGGTATAGGAGTTGGGTGAACGGGTATAGGAGTTGGGTGAACGGGATGGGTCTGTGAAATTTGGTGTTTTGGTTCTTCTTGGTGCTGTTGATTTGGGGTAAGTGGCTGCAAATGCTAGGTTGGTTTCAGTGGTGACAGTGGGATTCAAGGCTTCCATTAGTGTTTCAAAATTGAGTATTTCGGTTTGGAACTCATCTAGGGAGAGTTCCTTGTCTCTGGTTGCGAAGGTGAAGGCAGTGACAAAGGGCATGAACTGTGGCTGAAGTCCACTCAAGAGGTAGGAGATGAGGTCTTGTTCGTCCACTGGTTTGCCTGCAGCAGACAATTGATCTGAGAAGAGTTTGGCCTCTTCAATGTAAGAGAGGCAATTGCGATTGCCTTGTGAGATCGTTTGAAGTTGTCTTTTGAGGAAAGTCACACGGGACCGTGAGGTTGATGAGAAGCGAGCTTGAAGAGCATCCCATACTTGTTTTGAAGTTTCCAGATTAAGGACTGTGGAAACAAGCTTTTCAGTGATATAGGCATATAGCCAACTGAGAACGCTATTGTCCTTCTTGGACCAGCTTGTAAATTCAGGATTCAATGATCCATCAGTGAGAGTCTTGGTTGGAGCAGGGTTGGTTCCATCAACGAGACCAACCATGTCGTGACTCTTAAGAAAAACCAGAAATTGAACTCGCCATGTTAGATAATTGGGGCCATCCAATTTTGGGAACTGGGGAGTTTGTGGAGAAGAGGTCATTGTGTCTGTTTTTGTGCGGAAGCAGAGATTAAAGGATCGTGTTTTGAGCGTAAGCTTTTACTGCTCTGATACCATGTAAGAACTGATAATGTAATGTATTGCTGTGAAGATTGGAATACAAGCTTGAGTTGTTTGTCTGCTCCATTGCATTTAAATAGAGCAGACCTTTACACATTTACACATCTAAATAAGGAATTGCAAATTTACAGGGATGGAAATATACAAAAGGGAAAGAAGACGTTGGCATAATGGAAATGGAAATAGCCGTTGGTCACACTTGTTCTTGGGAGACTTGATCTGTTGCTGCTGAATTGGAATGTGATGTAGGTGTGGGATTCTTTCCATGAATAGCTCTAACACCACATGGTTGTTAGAAAAATATTTTCTAAGATTAATGTTTAATTTCTACCTAATATTTTTAGCATTTAAATCAATAACGAAAAAAGAAATAATTTAAACTTATAGCACTTAATGAGAAAGAAAATAGAATTGGGACAATAGTTTCATTTTTCACATCTTTCTATTTAAAAAAATACATCCATTTTCACAACTTTTACATTAGTTTCATTTCCATTAGGGGTTAAAATTAAAAGAAAATATGAAGTCGTTCCACTCACCTACTAGTTAAGTGCTTATCTAAAAGTATGGTTGAGATTGCTTTTAAAAGTATTTTTTGTTTAGGAATATATTAAAATATTTTTTTTATTTTTTAAATATTATTTTTGACATCAACACATGAAAATGATCTACAAACATCAAAAAACTTTTATTTAAAGTAAAAAAATAAAATAAAAATTCAATTTTTTTCAAAAATATTTTAGAAACAAAATGTCAAACAAGGCTTAAATCTAAGAAGCCCTTCAAAGTTAAGAAAGTGTTTAGCAAACAAATTCTAACACTTTTTTCACAACCTGTGTGTGTTTTGCCAATATTAGTTCATTTTAACTTTTTAAACAACTATTTTGTAACCATCGTAGGGTTTTTTATACTATTTTTATCTTTTTTTACTTAATATTTTGAATTGTGAACTTATACGCTACACACTTTTTTTATATTAAATATATCATTTGCTTAAAAAAAAGAATATAGGAAAAAGAAAAAAAACTTGTTTTAAAAACTATATATATATTTTTTAAGTTGTGTATGATCAAGTTTCTCTAAAAACTCATATGTGCATTTTTAATTAAAAAATACAAATATATGAAGAAAAAAAATATATTGCATGATATAACATTTCTTAAGAATACCAAAAAAATTCAAAAAAATAATAATATTTTTTCTATATTTTGCTCGTATCATAGACTAAATAACAAGTTTATTATTTCATTTATTAACGGTGGCAAAATGTAGTCATCTCTAGTGATATGTCATTTTCACCTTGATATTTGTATAGTCATTGTCATATAAATTTATGTTGACATTTAAATTTATATATTTATAGTCATTTTCATATATATGCATTTATATTCATGGCAGCCAGATATATATTAAAACAAACTGGATAACTTATTGTTAGAAATTATATTAATGTATTATTTTCAAATCAGAGATAAAAAAAAATTATACCTTAGTATTGACATATATGTTATCTTGCCATGTATAAAAAAACAATTTATTTATATGAAATTATTTCTTAATTTCTTTTTTGACATGTGAACTTTTTTTAAGGTAATATAATATATTTAATAGTTACCAATAAAATCCTTTGAATACATTATCAATGATTAATAAAACTTATCATAAAAAATGTTTCCACACATTAATACTCCATGCATTTTATGTTCTTCGCCAGCTCGGAGATATATTGGAAAACAAATTTAACCTATTATTATTATTATTATTATTATTATTATCAGTTAATATTTATGCTTCAAACGGTATGTCTTCAAACAAGTCAACAAACAGAGAATTCATCACAAGCCACTGTTATCTTCTATAAGGGCTAGAACATAAGGATGAACACTCCCACAAAATCATCCAATGTTAGTGAAGAGACGTTGGCTAATGAAGGAATATTCCCAATTAATGGCAATAAACTCACCTTAATTTACGATAACAAGGAAGCTTCCGTTATAATGGAATCAAATCACGTTAGTAAAGCTCGAATTGCAGACCACATCTTAAATGCAAATTGATATTTAAACAACAGCTACCCAAGAACTGTTACTTAATTTTCTTTCAGAGTACATCACACAGTGCACAAGTACAGACTCAATTTGAGGACAATCCAACCAGAATTTGCGACAACATTATTAGTTCAGAACTACATAAACCTAGAATTTAACAGACAACAATAATCCAATCCAATCCATTATTACGCAGGAGTAATAAAACTAAGCAAGATAAAATCATAAAAGCGATTTGACAGAACATATAGTCTGTATGAAAGTGAGGATGAGCAGGATAGCTGCTGCAACAGTTGCCGTTCCTCTCCAGATATTGGGGAAATATACAAGTTTCAAGGTTGCCTTTCTATGGTTGTCAGGGTTGTCATAGTGGGCATTTAACCTTCGGGAGATGCTACCAAACAAAGCGTAATTGTAACCAATATTTTCGCACAAATTGTTAATCATATTTGAGACTGCGGCATCATCACCAAGCCTGTGGACAATGATTCCCTTCCGGACTAGCAAACCCACGTCTTCTGCACTGTCTATAAGATGGTCCATCAACTTCATGAAGCTGCATATATAAGCTTCAGACGAGTAGCAGCACTGCTCCAAGGCCATGATATTTCGTATACGACGTTCGAAATTGTGATCAACTTCCAAGCGTGGTATTTTCAACACTCCTTTGTCAAATGTTATGTTGACCAAACATTTGTCTGTGGAGGCCTCATCAAACCTCACTCCTGCCTTGAGAAGCTTGACGGCACTATATTTAAGCACCCGGGTTGAAAGGACCAACTTCGATTTTCTTAGTAAATCAGAGAAACGCTTCTTTCGATTTACACCCGAGCTGCAATCACTTTGCTCACTTTGCTCCGATATCGCATTGGTGGCTGACCGCATGAAATCACATTGCTCCGTTATCACATTGTTGGCTCCAATTGGTCCACCCAACATCAAATTTCTTAGTAAATCAGTGAAATGCTTGCTTCCCTCTACACCCGGGCTGGTTTCTACCCTTTTTAAAAATGATTCCTTTCTAAAATGACACGAAGCAAGATCAAGAAAATGAATGGCTTCAGCATCTTGGCTATGGGAACTGATCACCTGGCCATATATTTCCTGAATAATGAAGAGTGGTAGCTGATTTTCAAGTAGCATCAAGTCTTCTCGTATGTCATGTGGTAGCTGATTTTCAGTATCATCATTCGACGTCTCCAAAAAAAACAGAATGATGAAGACAGCATCCAGCATGATCATCTTTACGAAATCATCACTGTTCTCCATTAATCTGGATTTCTCTGAATAACAGTTTCGGAGACGCTCTTCTTGTTTCTTAATGCTGATCACAATATCACACATTTCCTCCTCATCCATCCCATACTGTTCAGTAAGCTTTCTGAAATATTTCAGTTTCTCCTTTTCCATGGCCTCTAGTCCTTTATTTTCGCGGTGAAGAGGACCTATTGAAATCAGATTTGGACCGTAGGCTTTCGAATTTACGTTTCGAAGCTGATTGGGCACCCTGTAGATACAGCACTCAGATCCATGGGATTCAGAACCGTTCTGTTGAGTGGGCATCTGTCTCACCTCAGTATTCAGCGTTTTCAGAATATCTTTAGCCTTCTCAATGTCTATTGCTCTTTCCTGTTCGATTTTGAAGATCACAAATTTCAGAACTTTAAGAATTTCAATTTGAATTATCTTAATTAAAATATGAACGAAAATTTTTAATTAACCAAGAATGAATGGAAGGTATGTATATATAGTCTCTCTCTCTCTCTCTCTCTCTCTCTCTTACAATCTATCAATAACCCTTTTATCGAACATATAACTCAACTTTTATCACTTTAATTGAATCTCTTACAACTTCTACCTGATTCTATTTTCCTCTCTCTTCTACACTCTAGTTCACTCCTCCCTCCAAAACAACGTAATGCAGGTCTCTGTCAAAAAAACCATTTAAGGTTTTCTGCTTGAAACTTGTAAAGATTCATATTACTTAATGTTTAATTATCAAATAGAAACGAACGATGATGACTACTATATCAATAAAACTCTGATACTATGTAAGGACTCACATCAGCATCCAGCTTTTCCAGAATTCCTTTAGCTATCTCAATGTTCGAAGCACCTCCCACATCAATAGATTTTCCCTTGTTTGCAGAACTTGCCTTATCCTCTTCCATATTTGTTGCTATTGCCTCTTCAATATCGTTTTCCATGTTCGAAGCTCTTGAAGAAAATTTATTCATTTCCAGTCTGTAAGTTGGCTGAAACAAACCAAGAATGAATGGAAGGTACATATATACAATTCGATTTTGAAGATCACAATTTTTCAGAACTTTAAGAATTTCAATTTTCTTAATTAAAATATGAAACGAAATTTTAGTCTCTCTCTCTCTCTCTCTCAATCTATCAATAACCCTTTTATCGAACATATAACTCAACTGTTATCACTTTAACTCAATCTCTTACAACTTCTACTTGCTTCTGTTTTCCTCTCTCTTCTACACTCCTCCCCCAAAACAACTTAATGAATGTCTACGTAAAAAAAACAATTTCATATAAAAATTTAATTTTTTTAGTTGAGATATCAAATATAATATATATTTTTTTTATTATATTTTTTCAAGTAAAAATTTCTTAGACTTGAAACTTGTACAAAAACACTTACTTTATGTATATTTTTTTATCAAATAGAAAATAACAGTAACATTTGAACTCATGATCAGAACTCTCCGATATCATATTAAATAATCATCTCAACTAATAATTTAACATCTTAAATAAGATTCAAATATAATTTACATTATTTTTAAATAAAAAAAATAGTGCATGTCTTTGTAAAATGAATTTAAAAATAATAAAAATTTGGAGAAATGATGTAAACAGTCGGGGTTTCTAAAGCGTCTTTAGCTTGGAATATATATATATATTGTTAGAGAATAATACAATCATATTATGGGGCCTCACCTACAAGCTTAAGCTTTTAGGTGAGATGGTTCCTTAACATGGTATCAGAGCCTTGTTGACCCAGCGGTCACGAGTTCAAATCTCACCACCCCCATTCTATTTGATAAAAACTAAGCACAAGGTGATGTGGGCCTGTGCAAGTTTCAAGCCCAAAGGGCTTTCACTTGAGGGGGTGTGTTAGAGAATAATACAATCATATTATGGGGCCTCACCTACAAGCTTAAGCTTTTTAGGTGAGATGGTTCCTAATATATATATATATATATATATATATATATATATATATATATATATATATATATATATATATGGAAATCAATCACACACGCATATATGGAACTGGACTGAATAGATTTTGTTCAGAACATATTCAAATTTCATGCTATCAAAAAAACCGGTTTTATTCTAATTTGAAAAGAGAAAAAACTTACGTTTCTTAAATCTTAATAAAATCAGTTTTCCCTGTTTAGTTTCTTAAATTCTAATTAAGACCCGATCTAGTTTATTTCTTCTTTTTGAAAAAAATATATATTAAGAAATAAAAATGGTTCTTTAAAAAGAAAACAAATAAAAAACGGAACTACGTACACCCTAGACCTAGCTTTACATGGGAAAGGTAAACTTTATGAATAGAATGCATAAACTTACATAGAACCACCTATGGTCTGCAGATTTTAAGCCAAATCCAAAGGACCGTAAGAAAACATTTCAATAGAAAATTAAACTAGTTTGTGCTGACCTGATCAGGGGGCGGATTAGACGACGGTATCTCCGTGTATAGTCCCCGGCCGGCAGCGAGCACCTTTCCTGTATATTTCTGCCTCTCTCTCTTGAAGTCTCTTGCTCTCGTCAACCGAAATGGTTGAGCCCACTATACTTGCAAGGACTGGTAATGAACAATTTATACCCGCACAGGCGTACAGGTGTAAATTAAAAGCTTATTAAAAAATTGAATGGAATCTTACATTCATTAAAAACTTCAAATTTTCAACTTTTAATTTATAAATAATGTTTACACTACATTTTAAAATAATATATATTGTAACTTGAAATCATTAAATTAACTTAGAAGAAATTTATTATTGAAGTCTTCAAAAGTCTTTTAAAATAATATATATAGTCAATAGACAATTTTGTTTTCTAAAAGACTTCTCTTAGTCTTTTTTTTATATAGTCAATAGACAATTTTGTCTGTTCAACAGTATCGTTTTCCATGTTCGAAGCACTTGCAGCAAAACTTATTATTTTCCAGTCTGCAGGTTGGCTGAAACAAACCAAGAATGAATATACAGTTCGATTTTGAAGATCACAAATATTATTGGCTAATATATCACTATATATATTAAAAAATAAAAATGGAACTACGTGCACCCCAAACCTAGCTCTATATGGGAGGGAAAGGTAAAGTTATATAGAACCACCTAAGGTTTGCAGAGCTTAAGCCAAATCCAAAAGATGGTAATTAGTAAGCATTTCAAAGAAAAAATTAAACTAGTTAGTGCTGACCTGATCAGACGACCGTTTCTCTGTGTATAGTCCGCGGCCGGCAACGAGACCCTTTCCTGTATCTCTCTCTCTCTCTCTCTCTCGAAGTCTCTTGCTCTCGTCAACGGAAATGATTGAGCCCAATATACCAGCACAGGCACACAGCCATATGTATTCCATTCTGTTTGCTTTAATTTTTATAAATTGATTTGAGTTTTTTTTTATATAAAAATATTAAAAATATTTAATTTAAAGTAAAAAATAAAAATAAAAAAATTCATTTTTTTTTAATAATGCTTTTCAAATACAATGATAAACAGAGCTATACATATCTAACAATTTGTAGATTGGTTTCCTCCTGTCCAACTGAAAAAAAAGTTTTTTTTTATTATTATTTTAAGAAAACACAACATTTCTTTAGACAACTAAAAAGAAGAAAAAAAAGTGAAAAAATAGAAAAGAAGTCCTCAAAAGTCAAAAAGCTAACCACAAACGTACAAGGGGGGGGGGACTTTTATAAAGTTGAATCTCATATGAGCCCAAACATACAGGCATTAGGGCAGGAAATTTCTAGTGTTTTGCTTACCTTCATTCTTATTTGTCTTAATTTGTTTTTCCTCAATTTTTTATCCTCTCTCTTCCCTTCTTAAATATGATTTTTATGGTGATTCCCATTAATATGGACCACCATATTGTTGCCTACAAATGTTTCTCATAGCTTAAATACAATTACAATTTGCAATTTTATTAATAAAAAGAAAGAGAGAAAAAGAAAATAGTTATGATATAATGTGTCCATCCCAACCCAACACGCGCCACTTGTGGAGAAAGAGGAGCAATCAATTGACACGGTGAAAGAAAACAGTCAACCACTAGATAACACTTCACGCACCACCAAAACTCCATTGAACCTTCCACATGCTTGGCAAAGTTGAATTTTTAATAATTTTCTAATATTGTAAAGACCAATTTACTTCTTTATCTATTCGATTATAACAAAAAAATCATATGAAAATACAAAAATACCTTCCAAAGAAACCTAAATGAGTTATGAAACCGACTTTAATTTAGTAAATTATTTAATGTGCTCTGAATTTTTAATTACTTTCAAGACTATTTTACCTCACTATCCACCCAGTTTTTAAACCGACGGTTTTTGCTGCACTGAATTTTTTTCTTGCCAGTTAATTATTTGTTCTTACTATCTGTCTGCTTGAATTAACACACTCTTCTGTTCATCATTGCGAGGAATTCTATCACAAGTTCATCTTTTTCTTAGATTGCCCCACTTCTCTCAAATGTGTCCACATCATTGCCAAAGGTGTCCTGCCCACTTCGTGTAATGGCATTCTTTTATCAATTATTTTCTTAGATTGCCCCACTTTGGTACATAAATGCGAAATCACATCAATCTTTGGCAGCTTAAAAAGAGAGTATGGCTATTGGAGCAGCTAAGATTCTCGCAGATAATGCACTATTTTTATAGCCGAGGGAGCGCTCTATATGATTTCATGGTAGGGACTTGTCTTTCCTGCTGAGGTAAAAGTTTGCATCGATGTAAGCTAAAAGATATTGTAGCGAAAATACTGAATTAATAGATATATATTATAGTGGATTATAATAATAAAATTATTATTTTATCTGTCATTATGTCTTAATTTTAGCTTTGTATTTAGGAGTATTTTTTATTTTTATTTTATTTTTATACAAAGTAAAATAATTATAATATTTTTAAATAAGACAAAAATTAAGAATTGCCGACGGGATGTTATTGGAATTGCATATTTTTTGAAAATATATAAATACAGATATGCTCTCATAAAAGACAAAATTCAAAAGTTGATTGTGGAGGTGTTTAGGTAATACAAAAATAATTTAATTTCTTTTTAAATAAAAATCACTTTAAACTAAAAATATATCAAGCCACACATAGACAAAACAAATGCAAAAAACATAAAGATGATAAATCACTAACAACAGAAGATTCACTATTCATGCATAAGAGAGAGTTTCACTCTCATTTCATGCCATCAAAACTAAACTTACTCTATTTTTTAATGCAAGCTATATTCAATACAAATATAAATTATAAAAAAAATTAAAAATTAAAACTAAGAGTATAAATATATAAATATAAATTAAAAATTAAAAATTATCCTAGAAAGACCGAAAAAATAAAGAGATCCAAATATAATTTGAAACAAAAAAAAGAGTTAGAACGCCAAGCAATTTCAGTAGCAGACTCATACATTCTTGGAGAGAATTTATTCTTCCATGTTCCCTTCAAAATTATCTTTGTTATCTTCAGGATTCTTAGGTCCAACTAAGAGTTCTAAGGATGGAAACACAGACCCTCAGTGTGCAGACTGCAAGGAAAAGAAACCTAAAAATAATAAACATAATTTTTTAAAAAATTTATAAGTTCTATTGCTTTTTAAAATTATTTTTGATTTTTTTTTTATGTTTTGAGATAATTTTGATACCTAGATATCAAAAATAATTTTTAAAAAAATAAAAAAAATATTATTTAATATATGTTTAAATAAAAAATAATTTAAAAAATAATTTCAACCAAACTCAACATTAATGACGTGAGTATGTATATATTGTATTTTGCAGACTGGTTGGAAAATTTTTTTCCCTCTAGTTTCTGTTTTTTTTTCTTTTATATATTTATTTATTTTCTCAGTTTTTTTATGGTCTCTCCTCTCCCTGTATCTCTAGTCTCTCTTCTTTGTTTTTCGGTCTTTAGTTTTTTTATATATATGTTTTCATTTATAGTACATGAGTCTTGAGAAACGAAATTTAAAAATAATAATTAGTATTATAGGATGATTTTTTTAAATCAAATATTATAGAGAAAATTATAATAGCTTTAATTTTTTTATAAATTAACAAAACAATTTCTTGATCAAAATTATTTTTTAATTTGGAATATAGTTTTTTAATAAAAAAAAGAGTTTAATCAATTTAAATCACCTAATCTAGAATTGATTTCAAAGACTCGTTAATCAAAATTTTCAAGATGACTGCTATCATTTTTTATTTGTGTAATCAATTCTCTTAACCACCCAAATTCTTATAATTTGAAAAAGAAAAGGATCCATTGATTTGGATTTCAAGCAAGATCACATTTAAAAACATAAATTGAATTGACTCAATTTCCCATCGGCCGCCCCTCCTTACTACCATGAAGAAGTCTCCGATCAGGGAAGTTTGGTTTAAGAAGTCTATAATAGCTGTCATGACTTGATTGAAGCTGGTAGTGATTGATGTAGCCGAATGAGGCAGATTCCACATGCCCAAGTTGAAAAGTGTAGCAACAATAAGACTAGCGATTAAGATGTCTGAAAGATTGTAAATATCTCGTACTGTTTAAGATGTTTATATTTAACAAACGTACAAGGTTTAAGCAAGTTTTTTTTAAATATATTAAAAATAAATTTATTTTTTTTAAAAAACATATTTTTGATATCAACATATAAAAATAATTTAAAAAACACAAAACTTTTTTAATTTAAAAATACAAAATAAAAAATAAAAATAAAAAAAAACCATTTTTTTTCAAAAAATACTTTTTAAAATGAAGCGACATTATGCTAATTATCTTATCGGGACAGATAAAGATGATGATAATATAAAGATTTTATTGGATTTTAATAATAATAGCTCGATGTTAGATGGGAACCTCCCGATTTCACAACAGAGTTCAAGTGACATTAACAACAAAATTTATGACAAAATGTTTATTGTACGCTGGAAAAAATAAAAGATAATTAGCAGCTTTTTCGAATCGGTTCATATTAGCAATCCGATTCACTTAAAAACCGGCTTCTTTTTGTCTAATTGCTTAAATTCTATAGTTTTCTTTATAGGGAAATGATCAACTTCGTGGATAGAATTCTTTTACATATATAGAACCACCTCATGTCCGCAGAGCTTAAACCAAATCCAAAAATTTTCAAAAAAACAAAACAAGTTAGTGCTCGACTCGAGAACGTAAAACAAAGAACCAAAATAAAAATGATACGCAAAGCTAAGGTTGCTCTTGAAATTCTGACGGGGATACAATTGTATAAAATTAAAAGTTTAAAGTTAATTAGGGGAGCAATTAGAGCAATTACAAATTGAGGGACCAAATCAGATTTTTACTTATCTCAAAACACTCAAAACCTGCAGGCGTGACTGCATTGTTCAGTCACTTGAGCAGTGCAGGCATGTCACTACAGGTTCAGGTGAAAAAGGCAACCCATCACTGCACGCAATGGCAGCTGAAGGGTTGTCTCCTACCTATAAAAACCATGTATGGAGAGTGAACAAGGGGAGAAATATCTCAATTTTTGCTCTTCCATGCCCTTTAGTCTTTCATCGCCGTGGTGAAGAGGACCTATTGAAATCAGCTGTGGAGTGTAGGCTGCCGGTTTTACAACGAGCCCGGTTCTGTTCTGAGGGCAGCTCTTTCATCTTATCATTAAGCTGTGCCAAGATCTTGCTAGTCATCTCAATTTTGAGTTCGGGGTTGGAAATACTTGAGGTCATCTCATTAAGCTATATCCTTTCCTTTGTTTGAAGCACTTAACTTGTCATCCCTTTCCGTATTTGTGGTGCATGCATTGTTAATATCCTTGTAATCAATGTCAGAATCACTTCCTTCTCATTGTTAAGGAACCATCTCACCTAAAAGCTTAAGCTTATAGGTGAGGCCCCAGAATATGATTATATTATACTCTAACACACCCCCTCAAGTGAAAGCCCTTTGGGCTTGAAACTTGCACAGGCCCACATTACCTTGTGCTTGATTTTTTTTATCAAATAGAATGGGGGTGGTGAGATTCGAACTCGTGACCGCTGGGTCAACAAGGCTCTGATACCATGTTAAGGAACCATCTCACCTAAAAGCTTAAGCTTATAGGTGAGGCCCCAGAATATGATTATATTATACTCTAACACTCATCGTCTTCCATGTTGGATGAGCTTCCTTGCAGTAAATTTATCCTTTTCCAGTCTGGAGGTTCGGTGAAACAAACCTAGAATCAATGGAAGGTTTATGTATGTAGTTCAATTTTGATTTCTGTTTTGAGATATATTTTTACCAAACTAATATAGTCATCTCTATGCTGTTTCACAAAGTTAGTGCTGACCTGAGGACGGAGATCAGAGGACTGTATCTGTATATAGGGTCCCAAGCAGCGAACCTCTCCCCCTCTCTCTCCAAGTCTCTTGCCTTGTCTACCGACATTATGCATATAAGTATCTTGAGATTCTTGACAAGGGCTGATCGAGGAGGTTGCGGGTCCCCCAACATGTCGGGGAAAGTCCCTTTAACTTTAAAATTATTTCTAAAAGATCAAGTATATTTGTACATAATGATCCTTGTAAAATATTAAATATTCATTTTAGCCCTTTAATGTTGTCGAGTCCTGGATCCATCTTTTTTTGTAGATAGTCTTTTATAAAAGGAAACTCGACGATACCAGATATGTCAGCCTCATCATCCCACCAAGCATGAGAAGATAAAAATTTCTCTGTCAGTTTTTAACTTTAGATTATTCATATATCTTCATTTTAGCTTTTAAGTAGTGAGACCCACATAGTTAGAACACTTTTAAATATTTTCTTAGATTAATGATTTGATTTTTACCCAATATTTTATGCATATAAATCAACAAAGAAAAGAAAAATAAACTTATAGCACATAATGAGATAGAAAATAGAATTCAGGCAATAGTTTCATTTTCGCAAGGGTTAACAAGATCATCCAATGTTAGTGAAGAGACGTTGGCTAATGAAGGAATATTCCCATTTAATGGCAATAAACTCACCTTAATTTATGATAACAAGGAAACCTCTGTTATCACGGAATCAAATCCACTTAGATCACGATAGTAAAGCTCAAATTGCAGACCACATCTTAGATATTTAAACAGCAGCCATCCAGGAACTGTTATTTAATTTCCTTTAAACGGACATCACATAGTGCACAAGTACAGCACTCAATTTTAGGACAATCCAACAAGAATTTGGGACCACATTATTTGTTCGAACTAGACAAACCCGTAATTTAAAAAACATTTTTTTCAAGGAAATGACAACAATAATCCAATCCATTACTACGCAGAGTAATAAAACTAAGATAAAAGCTTACAAGAATGCTTTTATAGTCTCAGTATCAAGGTGAGGTTGAGCAGGGATAGCAGCTGCAACAGCTCCCGTGCCTCTCCGGATATTTGGGAAATATACAAGTGTCAAGGTTGCCTTTCTATGGTTACAGACGATTCTCATAGTGGGCATTTAACTCTTTGGAGATATCACCAAAACAAGTGTCATTGTCACCAATATTTTTGCACAAATTGTTAATCATATTCGAGACTTCGGCATCGTCACCTAGCCAGTGGAGAATAATTCCGTTTTCAACCAGCAAACCCACATCTCCTGCACTGTCGATAAGTTGGTCCATGAATCTGCGCTCTTTCATTTCTGGGCATAAAAAAGATATGATCGAGCACTCGAAAACATCCAGAATTTCACCTTGATTTTTTTTCTACCGACACCAACCCCTTTTATTTTATTTTTTTGTTATTTTCGGGTAGTTTTGAGGAATGACCCAAAATTGGGTTATGACAACCTCTAACGGCAGCAACTGGTCTCCAGACGCAGCAACACTAGGTTTCCAGCAGCAGTACCTTCCAAAGCCTTTCCCGACCACCAAAGATAACCAATCTCAATGCTACCACTATTAGCAACACCAACTTGACCTCCTCAACACGGCGGAATCAACCAATAACCTCCTCATTCTCCTCTATCATGTATTGTTCACTGTGCAAATGAACAGTACATAGTGAAATTGTTCACATGGGTGAATAGCAGGGAGGATGTCCAGCCCGAACCGAGAGTGTTGGGACAAAATGGCCCACATAGGTTGATCAAGGAGGTTGGGGGACCCCCAACATGTGAGGGAAAGTCCCTTTTACGCTTAGAATTATTTCTAAAAGATTAAGTGCATTTGTACATATAATCCGTGTAAAATATTAAATATTCATTTTAGCCCTTTAATGTTATTTAGTCTTGGATCCATCTTTTTTTGGAGAAAGTCCTTTATAAAAGGAAACTCAATGATACCAGATATGTTAGCCTTATCATACCACCAAGCATGAAAGGATAAAAATTTCTCTTTCAATTTTTGACTTTAGATTGTCCATAAATCTTTATTTTAGCTTTTAAGAAGTGAGACCCACATGGTTGTTAGTGTCGTAACCCAATTTTTGGGTTACTCCCCAAAATAAAATAAAAAAAACAAAAATAAAATAAAAGGAGCTGGCGTGGGTAGAAAAATCAATCTGGAAATTTTGGCTGTTGTCGCGAGTTTAATCGTATCTCTTTGGTTCCAAAAAAAAAGAGGGAAAAATATAGATTTAAGGCAAAAATAATTTATCGTTGGATGAATTTGTGTAAAAACTAAGTTAAACGACATCATTATATTTTTTGTGGGTTGATTCGATTTAATCGTCAACAAATTTAAAGTTTAATTATGATCGGGAATTAATTTAAGGTCCAATCGAAGGATTTAATTAAGTGCAAGGGCTTAATTATACTTTAAATTGGTCAAATTAATTTTATTAAGGGCTTAGTCAATGAGAAATCAATTTCTTAAATTTAATTCGGGCTCAATTGATGAGAATGGAATTTTCGGAGACCGATTTGAATTTTTAAGTCAACAATGCAAAATTAGGGGCCAAATTGAACGAATTGAGAATTTAACAGTCAATTGAGGGTTAAATCGCGCAATCGGAAACCAGAGACAAAAATAAAAAAGGCGCGAACATTTAAGGTTGTTGTTGAAATTTTGACGGGGACACGATTGCATTAAATTAAAAGTTTAAAACTAATTGGGGGTGCAATCGAACCAATTAAACATTGAGGGACCAAATTATATTTTGTTTTTCCACACCAATTGTGCATGTCCCTCCACTATTCCGACACCTGAACAGTGCAGGAACACGACGCTGCAACAGCTCTCTGCAGCAAGGGACGACGGTTGCAGTTGCTCCTCAACCCTCTGCAAAATTGCAGAGGCCACAAAGCACGACGCTGCTACTCGCCAACCTCTGCAAATTTTTGCAGAGGCAGAGGCAGTAATTACATGCAATATGCATGAGAGCTGACTCTGCCCCTATAATAGAGGGGGGGAAGCGAGCAAACAGAGAAAAAAAAAAGGGAGAGAAAAAGAAGAAAAAGAAAAAAAACCAGAGAAGAGGAACGAGAGAAAAACAGGGAAGAAATTCTGAAATTTCTCAGGAAACAAACGGGAGAAGAAGAGAAAATCACACGGAGTAACACACTCACCATCATCTTCCCGACGACCAGTCCTTCTTCTTCTCTCTCTCTTGGTCTACAGGCCCCTCTCTCTCTCTCTAAGAAAACAGCTCCGATGAGCTCTCTCTCTCTCCACCATTAAAGGCGATCCAGTCACCTAAAACCACCCTAGTCACCTCCGTTAACCTCCCCTCGACGCCAGAAACTGAACCAAACTCTCAGGCGAAGCCACAACGATAGTTGCAGCCACTGCAATATAAAGCCTGACGACTTTGGAAGCTCCCACCGGCTACCACAGGCCACCGTTGACGACGCCACCACGACAGGAATCATCACCTCGAGCTCCTATACCCAACGGTGCTAGCAGGTACACATTTCATCACACTCGAAAAACACCCCCTATTCATCGTCTTCTTCCTCCAGCTCGCTGCATGCGCAGTGGGACGTGATTTGCGGCTGACAGCCCAGCCTAGAAAAAAAAAAGAAAAAAAATAATAAATACAAATTGATATATATATTTTTTTTATCACTATTGTTATTACAAAAAAATTCAAAAATATAAAAAATGTATTTGTTTTTCGTGCATACGGCCGGATTCCAAAACTTTCCTCATTGTATTTCTCATAAAAAATATGTTGCATATTTTTCCATATTTTTAAAAAAGAAAATTTGGATATCGTAACTAGTTTGCGATTATCCATTGGAATTTGACCAAAATATCAAAAATAATTATAAATATTTTTGTTTCATCTGTCAGGGTGTAAATTTACATTGTAAAATACACCAGCAGATAAATTTTCTCTTACTACGGTGTAAATTTACATTGTAAAGTACACCCGTAGATAAAAAAAGATTTTTACTACGGTGTAAAATTACATTGTAAAGTACATCCGTAGATAAAAAAAACTTGTAATTGCGGTGTAAAATTACATTGTAAAGTACACCCGCAGACAAAAAAAAAAGTATTTTTGAAAATGCAATGTAAAAATTTTAACTTAGAAAAACAATCAAACAACAATGCAGCTTATCTTAGGTAGGGTGCACTGGGGGTGATGCGTTTTCCCCTTGCACAACAAGTCCCCTTACCCAAGACTCTCATGGGACCAATAGGTTCCTAGTGACCTTAATACTAGGTGGCGACTCCTAATAATTATAGTCGTAAATTTTACGGCTATAAACAACCACATTTTCACCGCGCGCCGATGTCTCCCCCGAATCAAAGGGGAGATGGCGGGGAGCGAGAAGCGTAAAAAATTGTCGTCGCAACAGTTAGAACAATATTTTATAAGATTAATGATTTAATTTCTACCTAATATTTTACGCATATAAATAAACAAAGAAAAGAAAAATAAACTTATAGCATTTAATGAGATAGAAAATAAAATTGAAGACAATAGTTTCATTTTCACAACTTTCTATTTATAAAATTACATTAATTTTCAAAACTTGTACATTAGTTTCATTTCCAAGAGGGTTAAAATTACAAGAAAATATGAAGTCGTTCCACTCACCCACTAGCTAAGTGCTTGTCTGAAAGTGTGGTTGAGGTTGCTTTTAAAAAATACTTTTCATTTAAAGATATATCAAAATGATACTTTTTTATTTTTAAAAATTATTTTTGACATCAACACATGAAAATAATCTAAAACACAAAGAAAAATTAATTTAAAATAAAAACATTTCTTACTATAGATAAGGTGTATAAGGAGTGATACAATCTTTCATATACATAAGCATTCCTCTTATACAGACTCTAAATCTTGTCAGTGACTAAAATATTTGGTATTGACTCTAAATCTTTTAAACCATAAAAAGAACAAGAATACTTTGTTCTTTCAAGACACCTAAAAAGTCGATCTATAAGGATGATTATTGAGATACATGCAACACCCCTAGCCCTCTTGCTCTCTCTTTCCGTGGAAATTTATATTTAATAATGCGATGGATGATGTTTTTTAATTGAAGATGTATTAAAATAATTTTTCTTTATACCAACAGATTAAAATCATTAAAAATATAAATATAAAAAATTAGTTTAAGATATAAAATAATTTTAAATACAGTTAAAAAAACTCCCAAAGTTTCTTGCCTTGTCTATCGAAATATTTGTGTCACCTGTAAGTTATTTCATTTAATAACGGTGGCAAAGCGTAGTCATCTTTGGTGATATGTCATTTTCACCTTGATATTGGTAGTCATTGTGACATGCATTTATGTTGACATTTATATTTATATATTTTATAGTCATTTTGATATATATATATATATATACACACACACATTTATATTCATGATGGCCATATATTTTTTAAAAAATAGATTAACTTATTGTTAGAAATTATATTAATATATTCTTTTCAAATCAGAGATAAAAAAAATTATATCTTAGTATTGACATATATGTTATTTTGCCATGTATAAAAAAACATTTTATTTATATGAAATTATTTTTTAATTTATTTTTTGACTGGTGTAATTCTTAAGGTAATATGATATATTTAATATTTACTAATAAAATCCTTTAAATACATTGTCAATGATTAATAAAAATTATTATAAAAAATGTTTCCACACATTAGTACTACATGCATTTTATGTTCTTCGTCAGCTCAGAGATATATTGGAAAACGAATTTTAACTCTTATTATTATTATTATTATTATTATTATTATTATTATTATTATCATCAGTAAGGAGAATTCATCATAAACCGCTCTTATCTTCTTTAAGGGATGAACAAGGAATATTCCCAATTAATGGCAATAAACTCACCTTAATTTACAATAACAAGGAAACTTCCGTTATCATGGAATCAAATCCACTCAGATCACGATAGTAAAGCTCAAATTGCAGACCAAATCCATCTTAGATGTAAATTGATATTTAAACAACAGCTACCCAAGAACTCTTATTTAATTTTCTTGAGAACGAAATCACATAGTGCACAAGTACAGACTCAATTTTAGGACAATACAACAAGAATTTGCTAGCAACATTATTAGTTCAGAACTACATAAACCCAGAATTTAACAACAATTTTCCGAGGAAATCGACAGCAATAATCCAATCCAGTCCATTATTACGTAGGAGTAATAAAACTAATATAAAAGCTTACTAGAATGAATTTATAGTCTGTATCAAAGTGAGGATGAGCAGGATAGCAGCTACAACAGTTCCCGTGCCTCTCCAGATATTTGGGAAATATACAAGTTTCAAGGTTGCCTTTCTATGGTTACAGCGATTCTCATAGTGGGCATTTAACTCTTTGGAGATATCACCAAAACAAGTGTCATTGTCACTAATATTTTTGCACAAATTGTTAATCATATTCGAGACTTCGGCATCATCACCTAGCCAGTGGAGAATAATTCCGTTCTCAACCAGCAAACCCACATCTCCTGCACTGTCGATAAGTTGGTCCATGAACTTGATGTAGCTGCATATGTAAGCTTCACGCTCGTACAAACACTCCTCCATGGCCATAACATTTCGCACAAGACGTTCGAAATTGTGATCAACTTTCAAGTGTGGTATTTTCAACACTCCTTTTTCAAATGTTATGTTGACCAAACATTCGTCTCGGATGACCTGAAACCTCACTCCTGCCTTGCGAAGCATGATGGCACTGTATTTCAGCTTCACAAGATCTGGCCTATAACTTCGCTTAATGGCTCTACTCAACATCAAATTTCTTAGTAAATCAGTGAGATGCCTGGGCTCTTTCTTAACATCCGAGCTGGTTTCTGTCTCTACATCCGAGCTGAATTCTGTCTCTACATCCGAGCTGGTTTTACACAACATCAAATTTCTTAGTAAATCAGTGAAATGCCTACTTCTTCTTAGACCCAGGCTGGTTTCTTTCTCTACATCCGGGTTGGTTTTACACAACATCAAATTTCTTAGTAAATCAGTGAAATACTTACTTCTTTTTAGACCCAGGCTGGTTTCTTTCTCGACATCCGGGCTGGTTTTACACAACATCAAATTTCTTAGTAAATCAGTTATATGTCCGCTTCTCTTTACACCCGGGCTGGTTTTACACAACATCAAATTTCTTAGTAAATCAGTTATATGCCCTTTTCTCCTTACACCCGGGCTGGTTTCTACCTCTACACCCGGGCTGGTTTCTACCACTTGTAAATGCAAGTACTCTCTCAAATAACACGTAGCAAGATCAAGAAAAGATTTGTGCTTACTGTCTGAAGAGTGGTAGCTGACCTGGTCATATATCTTCTCAATAATGGAGAGTGGTAGTTGGTTTTCAAGTAGCATCAAGTCTTCTCGTATGTCAAATGTCATCCTGGGCTTAAGACTTTTAGGACCTTTCTCATCATTTGACTCCAAAAAAAACTCAATGATGAAGACAGCATCCAGCAGGATCATCTCTACGAAATCATTGCTCTTGATTTCGTTGAATTTCCCTGAATAGCAATATCGGAGATAATCTTCTTGATTCTTAATGCTGATCACAATATCACACCTTTTCTTCTTATCCATCCCGTTCCGTTCAGTAAGCTTTTCGAAATATCTCAGCTTCTCCCTTCCCATGGCCAGTATTATATTTCTGCGGTGAAAAGGACCTATTGAAATCAGTGCTGGAGTGTAGGCTTTCGAATTTACGTCACGAAGCGCCTGGGGCACTCTGTAGATACAGCAATGGGATATACGTTTGCTATAACTGCCAGCTTTAGAGGACATAGATGCTATCTCATTATCCAGCTTTTTCAAAATATCTGTAGCCATCTCAATGTATTTATCCTCTTCCATGTTTGATGCTCTTGCCTGTTCAATATCGTTTTCAATGTTTGAAACATATATACAAATCAAGAATTTTTAACAAATCAAGAATGTTCAAAATTGAATTTATTCTTTTCCAGTCTGTAAGTTGGCTGAAAGAAATCATTTTGAAGATCACAATTTTTCAGAACTTTAAGAATTTCAATTTTCTTAATTAAAATATGAAACGAAATTTTAGTCTCTCTCTCTCTCTCTTACAATCTATCAATAACCCTTTTTTCGAACATATAACTCAACTTGTATCACTTTAACTCAATCTCTTACAACTTCTACTTGCTTCTGTTTTCCTCTCTCTTCTACACTCCACCCCCAAAACAACGTAATGAATGTCTACGTAAAAAAAACAATTTAATAAAAAATTAATTTTTTTAGTTGAGTTATCAAATATAATATATATTATTTTTATTATATTTTTTCAAGTAAAAATTTCTTGAACTTGAAACTTGTACAAAAATACTTACTTTATATTTTTTTTTTTTATCAAATAGAAAATAAAGTAACATTTGAACTCATGATCAAAAACTCTCCGATATCATATTAAATAATCTAATCATCTCAACTAATAATTTAACCTGTTAAATAAGATTCAAATATAATTTACATTATTTTTAAATAAAAAAAATAGTGCATGTCTTTGTCAAATGAATTTAAAAATAATAAAAATTTGGAGAAATGATGTAAGCAGTCGGGGTTTCTAAAGCGTCTTTAGCTTGGAATATATATATATATATATATATATATATGGAACTCAATCACACACGCATATATGGAACTGGACTGAATAGATAACTTACGTTTCTTAAATCTTAATAAAATCAGTATTCCCTGTTTAGTTTCTTAAATTCTAATTAAGACCCGATCTAGTTTATTTCTTCTTTTTGAAAAAAATATATAATAAGAAATAAAAATGGTTCTTTAAAAAACAAACAAATAATAAATGGAACTACGTGTACACCTAGACCTAGCTTTACATGGGAAAGGTAAACTTTATGAATAGAATGCATAAACTTACATAGAACCACCTAAGGTCTGCAGATTTTAAGCCAAATCCAAAAGACCGTAAGAAAACATTTCAAGAGAAAATGAAACTAGTTAGTGCTGACCTGAGGGAGATTGGACCGTAATCTCTAGCCATCTCAATTTCTGAAGCACTTCCCTTGTTTGGAGTGCTTGCCTTATCCTCATCCATATTTGATTGGTGCATGTCCTTGTAAGATGAATTTAATTGATTAGTTTTCAATTAAAGATTTGGACAAACGACAAGTCAAAATAATTGATTTTAAACAAGTTAAATGGATCTAATAAGATTTTGGGGAAGTGATGTAAGCAGTTGAGGTTTCTAATATATATATATATATATATATATATATATGTGTGTGTGTGAGTTTGTGTGTGTGTGTGGAACTCAATCACACACGCATTATATTCAAATTTCATGCTATTAAAAAAACCGGTTTTAGTCTTGACGACTAATTACATTATCTTCCCAAAATCTTAATAAAATCGCTTCTCCCTGTTTAGTTGCTTAAATTCTAATTAAAAACAAGACCCGATCTAGTTTATTTCTTATTTTTGAAAAAAAATATATATTAAGAAATAAAAATGGTTCTATAAAAAGAAAACAAATAAAAAGTTGAACTACGTTTCACCTAGCTTTACATAAACTTACATAGAACCACCTAAGGCCTGCAGATTTTAAGCCAAATCCAAAGATCGTAAGAAAACATTTCAAGAGAAAATGAAACTAGTTAGTGCTGACCTGAGGGAGATCAGACTACCGTATCTCCGTGTATAGTTCCCGGCAGCGGGCCTGTATATTTTAGCCTCTCTCTCTCTCTCTTGAAGTCTCTTGCTCTCGTCAATTTAGCTAAATGGTTGAGTGAGCCCTATATATATAGTTGCAAGGACTGGTAATTAACAATTCATAAAGGAAAAACAATTTAAAAGAAAGACCCAAAAATCAACGAATCAAAACTAAACTAAAAAACTAAACTAAAAATAAAAGAATAAAAACTGAAATACAAAACAAAAAATTATGTGTTAAAACTAGATAAGAAAAAGTTTTAATCCATGCGGCGGAGCGCGGTTTTATGGCTCTTATTTATGAAATCATGTCGGTGTGGCAGGTAACATTTACAGTGCAGCTAATATTGCACTGCAGTACACTTCCAGAACAGTGGTAGAATAATTGAAATTGCAAAATGAGAAAGATGAATTTACAGTGAGCATATTAAGTTTTGGATTGAACAACTATCAAATTCTTCAAAAAGGCAGTTCATTCTGCGCATGAGGATAATGGAAGCAATTTCGCATTTGTAAATCTGTAATTTGTAATTAATTTACAATCTTAATGAACAAATCTTAGCATAGTCTGCATCTTAGCTTGCAGGTTTTAAATGAGCACAAAATTATTCTACGATACTCTTAGAGAAGTGAGGAAGCGAGACCCTTTCCTGTATATGTCTGCCTCTCTCTCTCTTTTTCTCTCTCTAAGTCTCTTGCTCTCGTCAACCGAAATGATTGAGCCCAATATACTTGTAAGGACCGGTAATGAACAATTTATACCAGCACAGGTATACAACCATATGTATTCCATTCTGTTTGCTTTAATTGTTATAAATTGATTTGAGTTTTTTTTTTAACTTTTTATTTTTGAAATATTCATTGACTAAGAAGAAATAGTATGATTCATATAAAGAGTAAAAAAAAGGTACCTATTTTGATAAAACTGGGCATCGGATGGGATCTCTAACAGTACTGGATCGATCAACCACTGCTGCTCCTGTTGATGTTTTGGTATCTAAAAGGAGATTATTCCATACAAATAATTACAAGAAGACAAGGTGAGGTTGTTGTTTCTCCATTTCATCATTGGAGAAACTGTACAAATGTATTTGCCTCAATTTATTTTTCCTCAATTTTTTTATCCTCTCTCTTCTCTTCTTAAATATGATTTTTATAGTGATTCCCATTAATGTGGCCCACCATATTTTGCCTACAAATGTTTCTCATAGCTTAAATACAATTACAATTTGTAATTTTATTAATAAAAAGAAAGAGAGAAAAGAAAATAGCTATGATGATAACCTGTCAATCCCAACCCAACACACACCACTTGTAGAGAAAGAGGAGGCCACGAGCAATCAATTGACATGGTGAAAGAAAACTGTCAACCATTGGATAACACTTCACGCGCCACCAAAACTCCATTGAACCTTCCACATGCTTGTCAAAGTTGAATTTTTATTAATTTTCTAATATATTAAAGACCAATTTACTTCTTTATCTATTCAATTATAACAAAAAAAATCATATGAAAAATACAAAAATACCTTCCAAAGAAACCTAAATGAGTTATGTAACCGACTTTAATTTAGTAAATTATCTAATGTGCTCTGAATTTTTAATAAGTTTTTAATTACTTTCAAGACTATTTTATCTCTCTATCCACCCAATTATAACAAAAAACCAAATGAAAACATAAAATTACCCCCCTAGAAAAACTTAATTAATTATAAAACCGAGTGCCCTTTAGTAAATTTACAGTACAATAAAATGTGAAATTTCAAAAAAAAAATCCTAGAAGCCAACTATCAATATTTTTTAAAGAAATAATGAATCTATTTACTATTCTAAAATAAAAAAATAACCTCTATACCCTCGATTAAAACAAAAATAACTAATCCATCACATGAAAAAAAAAACTATTTTACTTTTTAGCTTGATTTTCCTAGCTATTTTCATGTTGGACAATCAACATTAAATTCTTTTTAGTGCTACAGTAATTTACATGCCCTATATGTTTTTGGTTAATAATTCTCATTGACTCAAGCAGTTGATTCATGGTTGTGTGATTAGTAGATGATGATTATAAAATGTTGTCCTCATGGGGTGTAACATGATGACAAAAAGATTGAAATCTGGTCCATGCGTATACTACTTGTAACAGTCTGGGACAACCGGTGTTTTACTCGCTCACCTGGATCCATAAAATACGCTTTCCAGGGGATGAGTTTCCTTGAATCCAAAAAAAAAAGATTATAAGAGATTAAGTTGATTGCCTGACTAATCCACAAAGATCAACTTTACATGCTTGTTTGGAAGTGTGATTGAAGTTATTTTTTAAAGTATTTTGTATTTAGAAATGTATCAAAATGATGTTTCTTTTTTTAAAAAAATATTTTTGACATTTGTACATAAAAATAATTTAAAAATACCAAAAACATTTAATTTGTAATAAAAAATAAAATAATTTTTTTTTTTTAGTAACGCTTTTAAAATACATTGATAAAAAGAGTATATAAATATCTAACAATTTGTAGATTGGTATCCTCCTGTCCAACTGAAAAAAATGTTTTTTTTATTATTATTGAAAAAAAAAACACAACATCTTTCTTTAGACAACCAAAAAAGAAAAAAAAAAGTGAAAAAAATAGAAAAGAAGTCCGCATAAGTCAAAAAGCTACCACAAACGTACAACGGACTTTTATAAAGTTGAATCACATATGAGCCCCATACATAGGCATTAGGCATTGAAATTTCCAGTGTTTTGCTCACCTTCATTCTTATTTAGTGATTTGAAGTTTGGTTAAGATAATTTTTTACAAGTATTTTTTTTAAAAAAAAATATATTGAAATAATTTTTATTTTATTTTTTAAAAAATATTTTTGATATCACCATATAAAAAATAATTTAAAAAATACAATAATTTTTTAATTTAAAATAAAAAAATAAAAACAAAAGTAAAAAAAAATCAATTTTTTTTCAAAAATACTTTTAAAAATAAAGCAACAGTATGCTAATTATCTTATTGGGACAGATGAAGATGATGTTAGATGGGAAAAAGTGTTGAGCTATCATGGCATCTTCTAATTTATAAAGAAGGAAAAGTAGAATTTTGGTACGTAGGAGGATGTTACATGCCTCCATTAATTCATCAATTTCAACTTTATTTAGCTTGTGTTTCTTCATCTTGATGATCATACATGTTTTGATCTTGATGTTCATACAGCCTTGCACTTTTTTTGCTTGATTTTTTGAGTTCAGCTTAGAATTATATGGAAATTGTGTTATTACGACTGTTTGCTATAAGAATTTAATCATAGTTAATGTGAAAGCTAATTCAAATATATTCCGTCCTCACAGAAAATTAACTTGAATAATTTTATCTTTATAAATGTTAACAAAATAAAAATACAAGTTAAAAGAAATAATTCAATATTGTTATTGAACCCGGTTCAACGAATCTACTTTGAAATCTCTTGACATGAGCAGACGACCGTGTCTCTGTGTATAGTCATCGGCAGCGAGCCCCTTTCCCCCCCCTCTCTCTCTTGAGTCTCTTGTTGTCGTCAACCGAAATGGTCTCACTCTGCTTTTTTTGACTAATTATTCCCACCAACCCAAACAGACCTTATTCTATTTTTGAAAAGTATTGTCTTAAAAAAGTTTTTTTACTTTAAATAAAATATATTTATTATTTCAATGTGTTGATATCCAAAATATTTTTTTTAAATAAATATTTTTTTTAAAATAAAAATGATTTTAAAAAACAATAATAACCTAATTCCCAAGTACACTCGAAATCAAAAGTTACTTTGATCGTAATTTTCAACAACGGCAAGCATTGTGTTTTTTTTTGGTGGAGAAAATCTTTGAATTTCACGTGCTCGAGCTCTTTGTATTTATAACTATTTTCCCACTCTTTGTATTTATAACTTTTTTTTGACTAATTATTCCCACCAACCCAAACTACTTTTGTCACTAATCGATTGCTCCATAACTAGGGAGGGTATCGTCAAGAAATCCGAGTCATCGACAGCTACTTTTGTCTCGATTTATTCTCTTTTAATGATCATTTTATTTTAATGGCTGCGATGATTTTTCAACCCTACTAACATAGGATTGTTTCAATAATTTCTAGGTTTGGACAATGGATCCAATAATAAAATGATTATATTATTAATACTAAAATCACACGTTAAATATATATATATATATATATATATATATATATATATATGAAGGAGGATTATGTTTGTTGCGACGACGTTTTTTTTCTGCTTCGCACCCCGCCATCTCCTACAGGAGAGATGGTGGCATGCGGTGAAAAGAGAGGTGTTTTATAGTTATAAAAATTATAATTATAATTATCAGGAGTCGCCACCGTCTCTCCCTCTAGGGGATGGCAGGGTGCGAAGCGAAAAAAAAATATCGTCACGACAGATGATGACTCCATTGGGAACTTTGCCGGACTAACCTTTGTTTGTTTGATTGTTATTCTTTACTTCATTTTTTACACACATTTTTACTACTTTAGCATCCATTTTACTTTCAATTCATGCATAACATCCAGTTTGAATTAATGTCATCATGCATTTTAATTTCGTGAATAAACCCAATTCTAAGTTAGGAGGGGAGTAGCGGCCTGCCTCATGACTTTCAGTCAGAATTTAGATTCCCCCCAACCCAAACTACTTTTGTCACGAATCGATTGCTCCATAACTAGGGAGGGTATCGTCAAGAAATCCGAGTCATCGACAGCTACTTTTGTCTCGATTTATTCTCTTTTAATGATCATGTTATTTTAATGGCGGCGATGATTTTTCAACCCTACTAACATAGGATCGTTTCAATAATTTCTAGGTTTGGACAATGGATCCAATAATAAAATGATTATATTATTAATACTAAAATCACACGTTAAAAAAAGAAATATATATATATATATACAAGAATTTGGGACCACATTATTTGTTCAGAACTAGACAAACCCAGAATTTAAAAACATTTTTTAAAGGAAATGACAACAATAATCCAATCCATTACTACGCAGGAGTAATAAAACTAAGATAAAAGCTTAGAAGAATGCTTTTATAGTCTGTATCAAAGTGAGGATGAGCAGGATAGCAGCTGCAACAGTTGCTGTACCTCTCCAGATATTAGGGAAATATACAAGTTTCAAAGTTGCCTTTCTATGGTTACAGCGATTCTCATAGTGGGCATTTAACTCTTTGGAGATATCACCAAAACAAGTGTCATTGTCACCACTATTTTTGCACAAATTGTTAATCATATTCGAGACTGCGGCATCGTCACCTAGCCAGTGGAGAATAATATCCTTCTGGACTAGCAAACCCACGTCTCCTGCGCTGTCGACAAGTTGGTCCATGAACTTGATGTAGCTGCATATGTAAGCTTCACCCTCGTACAAACACTCCTCCATGGCCATGGCATTTCGCACAAGACGTTCGAAATTGTGATCAACTTTCAACTGTGGTATTTTCAACACTCCTTTGTCAAATTTTATGTTGACCAGACATTTGTCTCGGGTGACCTGAAACCTCACTCCTGCCTTGTGAAGCATGATGGCACTGTATTTCAGCTTCACAAGATCTGGACTATAATTTCGCTGAATGGCTCTACTCAACATCAAATCTCTTAGTAAATCAGTGAGATGCCTGGTGTCTTTCTTTACACCCGGGCTGGTCTCTTTCTTTACATCCAGTCTGGTATTACACAACATCAAATCTCTACACCCGGTGTGGTGTCTTCTCTCTACACCCGGGCTGGTTTCTGCCACTTCTAAATGCAAGTAGTCTCTCAGATAACACGTAGCAAGATCAAGAAAAGATTTGTGCCTATCGTCTAAAGAGTGTTTGCTGACCTCGTCATATATCTCCTGAATAATGAAGAGTGGTAGTTGATTTTCAAGTAGCATCAAGTCTTCTCGTATGTCAGATGTCATCCTGGGCTTAAAATTTCTAGGACCATTCTCATCATCATATGACTCCAAAAAAAACTGAATGATGAATATAGCATCCAGCATGATCATCGTTGCGAAATCATCACTCCTCATTAATATGGATTTCTCTGAGTAACAGTGTCGGAGACGCTCTTCTTGATTCTGAATGCTGATCAAAATATGACTCATTTCCTCCTCATGCATCCCAGTCCGTTCAGTAAGCTGATGGAAATATTTCAGTTTATCCATTACCATGTCCTCTTTATTTTCACGGTGAAGAGGACCTATTGGAATTAGCAGTGGAGTGTAGGCTTCGCAATTTACGTTTCGAAGCGATTGGGGCACCCTATAGATACAACACTCAGAGCTACGGGATTCAGAACTTTTCTGTTCAGAGACCATCAATCTCACCTCATTAAACAGCTTATGCGAAATATCTTTAGCACCAAATGGAGAACTTGTATTATCCTCGTCCATGTTTAAAGCTCTTGAAGAAAATTTATCCTTCTCCATTCTGCATGTTTGTTAAAACAAACCAAGAATGAATGGAAGGTATGTATATCCTTTTCCTCTCTCTTCTACACTCTAGTTCACTCCTCCCTCCAAAAACAAACCATTTCTTATAAATTTTTTTAGTTCAGATTTATATTAATTTTTTATCGAATAAAAAAAAATTGTAAGATTCGAACTCATAACCATTAGATCAATCAAACTCTCTATACTATGTTAAATAGTTATTTCACCTGATAATTTAACTTTTTTTAAATGAGATTCAAATAAAATTTATATTATTTTTTAATAAAAACAATTAAATTTAAGGGAAACGATTTAACCAGTCGAGGTTTCTAAAGTGCCTTTGGCCTGGTGTATATATATATATATATATATATGGAACTCATTCACACACGCATATATGGAACTGGACTGAATATATAGAAGCTAGCTAGATTTGGTTCATGTTTATATTCAAATTCCATGCTATCAAAAAAACCGGTTTAATCGAGCTCATTTAAAAAGAGAAAAAAACCTTGACGACTATTTACATTATCTTCCCAAAGTCTTAAAATCGGTTCTTCCTGTTTAGTTGCTTAAATTATAATTAAAAGCAAGACCTGATCTAGTTTATTTCTTCTTTTTTTTAAAAATATATTAAGAAATAAAAATGGTTGTTTAAAAAGAAAACAAATAAAAAATGGAACTACGTACACCCTCGACCTAGCTTAACATGGGAAAGGTAAACTTTTATGAATAGAATGCATAAACTTACATAGAACCACCTAAGGTCTGCAGATTTTAAGCCAAATCCAAAGACCGTAAGAAAACATTTCAAGAGAAAATGAAACTAGTTAGTGCTGACCTGAGGAAGATCGGACGACCGTAATCTCTAGCCATCTCAATTTCTGAAGCACTTCCCTTGTTTGGAGTGCTTGCCTTATCCTTTTCCATATTTGATGCTGAAGGTCTGCTCCTTAAACCATTTCATATAAAAACTTGAATTTTTAGTTGAGAATTCAAATATAGTTTATATTATTTTTTAATATATTTTTTTATTTTAAAAAAATTGGTTTAAAACTTACACAAATTTATATTACTTTATATTTATTTTTTTATTGGATAGAACAGAATGATGAGAATTAAACTCATAATAATTAAATCAATAATATTCTGATATCATGTCAAAGAATAATTTAACCTCTTAAATGAGATACAAATATAATTTATATTATTTTTTAACAAGAAACAAATTTGATTGGTGCATGTCCTTGTAAGATGAATTTAATTGATTAGTTTTCAATTAAAGATTTGGACAAACGACAAGTCAAAATAATTGATTTTAAACAAGTTAAATGGATCTAATAAGATTTTGGGGAAGTGATGTAAACAGTTGAGGTTTCTAAAGTTAATATATATATATATATATGTGTGTGTGTGTGTGTGTGGAACTCAATCACACACGCATTATATTCAAATTTCATGCTATCAAAAAAACTGGTTTTAGTCTTGACGATTATTTACATTATCTTCCCAAAATCTTAATAAAATCGTTTTTCCCTGTTTAGTTCCTTAAATTCTAATTAAAAACAAGGCCCGATCTAGTTTATTTCTTATTTTTGAAAAAAATATATATTAAGAAATAAAAATTGTTCTTTAAAAAGAAAACAAATAAAAAGTTGAACTACGTACACCCTAGAGCTAGCTTTACATGGGAAAGGTAAACTTTATGAATAGAATGCATAAATAGAAACCACCTAAGGTCTGCAGATTTTAAGCCAATTCCAAAGGACCATAAGAAAACATTTCAATAGAAAATTAAACTAGTTAGTGCTGACAGCGAGCACCTTTCCTGTATATTTCTGCCTCTCTCTCTTGAAGTCTCTTGCTCTCGTCAACCGAAATGGTTGAGCCCACTATACTTGCAAGGACTGGTAATGAACAATTTATACCCGCACAGGCGTACAGGTGTAAATTAAAAGCTTATTACAAAATTGAATGGAATCTTAGATTCATTAAAAACTTCAAATTTTCAACTTTTAATTCATAAATAATGTTTACACTACATTTTAAAATAATATATATTGTAACTTGAAATCATTAAATTAACTTAGAAGAAATTTATTATTGAAGTCTTCAAAAGTCTTTTAAAATAATATATATAGTCAATAGACAATTTTGTTTTCTATTATTCATATAATACTATACCCATATGTTCATCACCAGCTCAGATGAATAAGACTTCACAAAAAAGAAATTAACATATTAAGTTTCTTAAAAACAGTATTGATTTTAATCTCTTTCACTTATATAGAGTTAAGTATTTTTTTTTTAATTTTTACATGTAGTTTTTTTAAAGTAAGATAGTATGTTTGATTATTTATAAAAAAATCATTTCAATAAATGTTTTAGTAAAAAAAATTTCATTATATATATATATATATGTTCAACTCTCAATAATTTTAATTAATGTCCAGTTTTAAATCGACTAGTAATGTTTAGAAACAATACTTTGACGCAGACTACTAAAAAAGGGGGTAATTAGAAACAGATTGTAGCAACGGAAAAATTTCGTAGCTGATGTTGCAACGGATTAACATCGGAATGTGTTTAGCAACGAAAAATCTGTTGCTGAACAATAATAAATTATTTCGGAAAATAATATTATTTATCGAATCTTAATTAGGTCAGTATCATCTCAGTAGCTAGCAATCACATGCTTTTTGGCAAGGAATAAAACATTTATTTTCATAAATAAAATATCCCTATGGAATCTTATGCTTATATATATATATATATATATATATATATATATATATATATATATATATATGGAAAGGGTCAAGGTCAATATATATATATATATATATATATATATATTGACCTTGACCTATATATATATATTGACCTTGACCCTTTCCATGGACTTTATAGTTTATATTTACCTTTTCTTTTAGATGTTAAGCAACGATTCGTAGACTAACACGAATAATTGTGAATCATATATATGCTTTGTTCAACTAATTCTTTCCTAGAGGCAACACAGATTTAAAATCTATAAATTAATTTTTTTTTAGTAAAGTTGGAAAGATTCTGGTCTCGTAAAAGGAAAGGGAGAGGGTGAAAATTCTTTTATGTATAATATCCAGCAATCTTTACAATCAACGTTTCTACTAATTATTAGCCTTATAGCTGTTATTTTAGTAAATTAAGATTGCAGCTTGGTGTTTATGCTTATACATAAAATTCAAGAAAACCCCAAAATAGTTCCATTTTTAATATCCTTGTTAAACATGCATATGAAGCAACCCTGTCATATAGCTTGGATGGTTTAAAAATGAAACTATTTTGGGGTTTTCTTCAATTTCATGTATAATCATAAACAAAAAATATTCATTAAAAAACCATCATCCACTTTTTTTTTTGAGACATTAAACATTAATTTTCCCAAGTCAAAAAAGACATTAAAGTACATGAAAATGCTTCTTTCATAATCTTCTTAATTCTTAATTCTTAATGTGTTTATGTCAATTCAATCCTTCTCAGCTCTGTTTAAATTCATGTGTTAGACCATGGCCCAAGCTTGTGGAATATTTATAATTGATTATATTAGTAATCAATTAAAGAGGAAGTTCATGTCAGCACACAAGATTGTTAGGTTACAGACACTTAAAAAATAATAGTGAGGAAGACCAAACTAATATAGTAATCTCTATGTTGTTTCACAAAATTAAAGCATATTTTTCCACGCTACTTTCATATGACTGTATTTGTCCATGTAAATTTCAGATAAAAATTACATATATGTCATAGGAACAATATATTGAAAAAATGTTTGACAAATTATATATAAACAAAGATAATATAGTTAGTTTTCATCTTGCTTCTCATTTCAAGTTAAGCGCCAAACAAAACCTTTTTACGGATAAAGAGAAGAAAGACATGGTGAGAGCTCCATATAGCTCAACAATGGAAAGTTCGATGGAAATAATGGTGTGGTTAGCCAGTTCCTTTCAAACCCATACTAATCGCAGGTCGAACCTCTGATTTTGTAAAATGAATTTTGTGGCAAACTAATAACTTATTGACCACCACTAATCATGTCTTGCTCTGTAGCTATCGTAATACCCACACTAATCTCAGGTCGAACCTCTGATTTCACAACAGGTTCAGTGACATTAACAGCAAAATTTATGTTTATTGTATGCTGGAAAACTAAAAGATAATTAACAGTTTTCAGAATTAGTTCATATTAGTAATCCGATTCACTTAAAAGACATGGTTTTTTGCAAAATTTATGTTTATTGTATGTTGGAAAACTAAAAGACATGGTTTTTTTTGTCTAATTGCTTAAATTCTATAGTTTTCCTTATAGGGAAACAATCAACGTCATGGATAGAATTCTTTTACATATATAGAACCACCTCGTATCTGCAGAGCTTAAACCAAATCCAAAACATAGCATTTTCAAAAAACAAAACAAGTTAATGCTGACGTGAGGATTGTATCTGTCCCAAGCAGCGAACCTCTTTCCTATATGTTGCAGCTCTTCTCTCTCTCTCCCTCCAAGTCTCTTGCCTTGTCTACCACCACTATGCATATAATTATCTTGAGATTCTTGACAAGGTCTAATCGAGGTTGCAGGTCCCCCATCATGCCGGGGAAAGTCCCTTTAACTTTAAATATATCATTTGCTTAAAAAAACCGAATTTAGGAAAAGGCAAAAAAACTTGTTTTTAAAACTATATATTTATTTTTTAAATTGTGTATGATCAAGTTTCTGTAAGAACTCATATGTGCATTTTTAATTAAAAAAATACAAAAACATGAAGAAGAAAAATATATTGCATGATTTAACATTTCTTAAGAATACCAAAAAATTAAAAAAAAAAATATTTTTTTATATTTTGCTCTTATCATAGACTAAATAACAAGTTTATTATTTCATTTATTGTCATATGCATTTATGTTGACATTTAAATTTATATATTCATAGTCATTTTCATATATATGCATTTATATTCATGACGGCCAGATATATATTAAAATATACTAGATAACTTATTGTTAGAAATTATATTAATGTATTATTTTCAAATTAGAGATAAAAAAATAAATATACCTTAGTATTGACATATATGTTATCTTGCCATGTAATATAATATATTTAATATAATATTTTTAAGGTAATATAATATATTTAATAGTTAGCAATAAAATCCTTTGAATACATTATCAATTATTAATAAAACATATCATAAAAAATATTTCCACACATTAATAATACTGCATGCATTTTATGTTCTTCGCCAGCTCAGAGATATATTGGAAAACAAATTTAACCTTTTATTATTATTATTATTATTATTATTATTATTATTATTATTATTATCAGTTAATATTTATGCTTTAAACAGTATGTCTTCAGACAATTTAACAAACAGATGAAGATTTTTCAGTCTGATGTTCGTGCCTGTTTGGTAATGTGGTTGAAGTTATTTATGAAAGTGTTTTTTGTTAAGAATGCATTAAAATGATATATTTTTTTAAATTATTATTTTTAACATCAGTACATGAAAATAATCTAAAAATACCAAAAACTTTTAATTTAAATATTTTTTTTGTTTCTAAAAACACTTTTGAAACAAGAGAATTGATCATAAGCCACTCTTATCTTCTATAAAGGGCTAGAACATAAGGATGAACACTCGCACAACATCATACAATGTTAGTGAATAGACGTTGGCTAATGAAGGAATATTCCCAATTAATGGCAATAAACTCACCTTAATTTACGATAACAATGAAACTTCTGTTATGATGGAATCAAATCCACTCAGATCACGATAGGAAAGCTCAAATTGCAAACCACATCTTAGATGCAAATTGATATTTAAACAACAGCTACCCAAGAACTGTTACTTAATTTTCTTTAAAAGTACATCACACAGTGCACAAGTACAGACTCAATTTGAGGACAATCCAACAAGAATTCGCGACAACATTATTAGTTCAGAACTACATAAACCTAGAATTTAACAACAATTTTCCGAGGAAATCGACAACAATAATCCAATCCAATCCATTATTACGCAGGAGTAATAAAACTAAGCAAGATAAAATCATAAAACCGATTTGACAGAACATATAGTCTGTATGAAAGTGAGGATCAGCAGGATAGCTGCTGCAACAGTTGCCGTCTCTCTCTCTCTCTCTCTCTTACAATCTATCAATAACCCTTTTTATCGAACATATAACTCAACTTTTATCACTTTAACTCAATCTTCTACCTGATTCTGTTTTCCTCTCTCTTCTACACTCTAGTTCACTCCTCGATCCCACCAAAACAACGTAATGCAAGTCGAAAAAACAATTTCATAAAGAAATTTAATTTTTTAGTTGATATCTCAAATATAATTTATATTATTTTTAATATATTTTCTCAAGCTTGTAGATTTTTTAGGGTTGAACCTGTATAGATTCACATTACTTTGTATTTATTTTTTATCAAATAGAAAGGAATAGTGAGATTCAAACTATGACTACTACGTCAATAAAACTCTAATATTATAGTAAAGAGTTATTTCGCTTAATAATTTAAGTTTTTAAATGAAATTTAAATAATAATTATATTATTTTCTAACCAAATAAACTGGTGCATGTCCTTGTAAGATGAATTTAAAAATAATAAATTTTTGGGGAAATGATATAAACAGACGAGGTTTCTAAAGTGCCTTTGGCCTGGAATATATATATATGGAACTCAATCATACACGCATATATGGAACTGGACTGAATAGAAACTAGCTAGATTTTGTTCACGTGTATATTCAAATTTCATGCTATCAAAAAAAGCTGTTTTAATGGAGTTCATTTAAAAAGAGAAAACACCTTGACGACTACTTACATTATCTTCCCAAAATCTTAATAAAATCGGTTCTCCCTGTTTAGTTGCTTAAATTCTAATTAAAAACAAGACCTGATCTAGTTTATTTCTTCTTTTCGAAAAAAAATTTATTGAGAAATAAAAATGGTTATATAAAAAGAAAACAAATAAAAAGTTGAACTACGTTTCAACTAGCTTTACATAACTTACATAGAACCACCCAAGGTCTGCAGATTTTAAACCAAATCCAAAAGACCGTAAGAAAACATTTCAAGAGAAAATGAAACTAGTTAGTGCTGACCTGAGGAAGATCAGACGACCGTAATCTCCGTGTATAGTCCCCGGCCGCGGGCCTGTATATTTCAGCCTCTCTCTCTCTCGAAGTCTCTTGCTCTCGTCGACCTAAATGGTTGAGTGAGCCCTATATATATAGTTGCAAGGACTGGTAAGTAACAATTCATAACAAGGAAAAGAATTATGAAAAACATTATTTACTTTCAGTTTTATTTTTAATTATGGAATGTAGCTCAAAGGGTACGTATTTTAATTTTAGCAGAGTAAAAACACCAATCAAAGTTTTTTTGTATTTTAATGTATTTTAATAAAACAATAAGGGAAAATAGCAAAAAAAAGAAGCTAAAACATATATAAGTTTTAAAAATCAACATATAACTTTGTTTTAAACAATTTATTTCAATTTTTTTATGCATAGCGTATAAAAAAGGAAAAAGAAGAAGAAAAAACTTAAAATAAATAAATAAATTAGCTTTTTTGATGTCCTCCCAGCATGAATTAATTCACGTTTGTCTTAGGTTTCATCGTACCAGAGTGGCAGGCAACATTACTCTATTTACAAATGCATGTGGGGTGGCAGGTAACAGTGGTAGAATAATAGAAATTGCAAAATGAGAAAGATGAATTTACTGTGAGCATATTATGTTTTGGATTGAACAATTATCAAATTCTGCGCATGAGGATAATGAAAGCATGAGGATAATGAAAACAATTTCGCTTGAACTAACAAACTCTTCTGTTCATCATTGCGAGGAATTCTATCACAAGTTCATCTCTGCAGAGGCCTGGTTTCCTTTGACATATTTCTGTTCCTTCAAGTTCTTGTAACCCGTTTATTGTTTATTAGAGAAGATTGCAGAGAATCAACGTAAATCCAAACACAGCATCTGCAGCATCAAATCATGGCTAAGATCCTGCCATTAACATTATGCTAGTTATATTTATATTTATATGTTTCCTAAATTAGCTTCCCTGTTTCAGTTATATTTATATTGATCAGTAAAGGGTGGAAGATTATTCTTAAAATTGCAGTTCTTATTTCGTTTATGTCGTATAGGCTTCATCGACAACGACTAAACTCCTTAAAAATAAAAGTAAAAATTAGAGGCCACAGGACAGGGCATGACAGGGACGTTGTACGGATGCACCGCTCCTTGCCATGATTCCAATCCTAGAAACCGACAACTACAGAGTACCATGTTGCTATCCTGAACGGAATTTCTGGTTCCACATGTTTTGTGTGGCTTGTTGGAAATTATCATTTATACCCTTATGACAAATCCATATTTTTATCATGCAAATCTATGATTATGAAAATAGATCATGGGGTTTGATTATAGGGATCAATTAATTGATCATGTGATTAATTGCCTAATTATCTCTTTAATGGAAGGAGAAAATTTAAAAATAAATTAATGAGAGGAGTTCTTGATCTACCTATAAATAATAGATTGTATACTCCAACTATAGTAAATGGTAAACATAAATCAGAAGATTCTTCTCGTAAAAAAATTATTATTTTAAAGTTGTATTGTTGTTACTACATTGAAAAAATCTTCGATGCTGCTGCTGCAATTAGGAATTAAGAGAGGGTAAAAAAATTGAGACAAATACATTTGTACAGTTTCTCCAATAATTAGATAGAAAAACAGCAACCTCACCTTTATCTTCTTGTAATCATTTGTATAGAATAGATACCAAAACAAAGAAAACATCAACAGAGGCAGAAATATACGGCTACATCAATCACTTTCCATGAGGCCACGGATCAAGATTCTTGCTGCTTCAATCACCTTTACCTGCCACTCTACATGCATTTGTAAATATAATGATGTTGCCTGCTACTGTGGTATGATTCATGAATGCTAGCAAATTTTTATTTTTAATTAGTTTAGTCATTGTCGATGAAGCCTATGACAAACGTGACTTAGGCCTGTTTGGTATTGCAATTGCTGTTGCGGTTGAGGTTGAAAAAATGGAGTTTTAAAAAAAACACTTTTTACTGTGATTCAAAAAAAGCAGTTAAGTGTTTGGTTAAAACTGTGGTTGGGTTGAAGGTTGAAGAAAAAGCAGTTTTGGTGTTTGGTTTCCAAACTTTACAAACTGCTTTTAACTTGTAAAATTACTTAAAAGAGCATGGAAATATACACACACATACATCCATCCATATATATATATATATATATATATATATATATATATAACTTCTACAAATAAATTTAAAAATAAATAACAATTTATATTAATATGAATACACTAATTTAAAAATAAATAACAATTTAACCGGATAAGCACCCGGAAACAATAGAAACAGAGGAGTGAGTATTGTGCTGTAGACAAAACCAAGCAAGGAAAACAGGAGCTGTGCTTAAGAGCTCAAAACTAACGGTTCTCTCAAAAAGTTCCTACAGATGAAACCAAATCTGCTAACTGCTGATTCCTTTCTTATTTTCAATTCCTTAACTCTGCTATCAAGGAATTCAATTCCATTTCCCAGAAATAGAATTCCACATCCCAATCACTTTCTCTCCATAGTAACTCACCCCAATTCCGCAAAACCCTCACGTTTACTTCCAATCTGCTCTTCTACAAACCCCACTAGAAAGCAGTTAAATCCCGCTAACGAAGAGTCATTGAATTCCAATGTTGAAGCTCTTGGTGGAGATGAATTGGAGAAGAATTTTAATGTCCAAGTTGCGAATCCTATTGTTCCTTCTTTTATTCATGGACCAAGCTTAGTTTGAGCGATCATGGTTTTGGGTGTATATTTCCATGCCCTTTTGACAGAGAAGAGAAAGGGAGAAGATGGGTGCAGAGAAGAAGGGAGAGATGAGAGACGTGCAGAGATGAAGGGAGAAGATGATTTCTGGAAATGGAGAAGATGAGAGGAGTGCAGGCAAATGGGTCTCATTTTTTTGAGAAGAAACGGGGATGAAGACACAGTTTCGAACTATGTAAAAATGGGGTGAAACCCATTAAAACAAAACGGTGTTTGGTAAAAACCAAACACCAAAACTCCATCCCGTTTGACAAACGTGGAACGCACCACGTTGCCAAACGGGTGCTTAATTCATGCTTGGGAAGACTAGGCTGAACCTAAAATATTGAGTTGACGAGAGCAGGAGACTGAGATTGAGACTGAGAGAGAGAGAGAGGGTGATGGATTATATTAACAAAACTAACTGGGCATTAAAAAAACTTATTTATATTAATAATTAGAAATTTACAATAAAATCTTTGTTCTTCCCCAAAAAAAATCAATTGTTCTTACGAGTGTTTTGTTAGTTATTAAGATAATATTTAATTATTGTTTTGGAATAATTAGTCAAAAAAGCAGAGAGAGAATAGTTATATTGGGCCCAACCATTTCGGTTGACGAGAGCAGGAGACTTCAAGAAAGAGAGAGAGAAAGAGACAAAAATATACAGGAAAGGGGCTCGTTGTTGGGGACTATACACAGAGACACGGTCCTCTGATAATGTCAAGAGATTTCAAAGTAGATTCGTTGAACCGGGTTCAATAACAATATCGAATAATTTCTTTTAACTTGTATTTTTATTTTGTTAACATTTATATAAAAAAAAATGATTCTAAGTCACAGAAAATAATTTTCTGTGATTAAGGAATATATTTGAAGTAGCTTTCACATTAACTATGATTAAATTCTTATAGCAAACAGTCGTAGTAACACAATTCCCATATAATTCTAAGCTGAACTCAAAAAACCAAGCAAAAAAAAGTGCAAATCTGTATGAACATCAAGATCAAAACATGTATGATCATCAAGATGAAGAAACACAAGCTAAATATACATAATAAAGTTGAAATTGATGAATTAATGGAGGCATGGAACATCCTCCTACGTACCAAAATTCTACTTTTCCTTCTTTATAAATTGGAAGATGCCATGATAGCTCAACACTTTTTCCTATCTAACATCATCTTTATCCGTCCGAATAAGATAATTAGCATCTTGTCGCTTCATTTTAAAAGTATTTTTGAAAAAAAAAATTATTTTTGTTTTTATTTTTTATTTTAAATTAAAGTTTTTTGTATTTTTAAATTATTTTTATATGCTGATATCAAAAATATTTTTTAAAAAATAAAAAAAATTATTTCAATATATTTTTAAACAAAAAAAATACTTTTAAAAAAATCATCTTAACCAAACTTGAAATCACTAAATAAGAATGAAGGTAAGCAAAACACTAGAAATTTCCTGGCCTAATGCCTATATGTTTGGGCTCATATGAGATTCAACTTTATAAAAGTCCCCTTGCACGTTTGTGGTAGCTTTTTGAGGACTTCTTTTCTATTTTTTTTTCACTTTTTTTTTTCTTTTTTTGGTTTTCTAAAGAAAGATGTGTTTTTTTCAATAATAATAAAAAAAACATTTTTTTTCAGTTGGACAGGAAGGTTTAATGGAGTTATATATACAAACGAAGGAGGATTATGTTTTTTTTTTGAAATGGTATTGAAAATATTAAGGAATAACATAAATCATATTTTGTAGTTGTATTTATCAGTTTAAGCTTTTATATAAGATAATTTTTTAAAATGGTATCAGAGTTTTGTTAACATAGCGATTACGAGTTCGAATCTCACCACCTTCATTCTATTTGATAAAAATTAAACACAAGATAATACAGGTCTGTGAAGGTTTCAAGCCTAAAATTTTTTTCACTTGAGGGAGTATGTTAGAGAATAATATAAATCATATTATAGAGCTGCATCTATTAACTTAAGCTCTTAAGTGATATAGTATATTAACAAAAAATATTTATTTACATAATTGATTTTTAATCCAGTAACGAAAAATTGTGAAAGACATATTTCACTAAATTCAGCCCATTTCATTCCATTTCACAAAATGCGGGCAGCCTGCAAATCCTTTTTACCTTTTGTTTTGACAAGTTTGCAGATTAGGTGGAATTATGAATGGCTGTTTGGGAGGGTAGTTATGGTAGTTTTTTAAAATGTTTTTTGTGTTAATATATATATTAAAATAATATTTTTTATTTTTTAAAAATTATTTTTGATATTTACACATCAAAATATATTTATTTAAAATGAAAAAATAAATAAATTTATACAGCATGGTATGCCAAACACCGTGGCAAACGGTATCAAGTCTTTTTCCTACAACGAAAGGTCGGTCAACCCATGAAACAGTCTCTATCGCTCAAGCACCATATATAGATCCTAGTCTTTGGTGATATGTCATTTTCACCTCATATTCTTATTCTCATTGTGATATGCATTTATGTTGACATATATATATATATATATATATATATATATATATATATATTATTTTATTATATTTTAATTCTTATAACTTGTACCAATGTTAATATGTTCATCACCAGCTCTGATGAATAAGTACTCTTAACAAAAAAGAAATTAACATATTAAGTTTCTTAAGAACCGTATTGATAATTAACATATTAAGTTTTTTTTTTTAAATTACATGTAGTTTTTTTAAAGTGAGACTATGTCTGATTATTTATAATAAAATCATTTCAATAAATGTTTTAGTAAACTTTTTTCCACACACACATATATACATTTTTCAACTCTCAGTAATTTTAATTAATGTCTAATTTTAATGGAATATCGACAGTAATATTGGGAACAATGCTTTGATACAATAAAAACTTCATAATTATAATCATTTTATTTATAAAATATTTTATTTGTAAAGTATTATCATCTCAAGTTGCTCATTTTTACTCTAAATTTATTAATTAAACATTAGATGAATATTAAAAATAAATAAAATTTTATCATGAATATAATCTATACCAGAGTATTCATCGGAAAATAAAATTGAGCTAGGGCTGAAGAAGTATGCCGGAGTGAAATCATGGATCAAGATGCATGTCTTGGAGAACAAAATTAGCCCTGGTAAATCATGGTATCCTATCCTCAAGCACTACCGTATCAAAGTGAGGATGAGCATAAACCCAGAATTTAACAACAATTTTCCGAGGAAATTAACAAAAGCAATCCAATCAATCATTATGTAGAGGTCATACAACTAAGATAAAAGCTTACAAGAATAATATTATAGTCTGTATCAAAGTGAGGATGAGCATGACAGCAGCTGCAACAGTTCCCGTACCTCTCCAAATATTGGGGAAATATACAAGTTTCAAGGTTGCCTTTCTATGGTTCCAGCGGTTCTCATAGTAGGCATTTAACTCTTGGGAGATATCACCAAAACAAGTGTAATTGTCACCAATATTTTCGCAAAAATTGTTAATCATATTTGAGACCGCGGCATCGTTACCTAGCCTGTGGACAATGATTCCCTTTCGGACTAGCAAACCCACGTCTCCTGCACTGTCAATAAGATGGTCCATGAACTTGATGTAGCTGCATATGTAAGCTTCACGCTCGTACAAACACTGCTCCATGGCGATGATATTTCGTACAAGACGTTCGAAATTGTGATCAACTTCCAACTGTGGTATTTTCAGCACTCCTTTGTCAAATGTTATGTTGACCAAACATTTGTCTCGGGTGGCCTGAAACTTCACTCCTGCGTTGCATAGCATGACGGCACTATATTTAAGCATGGTAGGGTTTAAGATGTATTTACTTCGCTCAATGGCTCCACTCAACATCAAATTTCTTAGTAAATCAGTGAAATGCCTGCTTCCCTCTACACCCGGGCTGGTTTCTACCCTTTTTAAAAACGAGTACTTTCCAAAATGACACGTAGCAAGATCAAGAAAAGGAATGGCTTTGGCATCTTGGCTACGGGGATTAACCCGGTCATATATTTCCTGAATAATGAAGAGAGGCAGCTGGTTTTCAAGCAGCATCAAGTCTTCTCGTATGTCAAATGTCATCCTGGGCTCAAAATGTTTAGGACCTTTGTCATCATTTGACTCCAAAAAAAGTTGAATGATGAAGACAGCATCCAGCAGGATCATCTTTGCGAAATCATCACTACTCTCCATCAATATGGGTTTTTCTGAGTAACAGTGTCGGAGACGCTCTTCTTGATTCTTTATGCTGATCACAATATCACACATTTTCTTCTCATCCATCCCATCCCGTTCAGTAAGCTTTTTGAAATATTTCAGTTTCTCCTTTTCCATGGCCTCTAGTTTTTTATTTTCACGGTGAAGAGGACCTATTGAAATCAGTAGTGGAGCGTAGGCTTTCAAATTTACGTCACGAAGTGGTTTGGGCACCCTGTAGATACAGCACTCAGATCTACGGGATTCGGAAACGTTCTGTTGAAAGGGCATCGATCTCACCTCATTATCCAGCTTATGCAAAAACTTTGTAGCCATCTCAATGTCTGAAGCCTTTCCCACATCACTAAATTTTCCCTTATTTGGAGAAGTTGCCTTATCCTCTTCCATATTTGATGCTCTTGCATGTTCAACGGTACCGTTTTCCACGTTCGAAGCACTTGCAGCAGAACTTATCCTTTTCCAGTCTGCAGGTTGGCTGCAACAAACCAAGAATGAATTGAAGATACGTATATACAGTTCGATTTTGAAGATCACAAGTAGTGTATTAAAAAATAAAATTGGACCTAGCTCTACATGGGAGGGAAAGGTAAACGCCATGGATGGAGTGCATAAACTTATATAGAACCACCAAAGGTTTGCAGAGCTTAAGCCAAATCCAAAACATGGTAAGTAAACATTTCAAAGAACAAATTAAACTAGTTAGTGCTGACCTGATCAGGGGGCGGATCAGTCGACCGTATCTCATGTGCATAGTCCTCGTCAGCGAGCCCATTTCCTCTCTCCCTCTCTCCCTCCTAAAGTCTCTTTCTCTCGTCAACCGAAATGATTGAGGACCGGTAATGAACAATTTATACCACCACAGGCTTACAGCCATATGTATTCCATTTTAATTTTTAGAAATTGATTTGAGTTGTTTTTTAATTTTTAATTATTAAAAGAGTCAATACACAATTTTATTTCTTCAAAAAGACTGCTCTTAGTCTTTTTTTTTTATAGTCAACAAAAGACTTCTCTTAGTCTTTTTTTTATATTTAAAAAAAAAATTACATGTAGTTTTTTTAAAGTGAGACTATGTTTGATTATTTATAATAAAATCATTTCAATGAATGTTTTAGTAAACGTTTTTTCACACACACATATACATTGTTCAACTCTTAGTAATTTTAATTAATGTCTAATTTTAATGGAATATCGAAAGTAATATTGGGAACAATGCTTTGATACAATAAAAACTTCATAATTATAATAATTTTATTTATTAAATATTTTATTTGTAAAGTATTATCATCTCAAGTTGTTAATTTTTACTCTAAATTTATTAATTAAACATTAGATGAATATTAAAAATAAATAAAATTTTATCATGAATATAATCTATATCAGAGTATTCATCGGAAAATAAAATTGAGCTAGGGCTGAAGAAGTATGCCGGAGTGAAATCATGGATCAAGATGCATGTCTTGGAGAACAAAATTAGCCCTGGTAAATCATGGTGTCTCAAGCACTACTGTACTACCAGTAGGAATAGGAAGTGTTTTATATAGAATTACTGTGTGTGCACCTTTTTATTTATACACATATCTCATACCATCTTTCATACTCGAGACTACAAATAAAATATTCCAAAATACATCTTCTATACTCTAACAATGGTAAGGAAATTATTGTTTTTTCACTTACAGAAATTGTGGCACTGATAAATTAGCTTTGCATCAAATCTAAATCTTCAAACACTGATAAAAAAAAACAAGATTAATCATTTTACTTGAAGCGACTTGTTTAAATATCAATTTCGATCTGTTAGAGTACAGAAGAATATTCTAAAATAGTATATTTGTATTCTAGCGTATGAAAAAATATATGAGAAATGTGTATAAATAGAGAAGTGCACACACAACAAATGTATGCAAAACAGAAATCAATACAGCACAATTTTAAATTTCAGTCTCCCTCTCTTTTCTCTCTTCTCCCTCTTCCCTTCTCTAAACTAATTTTTCTTTCAATTCTGCAAACTCTCTCAATCCTAACATGGTATCAGAGCTACTATGCTAGCGCATTGATCCAAGCTTCTACAATCTAATCCTTCAATGGATCATTAAGAAAAAAAAAACTGCTAAAGAAAACACACCGTTCAAGTTCTTCTTTATGATCTTTTGCAACTTCTTTTCGAGCTAAAGATGAAGATGATCATCTCATCTGTGATGTTTTCATTGATCTTCTTTGAAATATAGATCCGTGTTGCTGCTATGGCAACATCTAACATGTTCCATGCCAAATCAAGGTCACACTCCACTTCATTTGCTTCAGCAAGATCCTCATCATCACTTTTCTCATCTTCGTCTTCTGCTCCTCTCTCCACTCCTTAAATCGAGCATTCAATTTTTCAATGAGTCTTCTAGTCTCAGTAAAAACTCTTTGTCTCTCTTCTTCCCTGCACAATTTCTTTACTCTTCTACTAATACTCTCAACTTTTCAGTCTGCACAACAAATTACTGCATTCAAATTTTGCACACAAAAAAAAATCTGCAGCAGAAGATGAAGATGATCATCCATGCCGTTGCTGCTCCTCATTTACAATCATCCATGCCGTTGCTACTCCTCATTTACAATATTCCTCATGGTAATTCCATTCCTTTCAAACTTTCACTCAGTAATAATCTTCCCAATCTCAATATTAAGCTGCTGCAAACCAGTAGAATGCAATTTCCTTTCATTCATCACATAAAAAGTGTTGCTGCTCCTTTTCTTGTTCATCCGAGAGACTGGTTTGAGCACTTTTCAGTTTTAGCAAACACGCTCCAATTGCAATATGCACGACCAGTATCTGTTCTTCAACATCTGTTCCTCCTCCAAATTAAAAAAAAAAGAAAAAAAGAAGAAGCTGAAACAGAGCAGTAATAGAGTGAGAATCATTGTGAATCGTGTAGTAGCGAAGCATGCCTCTGTCTACAGCCATCATATTGTTTGGATGAGCCTTCTTGTACTGATCCCTACAATACTCCATGAAAACAAAGAGAACACTAGATGATGGTTGTCAAGTATTTGCATGATCACACAAGAGTTCTTCAGGAGCTAAGATGCCTGCATATGATTCACAGATCACCATTGAGAAGAAGCGGGCTTTCTCTTCCTACTGTTGCCAGCCAAAACACTCCTTTTCCTCCACTTTCTCCTTCCAAAAATACTCCAAATCCTTGGGTTTTTTATGTTTGAATGTTTTGGTAACCTTTAATCTCACTTTCAATTCGAAATTCTTCTTCAATTTGGGTTAGACAATATCAAAATCTCCCTCCCTTTCTTCCCCTCCTTCTCCTGGAAATGAGAGAAAAGAGGGGTATTTATACTCCTCAATTTCTCTAATTGCTCTAAGGCCCCCCATTTCCTTTAAATGTTTCTTTTTACCCCACATCTTCTCTTCTTATAATTTAAATCATAATCTTTACATTTATTTCAATTTCACCCTCCCCTCAACTTATTTTATTTCTCTTTTAATTTATTTCTTTAATTTAACACTTACATTTATTTCCCGAGGTTTACAAACAAGGTCTCATAAGGGGATTTGTTCTGTAAAACTGTTGAAGGCATTTTATTGATTAGGTATAAGGTTGTATGTACTACATAAGTCCAAAAGGAGGCTGACAATTTAGCATGTTGTAGTAAAGTGATGGTTGTTTCAAGGTGGCGATGCTTGTGTTAGGCAAGACCATTTTGTTCAGGAGTATAAGGACAAGATTTGTGATGGATAATGCTTTTAGTGTTGAGAAAGAGATGAATTTGCTTACTAACATACCCCCCCATCACTTTGTAGAATTTTAATAGAACAAGAAAATTGAGTTTAAACATAGTGATAGAAGGTAATATCACTTTTATTAACTAGAGGAAACAACCAACAATATCTTGAAATTTTATCAATAAAAGTCATATAATATCGATAATCATCAACTAGAACACTTGGAGAAGGATCCCATAGATCAATATGTTTAATGTGAAAGGGAATTACAAACTTATCAACACTAGATTGAAAGGGAAGTTTCAAAAATTTACCTTGAAGACTGAACATTTAATATTTGCCTTGTGTAACATCAATGTAGCAATTATATTTGTAGGATGGCCTAATATGTGATGTAAAGTAGACGAGAGGACTAACTAACCAAGATAGGACTGATATTGATATTTGAGGGTGGACTGATCAGAATGAGGAGGAACAAAAGGTAAGGGATAAAGTCCAATACTGCATTGCCCTTTATATATTATCTTCCTTGTGGCCTTGTCTTGAATCCGAAAATAGAAAGCATCAAAGATCAACCAACAATGATTATCCAAGCACAGACGATGCACTAACAACAGATTTTAAGTCAATTGTGGAACATATAGAACTAAATTAAGCTTAATAGGTGCAGTGCTTGTAGGAATAATATAATTCCCAACATGTGATACTAATAAACTTTCACCATTATCCATTTGTACTGTGTCATTGGTGGGAAAAGGAGTAGTTAATGACAGATTATTCAAATCAGGTATCAATGGTTTGTAGCTCTAGAATCAGCAATTCAAACTGAAGAAGAATGCTGGGATGGTTGTAATACAGTGTTCATAGCTTGTATGATATTTTTCTAAAAATGATGATCATGATCTACTGAGTAGCTGGCATGACCAATAAAATTTGGGACATTGTCATTATAGAAACAATACCATGTGGTGTGATTTGTTCGTCCACAGATATTACACTTGAACCTCTCATTTCGTTTGAATCCACAAAATAGAATAGTATGACCTTCAATATTGCATAGCTGACATATAGCACCACTTGAAATAGATGAGGAGGGAGGATACGAACTAAGAACTCCTGGATTCATGATTAACATATCAGGCATCTTGGCATGAAATTGAGGTTTCTGATGAAAATTCCTGTAACCTCGATTAAATCTTGCCCTTCCCATACTCTTGTTAAATGATTTATAACCACCATTTCCATAAGAATTGTATTCATATATTCCACGAGACCTGTTGAAAAAAAATTGTGGTGGTATAGACGAGACAAAGTGGATTTAGAGATTGTGTCGAAACATAATTTGCGATTGGATATCTTATTCTTTGATCCTCTAGTTCTGAAGAATATCTATTTGGTGGTTTTCCTTGATTTTGCCTGAAAGGTAACTCATAGCCAACAATGGTATCCATATCATTAGAAATGTGAGGTGAGATAGGAGAGCTTACCTCAATGATATTCTCAGGAGATGGGTCGTTAGATATCGAAGAGTGGGGGGGTAGTATTACTGTTCTGAACTTATACGTTACACACTTTTTTTATATTAAATATATCATTTGTTTTACAAAAATATATAGGAAAAAGCAAAAAAACTTGTTTAAAAAAATATATATTTATTTTTTTAAATTGTGTATGATCAATTTTCTCTAAAAACTCACATGTGCATTTTAGCCCTTTATTGTTGTGGAGTCTTGGATCCATTTTTTTTGTAGATAGTCTTTTATAAAAGGAAACTCAAACGATACCAGATATGCCAGCCTCATCATCTCACCAAGCATGAGAAGATAAAAATTTCTCTGTCAGTTTTTAACTTTAGATTATATAAAAAAAAATACATCAATTTTCACAACTTTTAAACACGAGGGTTAAAATTAAAAGAAAATATGAAGTCGCTCCACTCATTTACTAGCTAAGTGCTTTACTGATAATATGGTTGAAATTACTTTTGAAAATGTTTTTCATTTAAGAATGTATTAAAATGATGTTTTTTTTTTTAATAATTATTTTAGACATCAACAAACATAAAAATAATCTAAAAATATAAAAAATATTTAATTTAAAATAAAAAATAAAATTACATTTTATTTTTAATTCTTTCAAAAACACTTTTCAAAACAAGAGAATTCATCATAAGCCGCTCTTTATCTTCTATAAGGGCTAGAACATAAGGATGAACACTCCCACAACATCATCCAATGTTAGTGAAGAGACGTTGGCTAATGAAGGAATATTCCCAATTAATGGCAATAAACTCACCTTAATTTACGATCACAAGGAAACTTTCGTTATCATGGAATCAAATCCACTAAGATCACGATAGTAAAGCTCAAATTGCAGACCACATGCATCTTAGATGCAAATTGATATTTAATTAAACAGCAGCTACCCAAGAACTTTTACTTAGTTTTCTTTAAAAGGACATCACACAGTGCACAAGAATTTGTTGCAACATTATTTGTTCAGAACAAATTATTCGAATTTGCTGTCATGTTGCTTGCCTCCATTGCCATTATTTTAAAGGATGCACCACCTAGACAGGGTCAATTTAATTGCAGAATCTATAAGGAATCAAGCACCTGATAGCTGAGTTAAGCTAGAAAAATGGCTTCTGTTCTACATGCATGCTGCTTAAGCTGGGTTTAAGAGAAATAGGTTGGTGTGTTTGGAGTTTCAATGTTCGTTGAAAAAGTTTCAGCAAAAGTTATCTAGAAATGATTTTCTTTAGTTGAAGGGGCATCTTGTTGATACCATTCACAATTAAGCCATACATTGCAGATTCTTAATTTATGAGAATGAAGTCTATATAAGAACTCACTGCATAGGATTCTATATGTATCGATCATAATTTGATATGGAACATGTTCCTCTACCTCTTCTGTCATATCAATTCTTTTCATAGATTGCCCCACCTTGGTACATAAATGCGAATCACATCAATCTTTGTTAGCTTAAAAAGAGTGTATGGCATGCTAAGATTCTCGCAGATAATGCACTATATTTATAGCCAGCCGAGGAAGGGCTCTATATGATTTCATGGTAGGGACTATAGATCTTTCCTGCCGAGTAAAAGTTTGCACGATGTAAGCGAATATCGACTAATAAGCTAAATAATATCGTGAAAAAACTATAGCAAAAATACTATAGTAATAGACATAAATTATTAAGGATTATAATAGTAAAATTATTATTTTATCTTTCAGTATGTTTCAATTTTAGTCTTGGACTTAGAGGTATTTTTTTTTTCATTTTTATATAGAGTAAAATAATCATAATACTATTAAATAAGACAAAAATCAAAAGTTGTCGGCGGGGTGCTACTGGAATTGCACATTTTTTGAAAATATATAAATACAGATATGTCCTCAAAGAAGATAAAATCCAAGAGTTGGTTATCGGGGTAATTAGATAATAAAAATAATTTAATATCTTGTAAAATAAAGTTCTTTAAAATTTGAATGCATATAAGAAAATCATATTTATATAATTAAAAAGATTATATCAATAATCTAATTCTTATTAATGGTTTTTCCAATCGGAGATACTCATTCTTCGGTAATGTTTGTTTTTTATATCAACAAGCAAAGTTTTTTCAATCATCAATCGATTATTCGTTGCAGATTTGATACAATCATATCTGAAATGGATTTTCTATTAATAAATACAATTTGTTGCTGATTCATTACTAAATCATAATAGACATTATTCCATTACTAAGAGTCATATTTTCTAATAGTGCGATCCTGCTCTCGTCAACCTCAATGGTTGAGTGCGCCCTATTTATTTGCAAGGACTGGTAATTAACAATTCATAAAAAGGAAAAGAATTATGAAAAACATTATTTACTTTCATTTTTTTCTTAATTAGGGAATGTATCTCAAAGGGTATTTTAATTTTAGCAAAGTAAAAACACCAATCAAATTTTTTTGTATTATAATGTTTTTTAATAAAACAAAAAGGGAAAATAGCAAAAAAAGAAGAAGCTAAAACATATATAAGTTTTAAAAATCAACATTTAAATTTGTTTTAAACAATTTATTTCATTTTTTATGCATAGCGTATAAAAAAAGAAAAGAAGAACTTAAAATAAATAAATAAATTAGCATGCGTGAATTAATTCATGCATATTTTAGGTTTATCCCTGTCTTCCCAGCATGAATTAATTCACGTTTGTTTTATTGATGGTTGGAAGTGTAGTTGCAATTATTTTTTAAAATATTTTTCATTTAAAAATACATCAAAATGATGTTTTTTTAATTTTTAAAAATTATTTTGACATTAACACATGAAAATGATCTAAAAACATCAAAAAAATTAATTTAAAATGAAAAATAAAAATAAATAATTTTTAATTTTTTTCAAAAATATTTTTAAAACGCGCTCCCAAACACCCCCTTGGATTTCATCGACAATGACCAAACTAATTAAAAATAATAATAATAAAAATAAATATTTGCTAGATGCATGCATCATACCAGAGTGGCAGGCAACATTGAATACGAGGCATATCTGAGAACAATCTGGAGACAGGTAAAAGTACTTAACCCAGTCTCACCTCCACTTTAAGCACCACAGTTTTGCTACAAAAAAAAATAATCCATCCACTTTCTTGCAGAGAGTTCTTCATAAAACTGAAAATATTCATAATGATGTACTTGACGCATATGGCAAAACATCTACCTTATGTAATAACCAGCAGTACAGCTTCCTTCGACTGTTTAGCTTCCATCTACACACACAACCCTAAATTACAAAAGAAAATGTCGTGAACCAAAAAAACAACTGATAATATATTTAAGAAAAGAAAACTCAAAAACATGGAAAAGCAACATATCAAAGAAGCAAAAACAACACCTTTCAAGGGTCAAAAGTAAGGTTCTTGAGCATGAATTTCACAAAATACACCCTCCGAAACCTGACAAAGAAAAACCCTTGAATCTACCAAGTGACTTCAAGTTGTTCACTACCTCGAAAAACTTGGCTAGGTAATTCAGCTGACCTCATTTTCTCTCTGATATCATGTTGAATTTTGTGTCTTGATTGTGTTTTGTGTGGTTTGATTGCAGGTTGATATGCTGGAAATTAGGAAGAACAAGCTTTACGAGCTGGAGAGAAAAGAGTTGCAGAGTAATTGTTCTGCTTTGTATTTTTTGGTAGTGCTTACAATGTGCTTGACAGATTGCCTATTCATATAGTTTAGGCAACACACATTACACGTGATCTGTATCTTCTCTTCTTAGTTAGTTACAACTGAATTAACAAACAATTAATGACAGTTAAGCATATACACACACTGCCTCTTGATGCTCTTCTTCCTTCTGCTGCATACTCAGCTTATTTGTCTTCTTTTCCAGTAAACAAGCTTATCATTCAACAGCCTCTCCTAAGCTGTTTACTGATTTAACCCCAAGTTTCAACCGTAATCTAGGTTGTCAACAATTTGTGCCTTCCATTTGCCCTGGTAGTTGGGGTTCTTAATTTTCTTTGGCTTCCATGGGCCCTTGTACTCAATATTAGAAATGGTTGGGGCAGTCCACTCACCATCTTCTTTGTTGCTACCCAATTTTTGACTCTTTATTTTTTATGTTTCGAAAAAAAAAGTATTTCAAAAATAGATTTTGGGTTCAAGGGCAAAATCGAGCAATTTGGAGTTTAATGGCCGATTGAGGGTTAAATCGCAAAAATCAGGAGCCAAGGACCAGATAAGGAGGTCGCGCAAAGCTGAGGTTGAGATTGAATTTTTGATGGGATTTAATTGCATAAAAAGTTTAAATCCATTTGGGAGCATTTTTAGAATTTTTAAAGGACCAAATCATAGTTTTACTTTTTTTTTGAAATCTGCATTAAAAATTAGCATCACTGTTCCGGCATGCATTGGCGTTGATTTTTCCAAGCGACATAAATGCACGTTGATCACAGCAGGTCAATCGATTTTCCTTCCTTTTTTTTTTCAATATGATTTTCTTCCCAGTTCACGGTTATCACAGCAGATCATTCAGAATTTTGCTTCCTTTTTCAAATTGATTTTTTTTCTCCGTCGCAGCAAGGCGCGATCAAATTTGTCCCTAATCAATCGTTGATTTTCTTCCCAAATTATCTCCAGCGTGATCTCTTTCTTGATTACTATCGATGTGCATAGTTGTCCGTGACTTACCTTCCTTGCATTCGAGTCTTCATCAACCGTGATTTTCTTCCCAAATTTATCTCCGCGCGATCTCCTGCCTGATTCTCCTCTCTTTCTCCTTAAATCTCCTCTGTTACCTTCCTCAGCGTTGATCTACAAGGCTATAAATAGCAGCGCACACGGTGAAGAAAGAAGGGGAGAAAAAAAAAAAAAAAGAAAAAACGGAGAGAAGACGAGAAAATTTCATGTGAATTTTGAAATATATCTTTCATTCGCTCTGCTCTCTTTCGCTTTCCCTCTGTTTCGTGTTGCTCTGCTCTCTCTCTAAAAAACACAGACCACTGTTTCTCTCTCCCTCTCGGTTAACATTTCTTGCAAGCGAACTCCGGCCACCTCACCTCACATCCATCGCCACGCACTCTCACCCTGCCTCCCCGTAAAACCCCAGCACTAAAGCATCTCAAGCAAGAATTTGGCGAGAATAGGTCCTTCGTGCCCGCAACGTGACAGACCAACTTTCGGAGGCTCCGTCCGGCGAACTCAGAGCCACCATCTCCGACGCCTCAACGATCGGAAGAATCACCACGACCTCCTCTACCCAACGGTATAAACAGGGTAAGCCATTCATCACACTCGAAATTTCCATTTTTTTACTGTTCATCGTCCCTCGTATTTGCATGCGGGGAGTGAATTGATTCACTCCCCGCGCGTGGACTTGGCGGGCCGGGCCTTGTGCCCGGCCTGGCCCTGATGGGCTTCCAGCTGCTCGGGCCGCCAGACCATCCGGATTAGCAGCCCCGACTGGAAGTAAGGTGGGGTCAGGGCTGTCACCACCACTGACTTTAGGTGGTGACAGCCCGACCCCACCGAAAAAATAAAAAATAAATAAAAAGTATAAAGATGCAAATTTTCCAAAAAAATATTTTTATAAAAAAAGATGTTTTGTTTTCTTGCATAAGGCCAATACACTAGCATATTTTAAAAATTGTTTTTCTTTTGAAAAATATATATTATCTTGGGTTTTGAAGAGAAAATGAGTTTTAGCATGGATTTCGTAAAAATCATTTATTGCATTTTGAGATTTTACAACAAGTTTGTAAAATCCAAAGGGTATTGGCCAATATTCAAAAAAAATATAAAAATTCTTATTTTTTTTTCGGGAATTTATTATTCACCTGTCGGTATTTGGGTAAATAAATCCAAAAGGGGTTGATATCCAAAATATTCGACGGGAATAATATACTATTATTCACTATCGGTATTTGGGTAAATAAATCCTAAGGGGTTAATATCCAAAATATTCGACGGGAACGATATGCTATTATTCACTTTTGATATTTGGGTAAATAAATCCTAAGGGGTTAATATCCAAAATATTCGACGGGAATGATATGCTATTATTCACTGTTGGTATTTGGGTAAATAAATCCTAATGGATTAATATCCAAAATATTCGGCGGAGTAATATCCCATTTGCCATTTATTTTACATATTGTTTTGACATATCAAATCATAAACAAGCCAAACGTCAAGCAGCTTACCTTAGGTAGGGCGTACTAGGGGTGCTAAAACCTTCCCTTTACGCAACCAGTCCCTTACCCTAGAATCTCTGAAAGACCAGTTTTAGGTTTCCTAGTAACCATTAATACTAGGTGGCGACTCCCCCTTTTTTACGAAAAATAGATAATCCCCTCGACACCATTGAACCCCCGCTCACGGGGAAGAGTAGCCACGACGCCGCGACCCCATATTTTGGGGGTGCGACAGAATGGCGACTCCACTGGGGACTTGGACTAGGCTTGATAGTTTTGTTTGTTTATGACATGTTATTGTTAATGGATGGTTTATATTTTTTTTAAGCTTTAGCATGCATCTTTACATCCTGACATCATAATATGCCTTGTCATGCATCATTTTTATTATTTTGAGAGCACACACTAAACTTTAAGTTAAGTGGGGGACTAGCAGCTTACCTATGACTTGAGTCAAGGTTGAAGTTTGTGTAAACCCCAACTCTTTGCTGAGTGTTTAGACTGGTAGTGATTGATATACGTGCCATCCCACTATCTGCTGAACCCCCATATCGCCTTTACGAGGGTGATCACTGGGACAGCAAGAGACCCTCTTTAGAGACCAAGTAGTAAACCTACCCTATCTCTCACGTAAAGGAACTAGAACCAATCACTAGGGTGTATGCTCCCTCTATTTTGTTTTGCATTAAGGCAAACTCTTCTCGAGGCATTTTGAATTCAAGAGTTTTGGGTGACACAGTAGCCATCGCTTAGGAAATTTGCATTGCAGGGTTTAAGCAAAAATCCAATTTTTGTTTATCATGCAATTGCTACAAGCATGTGTCACTTCTCGAAAGACAAGTTTGTCAAAAAAAAAAAAAACATGCATATACATTTCAACATGCATTCCCACAGTTTTGAAATAGGGGTCCCTCAATTTGTCATCCTCCAAAGGGTCAAGAGTCATGGACATTTGACATTGCTGAGAAGAACCGACATCGACACGCAGCCATCATTCGTGTTTCTTCCGCTTCGCAACAATAAAGTTCTCTCGCTCTCTAGTGAAATCATGTGGGACATATTCCCCGGATATTACTGCAAAGTGTTAATGCAATCATCAATGGGGATTGTGGAAAATTCAGGTTTTTCTTTTGAGGGAGTGCGAGTAGTCCGTTTTCGTAAAGCAAGCATCGATCAAAGAAGTTGTCACTCGTTTAAGTATCAATTGATTTCTCTCTTGATCATGTGGAGTTATTGCGGCACTATCAAATCAGGAAGTTTTATGCCACCTCGCACGTAAGGCCATGTTATTTTGCGCACAATTTTGGCTGTTAAAGCGAAGACAAATATCTTGAGTGAGAAAACATAATATGATATTTTTGAATCTATTCCGATATCGGAGAGGTCAAAGCATGTGCACCGCAAGATTACATTGCTCGAAGAAGCGAATTTGTCGCAAAGAGTCTTTTCGTCGTACGATGAAATTTTTTATGATTTGCGCACTTTGGTGTTTTGACAAGAGTGCTTCCAAGCTTGTTTCACTTTTATGTCCAATGAAAAAAAAACTGCCTTCTTTTTGCGACATAATCCAGATGAGAGAGATGAATAGTTGCAAGAAGTTCAATAATCAAGTGTGGAAGTTAATCAGTGAAAAGCAAGTCAAGTTTTGTGGAGGATGTTATCGTCGGCAGTGTCAGCAATAAATCATTGCGAGCATAAGCGAGATCAATGAGTAATGACAATACAGAAATGAGTGTTTCGAAAGTCTGAGAAAAGTGTCGCATCGTCAATAATTCTCTCATGGGATCTTATCGGCTATCACTTTGTTTTGGGGTTAAATCATCAGTTCATTTAATCATGTGTTTTCCTCGTCTTTTTGTTGTTTTGAAATCAAGAGATGTTTGCATTCTTATTTTTATCAAAATATTTTTGATCAAACTCCAACATGCAAATTTAAAGTTTATCATTTTTGAAAATTAAAAATATTTTGATTGCATAATTGACCCAACTTTTGTTAAAAGACATGATGACCAATACTAGGTGACCAAACAATTTTTTGAGCCCATACACTGAGTTTTTGAACTACATCATAGAACTAAGCTTTATTAGTATGCATATTGACATGTAATGGATTCGGTAGTTATGGACCCGCGAATCATGACTCTTGCACGTCCAAATCATTACATTGGACGAGGTCAAAATTTATCAGTTAAAACCAACTTTGCTTGAAATGACAAAAGGCCATCTTTGTTTATTTCCTTCACTATTCTTGAAATATTTATCCCTTGTTAACCCCAAATTGAGCCTGATATTATATTTCTTTGAAAACACCCGACATGGATCACACCCTCACACTGGGGGCAAATACAGTAGGGGCAAATAAGAGATTTGTAGTTTGAGGATACAGTGACAACATTAGAATCAACAGAAAGGGGGGTGTTCAAGAATGAAAACCCAACATTTGGAGCTATCAAATGGAGATAGGATATGACACAACCAAGAGTCAATACTAAGGACAAGTTCAAAAAAAAAAAAAAAAAAAGAGAATATTGAACTATACCATGTTCGTTGGTATCTGTGGTCAAACCTCACGTGGGAAGAAATGTTATTAAGATTATCGAGTCTTCAAGATAAGTTATCCATCAAATAAGGATCTTGCAGAATTGTTTTGTTAGACTATATTGAGTGCAACAAACGATGGGATGACATTAGATGACAAATGTTGGTTTGAGTGTTAGTATTCCCTTTTAAGTTTGAAATGATCAATGAAAGGAATGGCATGGTTGTAGAGACTCTTAGAGCATTGGTTGATTGATAAAAAAATCACGTTAAGATAATTAACGTATTTTGATTTTGTCTCTTCTACAAGGACAACAAGAGAAAAGAGCTGACTAGCGAATGGTGATCCTTAGTCTTTAAACCCTTAAACACCTTTTTGAGCCGATGAATATCCATTTCTTTTATAGCCATGAACCATAGCCTCATTACATGCTTTTAAAAGTCCTTCTTGATCAAGCAAGCAATTTTAACTGATAAGTGGCGCTCTCAAATTTGCTAGAGTTTTTCCATAAGGGTTATAATTTCATGAAAAGTTGCAAGTTGTTATGCATATTGATAAGGTAAGTACTGAGAAATGAGACAAATTTTTCAACTGAACCTCAAGTTTTTAGAAAGATCTAATTGTTTGAAAGCCACAAATTATCACTTCATCATGTACCCTCAGAGGACATACCCCAAAATCTGAGATTAGAATTGAAACACAAAAAACCCATAAAAAGACGATTTCAATCTTATAATAGGTCAATTACTGTTTGCAAAATACAAGACATTACATATTTGCATGCATTGAATATCATGTATTGGATATTTGACCAAATGAATTTGATTTTCAACAAATGACCTCTCTTTGATTTTATTACAAGGATTAGACTTTGGATGCACATGATTTTTTAAATTGGTGACGTAATCTCAGAACAAAAAGATTTACAAACAAAGAAGACAGTGACTGGGTTTTGCAGAATCCTTGATATTGACAGTTCTTGATTTGAAAGCCCAGCAGTCAGAGGCCAGCATGTGAATCTTGATAGGAATGAAAATAATTTCACATCAGCCTGGGGGCAAAGAAGCACAAGCAAATGATGATTTAGTGAAATTCACCAATGAGCACCAACAGGTCAACTCAAGGCAGAATTGCTTAGTAGAGAATGATGGTATAACAAACTCCAACAACAGTTGAGATTAGCAGGGCAGCTTCAAATTTTTGGAATATCGGCTTACTCGCAGATTTGTTTGTCTCCAAAGATATGGTCGCATGGGGGCATTTTGATAAATGTTGAAGAGTATGCACACCAAGATTGATTGAGAAATAATTTACTTGAAGCCCATCAACTTAAGGTTCAGTTCACCGCACGAATATGGGAGACAGAAAGAACTCGTTAATGACAACATTGTAATTCTTTGCGTGGACTAAGAAGAATTTGTTCAGAAGAAATTAAGTCTACAATGAAGAGTTTCAGATTGCATGACCGAATAGTTGCCGCAATTCAAGGTGCAATTCATCGCATGAATGCGAGTGATGATAGCATTACATCTCTTCTCACGAGCTGAGAGAAATTTATTAATGATAACACGGAGCATGCACCGATGAGTTCTGGATGCTTTTATGGATGACTTGACAATTTCATGAAGGGTAATGATGACATATGCTGGAATAAATACAATTCGATTGATAAAAACTCCATGATTGATCGACAACCAAAGATGAGGTCAGCACTAGCAAGCCTTGCAATGATTGTTAGCAGAATACCCGCAAACCAAAGAGCTGTTGTTGAAGAAACCCAAGAAAGATGATGACTTGTTACACTCTTTCACGATGAATCAAGCAGCACTACACTTGGGGGCAAGGTCAGACTTGATAAACAATGAGAGCAGGGATCATCGCAGATAGCCCAGAATAAGCAATGTGCTTAAGTTCGGTGGATGAATGACAACAAAAGCTTTGAAGATTAGACAAAGACATCTTATGACAATGAAGCATCAAAGAAAGGGGACCTATATTTCTCAGGTAAGTATACATGCATCATCATGCATTGCATCCCCATCTTTACCATCTAATCCGGGTAGGTCACCCAGTATAATGAGACCCTCTTCCCCCATCTAATCCGGGCAGGTCACCCAGTATAATGAGACCCGGGCAGGTCACCCGTCATAATGAGACCCGGGCAGGTCACCCGTCACCATTGAGACCCCATCTAATCAGGGCAGGTCACTCGTCATAATGAGGACCCGGGCAGGTCACCCGTCACCATTGAGACCCCATCTAATCAGGGTAGGTCACCCATCATAATGAGACCCGGACAGGTCACCCGTCACCATTGAGACCACATCTAATCCGGGTAGGTCACCCGTCATAATGAGACCCGGGTAGGTCACCCGTCAGCATTGAGACCCCATCTAATCCGGGCAGGTCACCAGTCATAATCAGACCCGGGTGAGTCATCCGTCACTATCGAGACTCTACTAACCCGGGCAGGTCACCCGTCATAATCAGACCCGGGTAAGTCATCCGTCACTATCGAGGCTCTACTAACCCGGGCAGGTCACCCGTCATAATCAGACCCGGGTAAGTCATCCGTCACTATCGAGGCTCTACTAACCCGGGCAGGGTCACCCGTCATAATCGGGACCCGGGTAAGTCATCCGTCACTATCGAGGCTCTACTAACCCGGGCAGGGTCACCGGTCATAATCGGACCCGGGTAAGTCATCCGTCACTATCGAGGCTCTACTAACCCGGGCGAGTCACCCGTCATAATCGGACCCGGGTAAGTCATCCGTCACTATCGAGACTCTACTAACCCGGGCAGGGTCACCCGTCATAATCGGACCCGGGTAAGTCATCCATCACTATCGAGAGTCTACTAACCCGGGCAGGGTCACCCGTCATAATCGGACTCGGGTAAGTCATCCGTCACTATCGAGACTCTTCTAACCCGGGCAGGGTCACCCGTCATAATCGGACCCGGGTAAGTCATCCGTCACTATCGAGACTCTACTAACCCGGGCGAGTCACCCGTCATAATCGGACCCGGGTAAGTCATCCGTCACTATCGAGACTCTACTAACCCGGGCAGGGTCACCCGTCATAATCAGACCCGGGTAAGTCATCCGTCACTATCGAGACTCTACTAACCCGGGCAGGTCACCCGTCATAATCAGACCCTGGTAGGTCATCCGTCACTATCGAGACCCTCCTAAATATTCTTTTTATCTGGGTAGGTCACCCATCACAACGAGACCCGTATCCTCCATTCTGTTTTTCTTTACAACACTTACTATTTAAAGTCTTTTACAAGACTTTAATCGTAAGCATTGTAAAGAGGGGGCATCTGTTGCTACCCAATTTTTGACTCTTTATTTTTTATGTTTCGAAAAAAAAAGTATTTCAAAAATAGATTTTGGGTTCAAGGGCAAAATCGAGCAATTTGGAGTTTAATGGCCGATTGAGGGTTAAATCGCAAAAATCAGGAGCCAAGGACCAGATAAGGAGGTCGCGCAAAGCTGAGGTTGAGATTGAATTTTTGATGGGATTTAATTGCATAAAAAGTTTAAATCCATTTGGGAGCATTTTTAGAATTTTTAAAGGACCAAATCATAGTTTTACTTTTTTTTTGAAATCTGCATTAAAAATTAGCATCACTGTTCCGGCATGCATTGGCGTTGATTTTTCCAAGCGACATAAATGCACGTTGATCACAGCAGGTCAATCGATTTTCCTTCCTTTTTTTTTTCAATATGATTTTCTTCCCAGTTCACGGTTATCACAGCAGATCATTCAGAATTTTGCTTCCTTTTTCAAATTGATTTTTTTTCTCCGTCGCGGCAAGGCAGATCAAATTTGTCCCTAATCAATCGTTGATTTTCTTCCCAAATTATCTCCAGCGTGATCTCTTTCTTGATTACTATCGATGTGCATAGTTGTCCAGACTTACCTTCCTTGCATTCGAGTCTTCATCAACCGTGATTTTCTTCCCAAATTTATCTCCGCGCGATCTCCTGCCTGATTCTCCTCTCTTTCTCCTTAAATCTCCTCTGTTACCTTCCTCAGCGTTGATCTACAAGGCTATAAATAGCAGCGCACACGGTGAAGAAAGAAGGGGAGAAAAAAAAAAAGAAAAGAAAAAACGGAGAGAAGACGAGAAAATTTCATGTGAATTTTGAAATATATCTTTCATTCGCTCTGCTCTCTTTCGCTTTCCCTCTGTTTCGTGTTGCTCTGCTCTCTCTCTAAAAAACACAGACCACTGTTTCTCTCTCCCTCTCGGTTAACATTTCTTGCAAGCGAACTCCGGCCACCTCACCTCACATCCATCGCCACAGACTCTCACTGCCTCCCCAGAAAACCAGACAGCATCTCAAGCAAGAATTTGGCAGAATAGGTCCTTCGTCTGCAACGTGACAGCCAACTTTCAGAGGCTCCGTCCGGCGAACTCAGGCCACCATCTCCGACGCCTCAACGATCAGAAGAATCACCACGACCTCCTCTACCCAACGGTATAAACAGGTAAGCCATTCATCACACTCGAAATTTCCATTTTTTACTGTTCATCGTCCCTGTATTTGCATGCGGGGAGTGAATTGATTCACTCCCCGCGCGTGGACTTGGCGGGCCGGGCCTTGTGCCCGGCCTGGCCCTGATGGGCTTCCAGCTGCCTGGGCCGCCCGACCATCCGGGATTAGCAGCCCCGACTGAAGTAAGGTGGGGTCGAAATGTCACCCCAGCCTGACTTAGGTGGGCTGACAGCCAGCCCACCGAAAAATAAAAAATAAATAAAAAGTATAAAGATGCAAATTTTCCAAAAAAATATTTTTAAAAAAAGATGTTTTGTTTTCTTGCATAAGGCCAATACACTAGCATATTTTAAAAATTGTTTTTCTTTTGAAAAATATATATTATCTTGGGTTTTGAAGAGAAAATGAGTTTTAGCATGGATTTCGCAAAAATCATTTATTGCATTTTGAGATTTTATAACAAGTTTGTAAAATCCAAAGGGTATTGGCCAATATTCAAAAAAATATAAAATTCTTATTTTTTTTCGGGAATTTATTATTCACTGTCGGTATTTGGGTAAATAAATCCAAAAGGGGTTGATATCCAAAATATTCGACGGGAATAATATACTATTATTCACTATCGGTATTTGGGTAAATAAATCCTAAGGGGTTAATATCCAAAATATTCGACGGGAACGATATGCTATTATTCACTTTTGATATTTGGGTAAATAAATCCTAAGGGGTTAATATCCAAAATATTCGACGGGAATGATATGCTATTATTCACTGTTGGTATTTGGGTAAATAAATCCTAATGGATTAATATCCAAAATATTCGGCGGAGTAATATCCCATTTGCCATTTATTTTACATATTGTTTTGACATATCAAATCATAAACAAGCCAAACGTCAAGCAGCTTACCTTAGGTAGGGCGTACTAGGGGTGCTAAAACCTTCCCTTTACGCAACCAGTCCCTTACCCTAGAATCTCTGAAAGACCAGTTTTAGGTTTCCTAGTAACCATTAATACTAGGTGGCGACTCCCCCTTTTTTACGAAAAATAGATAATCCCCTCGACACCATTGAACCCCCGCTCACGGGGAAGAGTAGCCACGACGCCGCGACCCCATATTTTGGGGGTGCGACATTCCTCATCATCCCAGTCTTCTGGCTTTTTGGCAGCGGGATCTGGAATTTCTTTAGGAATGTCCTCATAACCCTCTGGCTTCTTGTCTTCAGGATCAGGAATATACTCCTTGTCATCCTAATCTTCTGGTTTCTTGGCCTCAGGATCCTTGATTGTCTTTGGTGGGAAAAGATCCCAGTCAAAGTACAAACTTTCAACATGCCTCTGAGCCCTCTCAATTTGGGCTAATCTTTCAATTTCTAGTTTCTGAAACTCACTTTTCATTTTCTCCTGTTCTTTACCTTTCATTTCAATCTCATCATCTTTAGCCTTCAACATCTCATCTTTCTCTTTCAACAACACCTCAGTCTTCTCTTTCTCAAACTTCAACTGCTGCAGCATTTCTTGCATTTCTTGAAAATCCTTCTCAAAAGAAGAAGCCGCAACCTTCTCTAAAGCAGCTTTTGTCTCTCTTACAGCAATGTCATACTTCCGTTTCCACTCAGCTGCATCTTCTTCAGCTGACCTCATTTGTGTGTTTATTGTTTAGAGCATTACCTAGCCAAGTTTTTCGAGGTAGTGAACAACTTGAAGTCACTTGGTGAAGAAGTGCCTGAAAAGAGAATTGTGCAAAAGTTATTAATGAGCTTGAGTAGAAGGTATAGGTCTATTGTTTCTATCATTGAAGAAACAAGAGATCTGGATGTACTAAGAGCTGAAGAAGTGATAGCTTCTGTCAAGGTTTTTGACAGAAGAGAACACCTGCATGATGAAAGGGAATTCAGAGGTGATAAAAAGGTTAGAGCAGTTAAACTTCAGGCCATTAGGGCTGAATTTGAATATATGAAGATGATGGTGACTCCTTAGATGATACTGATGAAGAGCAGGCAGCTTCAGAGATTGCAATACTGAAGTCACGGGGAAGTGCTTCTGACGCAAGGTTGGCTGCTGCTCATGAACAAATGAGGTCAGCTGAAGAAGATGCAACTGAGTGGAAATGGAAGTATGACATTGCTGTAAGAGAGACAAAAGCTGCTTTAGAGAAGGTTGCGGCTTCTTCTTTTGCATTTGCAATTTCTGTTCTGCCATCATTTCCAGAAATTGCCCCACAGATCTGTTTTTCAAGGTGCATCACGGATCCTTGTATGGCCAGCTCTTCATTTTTGAGTTCATCATACACGACTTCAGTTGTATCAATTGTTTTCTTATTCTGATTTTCCCCAGCCACCAAATCAGTTACTGGAACCTCTGTGTGCTTTACTTTTATTTCATTATCTTCTTCTTTAGCTTCTTCTTTAACTGTCTTCAGTAGCTTAGTTAATCTTCTTCAATACCTGTGGGCAGCTTATTAATCAACATCCCCTCCTAAGCTGCTTACAGGTTTGACACCAAGCTTCAACCCCAATCTGGATTTCTAGCCATTGAGATTGCTAACATATTATCACACAATAGAAGTGTTGCTTCTGCTCTGATACCATGTTGAATTTTGTGTGTTGATTGTATTTTGTGTGGTTTGATTGCAGGTTGATATGCTGGAAATTAGGAAGAACAAGCTTTACGAGCTGGAGAGAAAAGAGTTGCAGAGTAATTGTTCTGCTTTGTATTTTTTGGTAGTGCTTACAATGTGCTTGACAGATTGCCTATTCATATAGTTTAGGCAACACACATTACACGTGATCTGTATCTTCTCTTCTTAGTTAGTTACAACTGAATTAACAAACAATTAATGACAGCTAAGCATATACACACACTGCCTCTTGATGCTCTTCTTCCTTCTGCTACATACTCAGCTTATTTGTCTTCTTTTCCAGTAAACAAGCTTTTCATTCAACAGAATCACCAATCAATATTAATTAATAACACTCAATAACAAACATAAAATGCTTACATTTATCAATTCAAGTCCAATCAACTGATTCCAATTCTCTTCTTTCTGCTTCATGTTACTGTCTTCACCAAACATCATATGCACATAAGTTCTACATAAAGCACCAAACTTTACAGAATGATACAAAGCTGAAGCTAAACGCTTATACAAAGCACATTGAGCAGCCCCATCAAAAGAATCTGCAGTCCATTTAAGTACTTATGCATAAAAATCAAATCTTTATTCAAATAATTCAAAGAAAAAACACAAAAAGAAAACTTTTTAATACGGTTTTTCAGTACCTTTTGCTGGACAGTGACATGACATGTCATTTGGGTCTTCTTCTAGGAGGTTAATGCAGAAGTTCTTGGAGAGTCCCAGATTGAACTCTAGGGTTTGGTTAACGTGGAATTCAAGAGTGAATTTTACCAGGTCTCCTGTGCTGACTCTAAGCCTCTCCATTTTCTCTGACACCGTTAGCTTCAAGGACTCTGTTCTTACAAGCTGGCCTTTTGCCACGTGTAATGCACGTGGCTTTTTCCGTCGTTTTTATTTCTACTGTGAGGCCGCCGATTGAAATTGCATTCTAACAAATTTTGAGTCTACAGCTTAGCTTGCTGAACATATTTTGGGATTATGAACTTGGTTTGTATCTTTTATTTTCATAGGATTTTTTGAGAGTACGATATGTTTGATGCGTGTCTATCCAAGCTTGATTTAATAATAATTTTTAAATTAAATAAAAAAATATATTAATTTAATTTAATCAATACTAACTCACCTAGATTTTGTGATCTAGCTTGTCCACAGCAGAATGTAGCTCTGATTGATTAGCTACCTCAATTCACCCCCTTTGATTCTTGCTCAGGAAGAGAACTTGGCGAGCTAACCAGAGCAGCTCCAAGCAGCTCCAAGTCTCCGGTGAAAAGCAAATGGGTTTTTTTTTTTCTTCTCATTTTCAACTATCTTTATCTCTTAAATCTTGAGACCATAACTAAACAAGACATAAATTTCATAGAAATACCATGTTTTTGCTAAATTTGCATCCGTTACTATATAAGAATATATCATGTTTTCTATAGTGTCTTGTAGAAAAAATAAAGATAAAGATAGAAATATAAAAATAAATTATAGTGAATAATGGCGAATTATCCCCATCAATATTTTGGATATTAACCCATTTTAGATTTATTTATCCAAACACCAACAGTGAATAATAGCGAATTATCCCCGACAATATTTTGGATATTAACCCCTTTAGAATTTATTTATCCAAATATCAACAGTGAATAATATAAATCCCTAAAACTAAAATTTTGAATATTTTTGGAATATAGGCCAATACCCTTTGAATTTTACAAATATGTTGTAGAATCCACAAATGTGGGAAGATGATTTTTTTGTTTACGCTAAAACCATTTTTTCTTCAAACTCTGAGATAATATATATTTTTTTGAAAGAATTTTTTTTTTCAAAATATATTAGCGTATTGGCCGTATACACAAAAACAACATATTTTTTGTCTTTTTTAAAAAAATATTTTTTATCCAAATTTTATATTATTTTTATTTTGCGGGTTGGTTGTCCAGCCCTGATGGGCCGAGAGTTAGTGCTAACCTGAGGACGGAGATCAGAGGACTGTATCTGTATACAGGTCCCAAGCAGCGAACCTCTCCCCCTCTCTCTCCAAGTCTCTTGCCTTTTTCTACCTGAGGACGGAGATCAGAGGACTGTATCTGTATAGAGATTGGCCGTTGATCTGTTGCTACCTTGAGAGATAATATTGATGCAATCTTGGCGTCATCGTCAATCAAAATTTTCAGAAATTCTTCCATGTTGCCTGAGTAACCTGTACTGTAACAATTATTTCCCCTGACGAGCCAAGCTCAGAAATACTCTGTAATCAAGTTTTAAATTAAGCAAAGATTGAAGATCGACAAAGATCAATTACCTCTAATGTTTTAACATAAGATGGAACTGAGCACTGCTAATTAAGGTGCTTGAAAATTATCTCCCCGCAATAATTTGGATTTGAGCTGTTAAATAACCATCTCATCTAAAAACTTAAGTTGATAGGTGAGATCCCAGAATATAATTTATATTATTCTCTAACACCTCCCCTCAAGTGAAAGCTCTTTGAGCTTGAAACTTGCATAGACCCACAATACCTTGTGCTTGATTGCTTTTATCAAATAAAAAAGGGGATAGTGAGATTTGAACTCGTGACCGCTGGGTCAGCAAGGTTCTGATACCATGTCAAAGAACCATCTCACCTAAAAGCTTAAACTGATAGGTGAGGTCTAAAAATATGATTTATGTTATTCTCTAACATGAGCCGCCAAATCCCGCACCAGTGAAAAAATGCAGAGGGGGAATTGCTGGAGGACAAATTTGGGAAGCTATTGAGGTCAGAGAGTGAATGTTTGAACCACATCAATTGCATTTCCAGTTCACTAAGGAGCTTGGAAAGAGCTTTGTTGTGTAATTAATGTTGCAGGCAATGAAGTTTCTTTCAAGCAGCTACCATTGATATTCTTATAGCCGGCAGACAACCCAGTGGTGGCAAATTCATAAATACAAATTTCCCGCAGAGAACCCGGTTATGAGCCAGTTTTACAGGTATGAGTATTTTTAAACATGATCCACATAATAAGTACCATATCACATCTGTATCCCAAAGATCTCCAATAGAAAATTAGACTCAAGTTCTGCACATAAAACAAGCGAATCAAAAGGGTCAGGAAAAAACTCGCAAACAGTATGCTAGCCAGAGAAAGGCATGGCTGTGCAGCCAGTTTTGAAACACAGATTGCTAGGACACCATTAGACACTTTTTTTTTTCCTGCATAAAAATTCCTATAAATCTTGACACCTGGTTTGCCATCAAGCCATAGTTGTTATATAGTTCAGACCTTATAAATTCAAGAATGCAATAGCCAGTAACACCTTCAAACAATATATATTTTAAAAGATTTCTTGGAGCAGAGAGTGTAATGTAAAGATTCTTGCCCAAATGCAGACCAAAATATTGAGAAGTTTACAACCCATTAACTGCTTTGCATAAATAACAGAAACCCTACTCCTTATCCCTAACTAGTCAAATTTTCTTTAACCTATAGTTTACAACAATGAAATAGAAATCGATTGATTTATTTCTTTCCAAGAAAAAGATAACTCAAGGTTTAGGCCGCCTCCTCAGCTCTTCTTCTTCAACAGCCTCCCTAGCTATTTCTCTCAGCTTCTTTGCTCTGCTCCTTATTTCCTCAGCTTCTTCACCAGGAAAATCAGGCAGCGCAAAAAGTTGGGAAACTTTGTCAACTTTACATCACCACGAAAATCAGGCAGAACAAAACGTTGGGAAACTTTCTTGTGTGGCTCGTAAAGCCTCACACATTCTCCAGCACATGCAGCAAATAACTAATGCCATGAAACAGTACTAGCCTAGGAATTCCAAGTTTGGCAGCAAAATCAGCAGCCCACGGAAACAACATATCAGCAACAATGCAACCAAGATGGATTTCTTGTAGTTCCTTCTCCAAGGGTTCTTGAAGCAATGGTACTGTGGCTATGATAAACTTTTTGGTCACTTCCGCTACATTTTCCAGATAAAATCAATAAAACGATTTGACGTGAACTCATAGTCTCGTATGAAAGTGAGGATCAGCAGGGATAGCTGCTGCAATGCTTGCCGTACCTCTCCGGATATTGGGGAAATACACAAGTTTCAAGGTTGCCTTTCTATGGTTCCAGCGGTTCTCATAGTGGGCATTTAACTCTTGGGAGATATCACCAAAACAAGTGTAATTGTCACCAATATTTTTCGCAAAAAATTGTTAATCATATTTGAGACTGCGGCATCGTCACCCTAGCCGATGGAGAATAATTCCATTTTCAACTAGTAAACCCATGTCTTCAGAGACTCGTCGATAAGATGGTCCATAAACTTGATGTAGCTGCATATGTAAGCTTCATGCTCGTACAAACACTCGCTCCATGGCCATGATATTTCGTACAAGACGATCAAAATTGTAATCAATTTCCACTTGTGGTATTTTCAACACTCCTTTGTCAAATGTTATGTTGACCAAACATTTGTCTCGGGTGGCCTCGAAACCTCACTCCCGCCTTGTGTAGCATGGCGGCAAAGTATATTTCAGACTTGACAGATCAAAACTATAACTTTGTTCAATGGATCCCTTCAACATAAAATGCCTTAGTAAATCGGTGAAATGCTTGCTTCCATTTACACTCGTTTGGTTTGTGAATAGGAAACACGATCAAGAAAAGATCCAAATTTGTGTTCTTTCTCGCCTCGTGTTCGTTCCAAAAGCATCGGTAACAAGATCAAGAAAAGATTTCCATGTTGCATGCACATCTTGGAAATCACGATTTATCTCATAATATATATCCCAAATGATTGAGAAAGGTAGTTGGTTTTCAAGTAGAATCAAGTCTTCTTTCATGTCAAACATCATCCTCGGGCTCAAAATTCTTAGGATGTTTATACTCCTTCAAAAACTCAATGATGAAGACAGAGATCCAGCAGGGATCATCTCTATGAAATCACAGCTATTAATTCGGTTGAATTTCTCCGAATAACAGGATCGAATATACTTTTCTTTATTCTGAATGATGACCACAAGATCCCTAATTTTCTCCTTATTCATCCCATCCTGTTTCGTAAACTCTTTGAAACATCTCCATTTATGATTTTGCATGTCCTGTATTCTTCTAGTCTCGCGGTGAAGAGGACCTATTGAAATCAGTAGTGGAGTGTAGGGTTTCCAATTTATGTTTCAAGCGATTTGGGCACCCCAGTATATACAACAATGAGCCCTGGGTTCTGTTTCGAGGGCAGCTCTTTCATCTTATCATTAAGCTGTCCCAAGATCTTGCCAGTCATCTCAATTTTGAGGGTAATTGCTATATCCTTTCCTTTGTTTGAAGCACTTAACTTGTCATCCCTTTCCGTATTTGTGTAATCAATGTCAGAATCACTTCCTACAACATCAATACCTTTTCCCTTGTTTGGAGAGCTTGACTCATCGTCTTCCATGTTGGATGCACTTGCCTGTTCAGCATGGTTTTTCATGTCTGCAGGTTCGGTGAAACAAACCTAAAATCAATGGAAGGTTTATGTATATAGTTCAATTTCGATTTTTGTTTTGAGATAAATTTTTACCAAACTAATATAGTAATCTCAATGATCTTTCACAAAATTAAAGCATATTTTTCCACAGTACTTTCATATAACTGTATTTGCCCATGTAAATTTCCTGAGCAATGCTACAGGAAAATCATACGAAAAATCACATAAACAATACACTGAAAAAATGTTAGGCAAATTCTATATAAACAAAGATAATATAGGTAGTTCTCATCTTGCTTCTCATTTCAAGTAAGCGCCAAACAAAACCCTTTTACAGATAAAGAGAAGAAAGACATGGTGAGAGCTCCATATAGCTCAACAATGGAAAGTTCGATGGAAATAATGGTTTGGTTAGCCAGTTCCTTTCAAACCCATACTAATCGCAGGTCGAACCTCTGATTTTGTAAAATGAATATTTTGGCAAACTAATCACTTATTGACCACCACTAATCATGTCTTGCTCTGTAGCTATCGTAATACCCACACTAATCTCAGGTCGAACCTCTGATTTCACAGCAGGTTCAGTGACATTAACAGCAAAATTTATGTTTATTATACGCTGGAAAACTAAAAGATAATTAGCAGTTCATATTAGTAATCCGATTCACTTAAAAAGCTGGTTTTTTTTTGTCTAGTTGCTTAAATTCTATAGTTTTCTTTATAGGGAAACAATCAACTTCATGGATAGAATTCTTTTACATGTATAGAACCACCTCATGTCTGCAGAGCTTAAACCAAATCCAAAATTTTCAAAAAAAACAAAAAAAGTTAGTGCTGACCTGAGGACGGAGATCAGAGGACTGTATCTGTATACAGGGTCCCAAGCAGCAAGCCTCTTTCCTATGTGTTGCAGCACCTCTCCCTCTCTCTCCACGTCTCTTGCCTTGTCTACCGACACCGACAAAGTCCCTTTAACTTGAGATTCTTGACAAGGGCTGATGGAGGAGGTTGCGGGTCCCTAACATGCCGGGAAAAGTCAAAAAACACTTGTTTTTAAAACTATATATTTATTTTTTAAATTGTGTATGATTAAGTTTCTCTAAGAACTCATATGTGCATTTTTAATTAAAAAATACAAAAACATGAAGAAGAAAAATATATTGCATGATTTAACATTTGTTAAGAATACCAAAAAAATCAAATTTTTATTTTTTTTCTATATTTTGCTGCAATCATAGACTAAAAAACAAGTTTATTATTTCATTTATTAATGGTGGCAAAACTTGCAACCCATGTAGTCATCTTTGGTGAGATGTCATTTTCACCCTTATATTTGTATAATCATTGTCATATGCGTTTATGTTGACATTTAAATTTATATATTTATAGTCATTTTCATATATATATGCATTTATATTCATGACGGCCAGATATATATTAAAACAAACTAGATAATTTATTGTTAGAAATTATATTAATGTATTATTTTCAAATCAGAGATAAAAAAAAATATATATACCTTAGTATTGACATATATGTTATCTTGCCATGTATAAAAAAATATATTTTATTTATATGAAATTATTTCTTATTTTCTTTTTTGATAGGTGAACTTTTTTTAAGGTAATATAATATATTTAATAGCTACCAATAAAATCCTTTGAATACATTATCAATGATTAATAAAACTTATCATAAAAAATATTTCCACACATTAATAATACTGCATGTATTTTATGTTCTTCGCCACTCGTAGATATATTGGAAAACAAATTTAACCTTTTATTATTATTATTATTATTATTATTATTATTATCAGTTAATATTTATGCTTTAAACAGTATGTCTTTAGACAATTTAACAAACAGATGAAGATTTTTCAGTATGATGTTCGTGCCTGTTTGGTAATGTGATTGAAGTTATTTATGAAAGTGTTTTTTGTTAGGAATGCATTAAAATGATATATTTTTTAAATAATTATTTTTAACATCAGTATATGAAAATAATCTAAAAATACCAAAAACTTTTAATTTAAAATAATTTTTTTCTTTCTAAAAACACTTTTGAAACAAGAGAATTGATCATAAGCCACTCTTATCTTCTATAAAGGGCTAGAACATAAGGATGAACACTCCCACAAGATAACTTATTGCTAGAAATTATATTAATGTATTATTTTCAAATCAGAGATAAAAATATATATATTTTATTTATATGAAATTATTTCTTAATTTCTTTTTTGACAGGTGAACTTTTTTTAAGGTTATATAATATATTTAATAGTTGGCAATAAAATCCTTTGAATACATTATCTATGATTAATAAAACTTATCATAAAAAATATTTCCAATTTCATATAACAGACAGAGAGATTAATATTCAACAATCAATTGGAATCATTGCAGCAGATCAACAACAGACAGAGAGATTCAGCAATCAGTTGGAATCATTGCAGCAGATCAACAACAGATCAATTGAAATCAACAACAACAATCAATTGAAATCAATACCTCCTTCACTGCTGTCAATAAATGATACACCAACAACAGATTTTTCTTGAATCAATTGGAACCAATCCTTCCTTCACTGCTGTCAATTAATGAAGGAAGGATTCATGAATCAAGCAGATTTCATGAATCAATTGAGCAATACAGCAGCAGATCAACAACAGATTTTATAGCAATCCAATTTCATGATTTCATGGAATTTCCTTTTTTTTTTTAATTATTAGTATAAATAAGTCACTTGTATAGCCTAGATGTTCACGTTGAAAATTATAGAACAAAGAAAGCAGCAAATTAATCACAAAAAAGTCTCTCTCAGATCAGCTCATTTTTTTCTTTATTACGATCACTTCCTGCGTCTTTGTCTGTCGTTGTTCATTTCTTTGATTTTCAGGTTTCTGTCAAATTCGTTGTTAGGTGAAGTGGGGATATTGAAATTGAGATCATGCATTAACACTCTTCAGCTTCATTTAATCTGGTGATGATCTTAAAAGAAGTGAATTTTGAGAGGAAACAAGAACAAACTCAGTTTTAGGACAATGTAACAAGATTATGAGTACATAAACACACATACTCAACAGCTTAACAGCAATTTTCCAAGGGAATTAATGATAACAATCACATCAATCATACGTACGTTTAACAAAACGATGCTAGGTCAAACCCTTGAGTAGTGATTTGAAGGGACCTATAGTCTGTATCAAAGTGAGGATCAGCAGGATAGTTGCAGCAACAGTTGCCGTACCTCTCCAGACATTGGGGAAATATACAAGTTTCAAGGTTGCCTTTCTATGGTTGCAGCGGTTGTCATAGTGGGCATTTAACCTTCGGGAGATATGACCAAAACAAGCGTAATTGTCACCAATATGTTCGCACAAATGGTTAATCATATTTGAGACTGCGGCATCGTCACCTAGCCGGTGGACAATGATTCCCTTCCGGACTAGCAAGCCAACGTCTTCTGCACTGTCTATAAGATGGTCCATCAACTTCATGTAGCCGCATATATCAGCTTCAGACGAGTAGCAGCACTGCTCCAAGGCCATGATATTTCGTATACGACGTTCGAAATTGTGATCAACTTCCAAGAGTGGTATTTTCAACACTCCTTTGTCAAATGTTATGTTGACCAAACATTTGTCTTTGGAGGCCTCAAACCTCACTCCTGCCTTGAGAAGCTTGACGGCACTATATTTAAGCACCCGGGTTGAAAGGACCAGAGCTGCAATGTTACTCAACTTCGATTTTCTTAGTAAATTAGTGAAATACGTCTTTCCATCTACACTCGAGCTGAGTTCTTTCTCTGACGGCATGTTATCACTTTGCACCCGGACTCCACCCAACATCAAATCTCTTAGTAAATCAGTGAAATGCCTGCTTCCCAATAAATCAGTGAAATGTCTGGTTTCTACCCTTTTTAAAAAATGGTTCCTTTCTAAAATGACACGAAGCAAGATCAAGAAAAGGAATGGCTTCAGTATCTTCGCTATGGGAACTGACCCGGCCATATATTTCCTGAATAATGAAGAGTGGCAGCTGGTTTTTCAAGGAGCAACAAGTCTTCTCGTATGTCAAATGTCATCCAGGGCTCTAAAATTTTAGGACCATAATCATCATTCGACTCCAAAAAAAACAGAATGATGAAGACAGCATCCAGAAGGATCATCCTTACGAAATCATCACTGCTCTCCATTAATATGGATTTCTCTGAGTAACAGTTTCGGAGACGCTCTTCTTGATTCTTAATGCTGATCACAATATCACACATTTTCTCCTCATCCATCCCATCCCCTGCAGTAAGCATTTTGAAATATTTCAGCTTCTCCTTTTCCATGGCCTCTAGTCTTTTATTTTCGCGGTGAAGAGGACCTATTGAAATCAGATTTGGATCGTAGGCTTTCGAATTTACCTTTCGAAGCAGATTGGGCACCCTGTAGATGCAGCGATCAGATCTACGTTTACGATCGTTCTGTTGTAAGGGTATCCACCTCACCTCAGTATTCAGCGTTTGCAGAATATCTTTAGCCATCTCAATGTCTGTAGCATTTCCCACATCAATAACTTTTCCCTTGTTTGGAGAAGTTGCCTTATCCTCTTCCATATTTGATGCTCTTTCATGTTCAACAGTACCGTTTTCCATGTTCGAAGCACTTGCAGCAAAACTTATCATTTTCAAGCCTGCAGGTTGGCTGAAACAAATCAAGAATGAATGGAAGGTACGTATATACAGTTCGATTTTGAAGATCACAATTTTTCAGAACTTTAAGAATTTCAATTTGAATTATCTTAATAAAAATATGAAATGAAATTTTAGTCTCTCTCTCTCTCTTACAATCTACCAATAACCCTTTTATCGAACATATAACTCAACTTTTATCACTTTAACTCAATCTTCTACCTGATTCTGTTTTCCACTCTCTTCTACACTCTAGTTCACTCCTCGATCCCTCCCTTCAAAACAACGTCATGCATGTCAAAAAAAAAAAAAAAACAATTTCATAATATCTCAAATATAATTTATATTATTTTTAATATATTTTCTCAAGCTTGTAGATTTTTTAGGGTTGAACTTGTATAGATTCACATTACTTTGTGTTTATTTTTTATCAAATAGAAAGAAATGGTGAGATTCAAACTATAACCACTACATAAATAAAACTCTAATATTATGCTAAAGAGTCATTTCACTTAATAATTTAACTTTTTAAATGAGATTTAAATAATAATTATATTATTTTCTAACCAAATAAACTGGTGCATGTCCTTGTAAGATGAATTTAAAAATAATAATTTTTTGGGGAAATGATGTAAACAGTCGAGGTTTCTAAAGTGCCTTTGGCCTGGAATATATATATATGGAACTCAATCATACACGCATATATGGAACTGGACTGAATAGAAACTAGCTAGATTTTGTTGATGTTTATATTCATATTTCATGTTTTAATGCAGCTCATCTATAAAGAATCAAGCACCTGATAGATGAGTTAAGCTAGAAAAATGGCTTCTGTTCGACATGCATGCTGCTTAAGCTGGGTTTAAGAGAAATAGGTTGGTGTGTTTGGAGTTTCAATGTTCGTTGAAAAAGTTTCAACAAAAGTTATCTAGAAATCTTCTTTAGTTGAAGGGGCATCTTGTTGATACCATTCACAATTAAGCCATACATTGCAGATTCTTAATTTATGAGAATGAAGTCTACATGTATCTATCATAATTTGATATGGAACATGTTCTAATTATAAACAATTCGCAATATTTTTTTAACTTATAGATCTCAATAAGCAATGCATACCTGCATTCGTATATAATTTGGAACAAAAAAAAGTTCTTCTGACTCAAGATACTCATGAAAAATGCAAGAATAGAATTTAGAATCACCCGGCAGGCAATTTCAGCAGCAGACTCAAACCGTTCTTGGAGAGCACTGTATGTTATTCTCATCTTTAATGATTTCTATTTATGAAATCTATCCCCAAATCAATAGACCATTTAATCCCACAAGACTTTTATATTGATGATGAAAACTTTCAAATCTAGAACAATGGAAAATTTAGAACTTACCATTATCCATTTTGCACTTGAACTGCTGCATAGAATCCTTTCGAATAATCACTTTGTTGATCTTCTCCTCTACACTTTCTTCTTTTCTCAATCCCTTTGATGGAGAGGGATTTCCTTTCGGTTTTTCTCTTTTATTCTCTTTCTTTATTTTGTTCTCTTTTTATGACACAAATGAACCCATAACCACCCATAACTCCTTACCCCTTCCTTTCTTATACCCATCGAATGGGTGTCTCTCAATAGGAAGGAGGGTTTGTGTCTTTTAATTAAATGACATTAAAGACATTGCTTTAATTCCATAACTTTATTTTATACACATACATATATTTAAATCCATCAATTTATGTATGTATACAACCTTATGAGAATATATGTTATTTTATGGTTAGAGGAGAGGGTCTCAACGTACCCATTCTAATACTCGTTTATTGAGACCGATCCATCACGGTTTCGCTTTAACGTATTAGAATCCGTAGACTTTACAAAGAACTTGAACTTTAATGATCGGACCGTTAATACATCGGCCACTCTATGGGAAATATTCTTACACTGTATTCTTCCGTGTTCCCTTAAAAATTATCTTTGTTATCTTCAGGATTATTAGGTCCAACTAAGAGTTCTAAGGCTAGAATCACAGACCCTCAATACACAGATTGCAAGAAAAATAAACATGATTTATGGGGGGAAATTAGCTAGAAAATCTAGAAGGAAATATAATTTGTACAAAGAATTAAGTAATCACCAAACAAAACTGAGAATTGCTTTTGAACTTGAGGTAGATTCGATGATGATGTTAAAGAATAATATAAATCACATTTTGAAGTCTCACCTATCAGCTTAAGTTTTTAGGTGATATGGTTCCTTAACATGGTATCAGAACGTTGTTGACCTAACGGTCAAGAGTTCAAATCTCACCACCCCATTCGAATTTTTTATGCGATTATTAGACTGTGCTTTGAATTTATCATGAAATTCTAAGAATCTAGTTTTATAGGAGAGTCAACTAGTTGTAATCGAGTTAGGACTAATTAGACATTGAATGTACTATTAAGGCTAGTTTTGATTTTTGTTTTTAGATTTTCTAGTTTATATTATTTTGATATGCTGATGTCAAAAATATTTTTTTAATAATAAAAAAAAACATCATATGATACATTTCTTAAACTTAAGAAAATCTTCTGCTTAAACATTTATATATATATATATATATATAGAACCGCCTAAGGTCAGCAGAGCTTAAGCAGAAAACTAATGAACCAAATCCCAATGAAGGGAAGAAAACATTTCAGAGAACAAAACAAGTTAGTGCGTGCTGACCTGAGGGAGATCGGAAGACAGTGTGTTCTCAGGCAGCGAGCCTCTTTCCGGTATATCTCTACCTCTCTCTTACTAGAAGACTCTTGCTCTTGTCAACCTAAATGGTTGAGCCAAATATATATAGGCAAGGACGGGTAATTAACAGATCATAATAATTCATCAGGCATATGCCTTAGAATTTTTTAAAATGATTTTTAGATATTTAAACAAAGAAATTATAGAACAAAGAAAGCAGCAAATTAATCACAAAAAAGTCTCTCTCAGATCAGCTCATTTTTTTCTTTATTACGATCACTTCCAGCGTCTTTGTCTGTCGTTGTTCATTTCTTTGATTTTCAGGTTTCTGTCAAATTCGTTGTTTGGTGAAGTGGGGATATTGAAATTGAGATCATGCATTAACACTCTTCAGCTTCATTTAATTTGGTGATGATCTTAAAAAGAAGTGAATTTTGAGAGGAAACTGTGGAAATCCAGACATTAAAGAAAGAGAAGAGAGAATTCTGTTTGTGAGAGAGAGAGAGATGAACAGATTCTGTTATTCTGTTATTCAATGCACGCAATGCATGCTCTATTTACAGTATTTATAGCCATTTCTATGCTATGAGTGTATGCATGTATTACACCATATGCATTCCACTATATATGCTATCATCCCCCTCAATCCCAGGCTTACATAAACCAAGCCTGAGATTGCGAACATGACTTAGAAATAGAGGAGAGCTAAGGCCTTTTGTAAGGATGTCAGCAAACTGCTCCTGTGAAGAAACGAATTGGACCTCCAACTGATTGGTGGACACCCTCTCACGCACGAAATGCACATCAATTTCAATGTGCTTCATGCGTTGATGCTGCACTGGATTAAAAGACAATGCAATAACAGATAAATTGTCACAAAATAGCACAGGAGTTTGAGGCAGATTAACTCGTAAGAATTGCAGCAACTGTTTTATCCAGTCCAGTTCGGCAAAACCAGTAGACAAGGCCCTATACTCAGCTTCCGTGGATGATCTAGACACGGTGTGCTGCTTCTTAGAACTCCAAGCAATTGGGTTTGATCCAATGAAAACAACCAGACCAGTCGTCGATCGACGATCATTAGGATCGCCAGCCCAATCAACATCACTGAATGCTGTGAGGTCTAAAGTCCCTTTCTGATAAGTAATCCCCACAGAAATAGTACCTTTAAGATACCTCAATATGCGTTTAACTGCCACAAAGTGATCCACCATAGGACGCTGCATAAATTGACACACCTGGTGGACAGCAAATGTAATGTCAGACCGTGTAAATGTCAGGTATTGTAGAGCACCTACAATGCTGCGATACAATGTGGGATTATCAAACGGTTCTCCATCATCCTTGAGTAGCCGTTGATATGAAAGACAGGGAGTGGCACACGGTTTGGCAGAATGCATATCAGTTTTAATAAGCAGCTCATGTATATAGTTCGACTGTGAGAGGAACAACCCAGCAGTGGTGTGAAGAATCTGAACACCCAAGAAGAAATGAAGATCCCCCATGTCTGTGATCTAAAACTCGGCAGTAAGAGCAGTAATCACCTGATTAATGACATTTGAATCACTCCCCGTGATTATAATGTCGTCAACATATACCAGCAAAATAATAACCCCAGCATCCAGATATTTGACAAATAGGGACGAGTCTGAATAAGTGTGATGAAACCCCAGTGATGGCAAGAACGAAGTGAACCTCTCATTCCACGCCCGTGGCGCCTGCTTCAAACCATAAAGTGACTTATGTAATTTGCACACAAGCTGCGGTTGCAATTGGTCAACAAAACCAGGGGGCTGTGACATAAACACATCCTCATGAAGAATTCCATGTAAAAAGGCATTTTTAACATCCAGTTGCCTCAAACTCCAACCAAACTGAGCAGCCAGTGCCAATACTAGTCTCACCGTAGTTGGCTTCACTACAGGACTAAAAGTCTCACCATAATCCAGTCCAGGCTCTTGACTAAATCCCTGCGCAACCAACCGTGCCTTATGCCTCGCAATAGTCCCATCTGCATGCCTCTTAATTTTAAAAATCCATTTGCAGCCCACAAGATTTTTATCAGATGGCGGAGGCATAAGCTTCCATGTCTGCTGCGACTGAAGAGCATCAATTTCATCCTTCATGGCCTTCAACCAGATAGGACTAGTTAATGCTGTTTTGTAACTGGACGGCTCAACCACATTCAAATCAACAGCCGGAGAGACAGCAGACGTGGCAAGACACACTGTCTTCTTCTTAATAATCCCACTTTTACTCCGTGTCTGCATTGGATGCAGATTCATATCTGGAATATGAAGAATCACTGAAATGCACTCAGGATTAAATGAATCAACTGCTGGACTATCAACCTCAGATGCATTTCCAGAATTGGAAACAAGACCAGCAGGGGTGGATGATATTGGCAAAGGCACAGCAGAAATGGAATCTGACGCAGGTGAAACAGGAATGGATTTGGAAGATGATGATGATGCATGAACAGGAGAATGAATGGCATAGGGAAAAACAACGACATTTTCATGATTAACAACTGGAAATGGCACATGTGAAGGCTGGGAAGAAGACAAAGTAGGGCCCTTAGAAACAGTAGTTAAATCAATATATGGAAAAACATGTTCATTAAAAATGACATGTCTAGAGATATATGTTCTTTTGCCAACTAGTTCATAACAAAGATAACCTTTATATTGTGAGGCATATCCTAAAAAGACACAAATGGTGGTTTTAGGTTGTAACTTATTAAGTCGATATGGACGTAATAAGGGAAAGCAAGCACAGCCAAAAATTCGCAAGTGAGACACAGAAGGAATAGTTTGAAATAAAATCTCATAAGGAGATTTATTCTGTAGAATTATGGAAGGCATTCTATTTATAAGATATACTGATGTTTGAACAGCATGAGTCCAAAACGACGCAGGTAATTTGGCATTTTGTAGTATAGTGATCGTGGTTTCAATTAAATGCCTATGTTTGCGTTCTGCAAGACCATTTTGTTCAGGCGTATGTGGGCAGGATTTTTGATGGACAATGCCTTTAGAAATGAGAAATGACTGTAATTGTTTACTAACATACTCACCACCCCCATCGCTTTGCAGAATTTTAATAGAATGCGAAAACTGAGTTTGAACATAGTGATAGAATCTCACGTATACAGAATACAACTCACTTTTATGAACTAGTGGAAATAGCCAGCAATAACGGGAAAATTCATCTATAAAGGTCACATAATATCGGTAACCATCTATAGACAAACAAGGAGAAGGTCCCCAAATATCACTGTGAATAGTATGAAATGGAATTACTGATTTATGAGCACGCAATTGAAAGGGAAGTTTGGAAAACTTACCCTGTAGACAACTATGACACATAGAAGAATTTGAATCAATGGAACATTTAATTTGGGCTTTTTTCTAACATCATCGCAACAATTTTATTAGTGGGATGACCTAAACGATGATGCCAAGTAGATGAAAGAACTAACTGACCAAGGAAAGACCGAGGTTGATGAGCGAAATGAGGGTGACGATGACCAAAGGAAAAGGGATAGAGTCCATTACTGCATTGCCCTTTGTATATGATCCTCCCTGTGAACTTGTCCTGAATCCAAAAATTGAAAGCATCAAAGATTAGTCTGCAGTTATTATCCAAACACAATCGATGTACAGAAACTAAATTTTCAGTCAATTTAGGAACATGTAGAACCGAATTGAGCTGAATAGGGGCAGTATATGTGGGAATAATGGTATTCCCAATATGTGATACAAGCAAACCTTCACCATTTGCCGTTTGCACTGTATCATTTGCAAGATAAGTGGTGGATGATACAAGATTATTCAAATCTGTTGTCATATGATTTGTTGCTCCAGAATCGGCTAACCAAACTGGAGAGGCATTCGGTGGCTGCTGCAAACCAAAATGTGATGTCTGCATTACCGTGTTTAGTGCTACACTTTTATGTGGATGGTAATCTTGCGCTGAGGGATAATTGCCACGGTAGTCTGCAGCTGGTGCACTGTCATGACCACTAAAATTTGGACCGTTAGTATTGTGAAAACAATACAAAGTATTATGATTGGTCTTGCCACATATGTGACACCTCAGCCTCTCACTGCGGTTTAAACCACACGCAGGCGCTGTATGGCCTTCAAGATTGGACAATTGGCACACTGGATTGCGTGACGGTGATGGTGCAGACTGGTATGATTCAAACACTCCCGAATTCAATCCTGGCATATCATTCATCCTGCCATGAAAATTGCCCCTTTGCTGAAAGTGTCTCTGCTGTGATTGGAATTTGCCTCTGCCACGGTTCCTTTGGAAATTCCTCCCATATCCATACGAATTGTAACTGTGCATTCCACGTTCCTGTGGAAAATTGGCTTGTGATGCAGGTATGTGAGCCTTTGAAACCGTGTGCATAGCAGTGAGATAGGCAGGTGTGTGTGTCACGGTCTCAACAATTCTTTCTTTTGCCAATAACTGTGACCGGAATTCTTGCAATGGAATGACACTCTCTCTGCCTCTTATCACACATCTAAATGTGTTAAATTCAGGTGGAAGTCCATTCAATGCCAAGATGACTATGTCCTCATCTGCAAAATACACCCCAGCTGCACTCAAATAATCCCGTGCCTCTTTTATCTTCAACAAATACTGACTGACCGAATCAGCCCCTTTCTTGATGTTCTGCAAGTCATATTTGAGTTGGAAAATACTGGTTTTGGATACAGTGGAAAACTGATCCCTTAACCTATTCCATAAGTAACGAGAGCTGCTGCTCCCTATTGCACAAGACATGGCCACGGGTGACAGTGTAGCTGTAATGAGCTGCATCACTGCACGATCGTGCATTTTCCAAATCAACACATTCTCATCCTCCGTAGCAGATAGTGAAGTGGAATTCTCGGTATTACTCTCAGCAATTGACTGAGTAATAGGACATGGATTGGAACCATCGGTAAATCCAATGATTCCATTACTTTCTAACAACAATTGCATTTGAAAGTTCCAATTCAAGAAATTTGACTCATCCAATTTAACATTCACAGAAGTGGAAATTGTGGAAATCAGACCTGCAATTGGAGATTGAAGAATCTGAAGTTGTAAAGCAGTCACCATGGCTGTTGGATGATCAGAAAATGAACGGAAATTGGCAGTGGCAAATGTCACACACTGATCACGAAAGGAGGAAAGCAGCACTGATCACGATCCAGTAGCTCGTTTCAAATCAGCACTAATCACGATCCAGTGTAATTCCAGTCAATATTGCAGATGCAAACCGAACAACCGCCTGAGCACCACCGCCTACAGCCCACCAACAGCTGCCACCACGCCACCTGCTGCAGGCCACCACGCCGACCAAGCTTGCCACCGTGGAAGGCAGAAATCGCCTATAAATAGCAGCCATGCAAGCTGCAGGAGAAAAGAGGAGGGGAAACGGAGAAAAAACTGGAAATTTTGCTTCTCTCTACAAGCAGCCCCTGCCTTCTCTCTCTCTTCTCCTCGGTTCAACCCTCCGGCCACCAACTCCGAGCACCTCGCGACACTACGTCATCTCCAGCATCTTCACCTCAACCCCGGCGACACAATCACCACCTCAAGGGGAGGCAACAGCAGCTGCAAGCTTGAACAGAGTAAGAAACCGGCGACTTCAGACCCTCATTCCGGCCGCCACAGACCTCCGTTTACAACGCCACAACTACAGGAAGGTCCACATTGATCCCCTCTACCCAACGGTATCAACACTTTCTCCTTTCGTCACACTCAAAAATCTGCCAATCTACTGTTCATTCTCTTCTTGCATGCGCGGGGAAGTGAAATTAATTCACTTCCCCCGCAGGTCTGTTGGGCCGGGCTTTGTGCCCGGCCCGATCTTTAGAAGCCCATAATCTGTTGGGCTTCCAGCCCATGATGGCTGGAAGCCCAGCCATACCTTTCTGGGCTTCCAGCCGTGAGGGCTGGAAGCCCAGCCCACTCAAGGTGGGCTGTCAGCCCACAGTGGCTGACAGCCCAGCCCATAAATAAAAATACAAAAATAAAAAAAAATAAATTTTTTTTTTTTATTTTAAAATATTTTTGAAAATATATTATTATTATTATTATTATTATTATTATTATTATTATTATTATTATTACAAAAAAATTAAAAATATAAAATGTGGTTTTGTGCATACGGCTGAATTCCAAAGCTTTTCTCATTGTATTTTTCGTAAAAAAATATGTTGCATATTTTTCCATATTTTTAAAACGAAAATTTGGATATTGTAACCGGTTTGCGATTATCCATTGGTATTCGGCCAAAATGTCAAATAATTTAACAACTTTTCGGTTTTAGCTTTCGTGGTGTAAATTTACATTGTAAAATACACCCGCAAATAAAAATATTTTTACTACGGTGTAAAATTACATTGTATAATACATCTGTAGATTAAAATAATTTTAACTACGGTGTAAAATTGTATTGTAAAGTACATCCATAGATAAAATAAAACTTATAACTGCGGTGTAAAATTATATTGTAAAGTACACCCGCAGACAAAAAAAAAATGCTTTTTTTTGAAAATGCAGTGTAAAAATTTTAACCTTAAAAAACAATCAAACAACAATGCAGCTTACCTTAGATAGGGTGCACTGGGGGTGATTCGTCTTCCCCTTGCACAACAAGTCCCCTTACCCAAGGCTCTCGCAGACCAATAGGTTCCTAGTAACCTTAATACTAGGTGGCGACTCCTAATAATTATAGTCGTAAATTTTACGACTATAAACAACACCATATTTCACCGCGTGCTGTTGTCCCCCCAAATCCCGGGAGATGACGGGGCGCGAAGCGCGTCAAAAATCGTCGTCGCGACAAGTAAAATGATTAAAATATTAATGCTAAAATCACACACACACACACACGAAGGAGGATTATGTTGTTTTTTAATTCGAGTTGAAAATAGTTATTTACATAATTAATTTTTAGTGCAGTAAAGAAAGATTGTTCCCGAAATTCAATCCATTGCATGTGAAGTTTCATTCCATTTCTCCAAATGGGGGCAGATTGCAAATCCTTTTTACTTTTGGTTTTCACAAGATTGCAGATTGGGAAGAATTGTGAAGTTTTTCTCCTACAACGAAAGGTCGGTCAACCCATGAAAGAATCTCTATCGCTCAAGTACCAGTGTGACAAGTCATTTTCATCTTGATATTCTTATCGTCATTGTGATATCCATTTATATTGACATTTATATTTATATATTTATAGTCATTTTGATATGCATTTATGTTGACATTTATTTATATATATATATATTCATTTTTTTAAAATATTTATTATTTTATTATTTTTAATTCTTATAACTCGTACCAATGTTAATATGTTCATCACCAGATCAGATGAATAAGTCTTCACAAAAAAGAAATTAACATATTAAGTTTCGTAAGACCAGTATTGATCTTAATCTCTTTCTCTTATATAAAGTTTTTTTTTTAAGAAAAAATTAACATGTAGTTTTTTTAAAGTAAGACAATATGTTTGATTATTTATAATAAATCATTTCAATAAATGTTTTAGTAAACTTTTTTCATATATATATATATATATATATATATATATATATTCAACTCTCAATAATTTAAATTAATAATGGTGATGGTGATGTGATTTTGCAAGTGGGCATAGAGTTTGATAAGATTGCCATGCTCTTGTTTTTAGTGGTTGACAATTGGCTGTGGCCGAGAGAGGCTAGGGTTGCAGCTGAAAACAGACTCTGTTTTTATTTTGCTGTTGTTTTTATTATTACCTGAAAACAGACTCTGAAAGATAGAAGAAGTAAACTTGCTTGTCGGAACACCATTTCCATATAGTATATTACGAGCCAATTTGCCCGCTCCGCTAAGCTTTTTTTATCTATATAGAAAATTGATTGATTTTATAAATGTTGTATTTTGTTATTTTAATATTTAATTAGTAAAATTGTAATTGATAAAATCTGTTAAAATGATTTTTTTCAACCAAAAAGTGATTGAATATTGCTATTGCTAAAAAACTTTTGATAAAATTTGTTAGAAAATTTGATAAGAAGGTGAAATAATTTGTTAGAAACTTGCTGTCACGGATACTCTGGTTAAAAAAAACACAAAAAAAGAAACCCGGTTAAAAAAAAAACTTGACACGACGGTTATTAAAAAATTAAAAAAAAATGTGAAAAAAGGTTATCGTTTATTAAAAGAACAAAAAAAAGAGTATAAAATAGAAATTTAAATTCAAAGCCAAAGTTATATTTATAAGATTTATTAATCATATTATTATATTAAATGTATTCAAGAATACCAATATTAATTTTTTTTTGCAAAAAATCGTAGGTCATTTTTTCTCTCTCTATATATATTTTTAGGCGATAATATTCAATAAATATTAAAACATATAATTAGTCTCGCATACTTTATAGTGTAATCGAAATTGGAAGTGCGTCGTAGATTTTTTAATTGTAGATATTCAGGTAAATTTGTCAAAAACAATTTATGAGTTGCCTTTTTCCTCTTGTAATTTTAGATCTGACACATTATAAATAAAAATATTGTAATTTGTTTTTAGAAATAAACCTAAATTTTTTGCGTGCTATAATTACTTATCTGCCGTCTAAAAAAAAAGTGTAATCGAAACGGGAAGTGACTCGAATATTTTTTAATTGTAGACAATCTAGGTAAATTTGTCATTTTTTTTAGTTGTATTTTTTGCCCAGTAATATTAGATATGAAATATTAAAAACCAAAATATTATAAATATTTTTTAAGAAATAAACTTTAAAAAATAGAGCACAAAATTAAAATTCGAAGACCGTCTCTCCCTCTAGGGGATGGCAGGGGGCGAAGCGAAAAAAAAAACATCGTCACGACAGATGGCGACTCCATTGGGAACTTTGTCGGACTAAGCTTTGTTTGTTTGATTATTATTCTTTAGTTCATTTTTTACACACATTTTTACTGCTTTAGTATGCATTTTACTTTTAATTCATGCATAACATCTAGTTTGAATTAATGTCATCATGCATTTTAATTTCATGAATAAACCCAATTCTAAGTTAGGAGGGGAGTAGCGGTTTGCCTCATGACTTTCAGTCAGAATTTAGATTCGTGAAATGTCCAACTATGAATTGTGTGTTTACCTGATAATAACGGTAATATTGTGCCCAGTTGAAACGAGAATTTTGAATAATAGGTTTTAGCAGCTTACCATACGTATGGCTGCTCCTCTATTATTTATACAACAACGACAACATACATGTGTTATAGTGTAAGACAATCACTACGTATGTGTGTTATAGTATAAGACAATCTCTACGTATGTATTTCCTATATTACAAAATATTTCCTAAATTACAGCATATCCCATAATACGTCCCCTCAAGCTGAGGGTGGGTTACCCACGTGAAGCTTGAAACAGAGAGAAGTAAAAAACCGAGGAGGCAAGTGGCTTTGTAAGAATATGTGCTAATTGATCTTTGGAGGGGATGAAGCGAAGTTGAATCTCCTTCTTAGTAACCCGATCACGGACAAAATGATAGTCTACCTCAATATGTTTTGTACGAGCATGAAGAAGATAAAGAATCTGCTGCTGCAAAGAAGAAGAAGAAGAAGTAGATAACTTTTATAACTTTTGGTACAACTTTAAAAGCTGGAGAGAGTTCCCTCATGCGGATGAATTTGATCTTGAGCAAGTAGAGTCTCGTGACCATAAGAGATGGATGGAGAGGCGAAATTCAAAGCTTTTGGAAAAAGCTAGAAAGGAAGACTATGCACGGATACACACTCTTGTTGACAGTGCTTATTGTTAGGATTGAGAGTTTGCAGATAATTGAAAGAGAGAAGAATTAGTTTAGAGAGGGAGAAGAGAGAAAAGAGGGAAACTGAAATTTAGAATTACATTGTATTGAATTCTGTTTTGCATATATTTGTTGTGTGTGCACTTCTCTATTTATACACATTACACTATTCTAGACTATTCTTCTTCTATACTCTAACACTTATAAGAGAGACCCGAGAATATTGAGGAGAAAGGAGGAGGGGAAAGCTGAGAAGCAAAGAAAGAAGGAAGCTAAGTTTTTGGCAAAAAAGGTTGCAAGAAGAAGAAGCTGCAAGGGCTGCTGAAGAGGAGAGACGCCAGAAAAAAAACGTGCTGCTGAAGCTGCTTTACAGCAGAAGAAGTTAAAGGAGAAAGAGAAGAAGAGGAAAGACTAAAGCAAGAAGAACTTGAGAGGCACGCAGAAGAGGCTAGGTGCAGGAAGAAGGAAAGAGAAAAGGAGAAACTGTTGAAGAAGAAACAGGAAGGCAGGCTTCTAAGATGAGAGAGGAGTTTACGGAGGAGGACAGCAGACATAGCACGAGCGTCGAGGTGAGGAGAAAACTGCAGGGAGGTGAGCGAGTTTCAGACAGAGCGAGTTTGGATCGTGTTGTTTGGCGAGGTTGAAGATGAGCTCCGCTTGAGAACGGGTTTCGTTGGATGATGACATGAGCGAAGAGATTAGCGTTTCGAATTGGAGGGATCGCCCCCAAGGACTGCTGCGAGTTGCGCTTGCTGGAGTTGAGTTGACTCGTCCATGGTGGTCGAACACTAGATTTTCGCTGGTTGTGGCGGCTAGGTTTTTGTTGAGGGTTTAGGGATTAAGAAGGGAGAGATGGTTTTTTTTTTTTTGAATAATGCATAATGACTCAGATTGCGGAAGCTTGGATCAATTCATGCGTAAGCATAATAGCTCTGATACCAAGTTGAAACGAGAGTTTTGAATAATAGGTTTTAGCAGCTTACCATACGTATGGCTGCTCCTCTATTATTTATACAACAACGACAACATACATGTGCTATAGTGTAAGACAATCACTACGTATGTGTGTTATAGTATAAGACAATCTCTACATATGTATTTCCTATATTACAAAATATTTCCTAAATTACAGCATATCCCATAATATGCCCCGACCATTTCTTGTAAACCCCTACACCACCTTCACGTGAGGTGATTACTAGGCAGTTCATAGACCTTTAACATCAGGTAGAAAGCTTACCACTCATGTAATGGCCTAGAACTTGTCTTTGGGTACAAACTCCTTGATAATTCACCCACTATGTATGTATATACATTTTGCATTCACATGCATCCATCATATCATATTGTCATAATCCAATTTTGGGTTATTCCTCAAATCTACCCAAAAATAAGAAGAAAAAAAATAAAGGGGGGCTTGATGTCGGCAAAAAGATAAAGGTGATAAATTTTGGACATTTTTCGAGAGCTCAATCGTACCTCTTTGAGCCCTAGAAAATGAAGGAAAAATACATATTCAAGGCTAAAGTAATTTATTATTAGATAAATCTATGTAAAAAATTAAGTCGAAAGATATAATTATATTTTTTATGGGCTAATTTGATTTAATCATTGGCCAATTTAAAAGTGTAATTATGTTTGAGAATTAATTTAGGGTCCAATTGAAGGATTTAATGAAGTGCAAAGGACTTGATTATACTTTTAAATTGGTCAAATTGATTTTATTAAGGAGCTTAATTGATGAAAAATCAAAGTTCTTGAACTTAATTCGGTTTCAATTGAGAAGATTAGAATTTTCGGAGACCAATTTGAATTTTTCCAAGTCAATTATGCGAAGTCAGGGGCCAAATTGAACAAATTAAAAGTCTAATGGTCAATAGACGGTTAAATCGCACAAATCAGAAACTAATGACCAAAATAAAAATGATGCGCAAAGCTAAGGTTGCTCTTGAAATTCTGACGGGGATACAATTGTACAAAATTAAAAGTTTAAAGTTAATTAGGGGAGCCATTAGAGCAATTACAAATTGAGGGACCAAATCGGATTTTCACTTGTCCCAAAACACTCAAAACCTGCAGGCGTGACTGCACTGTTCAGTCACCTGAGTAGTGCAGGCATGCCACTGCAGGTTCAGGTGAAAAAGGCAACCCATCACTGCACGCAATGGACAGCTGAAGGGTTGTCTCCTACCTATAAAAACCATGCATGGAGAGTGAACAAGGGGAGAAATATCTCAATTTTTGGTTTTTCATGCCCTTTAGTCTTTCATCGCAGCGGTGAAGAGGACCTATTGAAATCAGCTGTGGAGTGTAGGCTTCCGGTTTTACAACGAGCCCGGTTCTGTTCCGAGGGCAGCTCTTTCATCTTATCATTAAGCTGTGCCAAGATCTTGCTAGTCATCTCAATTTTGAGTTCGGGGTTTGAAATACTTGAGGTCATCTCATTAAGCTATATCATTTCCTTTGTTTGAAGCACTTAACTTGTCATCCCTTTCCGTATTTGTGGTGCATGAATTGTTAATATCCTTGTAATCAATGTCAGAATCACTTCCTACTCATCGTCTTCCATGTTGGATGCGCTTCCTTGCAGTAAATTTATCCTTTTCCAGTCTGGAGGTTCGGTGAAACCAACCTAGAATCAATGGAAGGTTTATGTATGTAGTTCAATTTTGATTTCTGTTTTGAGATATATTTTTACCAAACTAATATAGTCTATGCTGTTTCACAAAGTTAGTGCTGACCTGAGGACGGAGATCAGAGGACTGTATCTGTATACAGGGTCACAAGCAGCGAACCTTTTTTAAGTCATCTTTATTGGGTTTGGGTTTCCCTCCTAGGAGGAGGATGGCCCAAATATCTTGTGTGGATTTAGCCCACATGAAAGGACCCACTTAAAGGGTAGGGCACACTTCTTTTGGCTGCTGAAAAAGAACAAAAAGAGACAAGAAAAGAAAAGAGAAAAAGAGTGACAGCCGAGAGGAAAAGAGAGAAATTGCAGCAGAGCACTCTGTCTTGTTCCTTGGATTGCCAGCTCGTTAACCGTTGGATCGGGCTGAGATTTGGACAGCAGATTCTAGACACATTGATCTTCAATTTGAACGGTTGGATTGAAGATTGGAGCTGTGGAAGTTGATCTGCTTGACAAAAATCGGGGCTGTCAGTTTGTGAGCCTTTTCTCACCTTTGTTCTCTTTAATTCTTGTTGCATTCCAAGAATAGCTTAATCTTGATGATATATGTTGTAGCCCTTAGTTTAATCTAAGGAAGAACATTGTGTACCTATCATTTGTGTAGTGGAATTGTTTGAGTGGACTACGGTCCCGTGGTTTTTCCTTCTCATATTGGGAAGGTTTTCCACGTAAAAATTGCGTGTTGTGCTTGTGGTTTTTGGATATAATTTTCCGCATATAATTTGCTCTATTTAGGAGTTTCCTATAGATTCACACAAAGAGGGAGTGTTGAATATTGTTGTATCTCCCAACAAGTGGTATCAGAGCTTGGTGCGATCGAGCACCCTATATATCTTGTGTTGAATAATGGAGGCTAATCTAAGTAGAATGGTGTGTTTGAATGGTTCAAATTATCATATATGGAAAGGTAAAATGGAAGACTTGCTTTATGTGAAACAATTCCATTTACCCTGTGTTTGCGTCCCGAGAAGCCGGAAAAATAAATCGATGAAGAATGGACTTTGATGCATAGACAAGTATGTGGATATCTTAGACAATGGGGTAGATGATAATGTGTTGAATCATATTGAGGGTGAGACACATGCACGCACACTTTGGAAAAAAACTTGAGGAGTTGTATGCTCGTAAGACCGGGCATAGTAAAATGTTTTTGATGAAGAAATTGATGTATTTGAGATACCAAGATGGAACTCCCTTAACGGATCACTTGAACACTTTCCAAGGAATTATTAATCAGCTTGCTGGGATGGGTATCAAGTTTGACGAAGAGGTTCAAGGGTTGTGTTTGCTTGGTACATTGTCGGACTCTTGGGAGACATTTAGAATGTCGTTATTTAACTCAGCCCCGAATGGTGAAATCAATATGGATCTGGCTAAAAGTAGTATATTGAATGAAGAGATGAGAAGAAAATCACAGGGATCCTCTTCACAGTCAGAGGTGTTGGTTATAGAAAGAAGGGGGAGGAGTAAGAGCAGAGGTCCGAAAAATAGAGATCACAGCAGAAACAAGTCCAACAGGTTTGCCAATGTTGAGTGTCATCATTGTGGCATGAAAGGGCATATCAAGAGATATTGCAGACAGTTGAAGAGAGAGAACAAAGAGAAAGGGAAGGAGATACAAAATGATGATGACAAGAATGGTAATCGAGTTGCCACCACTACTTCCGGAGATTTCTTCACTGTTTATGATGATGATGTCATTAATTTTGCATGCCATGAGACCAGTTGGGTGATTGACAGTGGTGCTTCAACTCATGTTACATCCCGACAAGATTTCTTCACTTCCTATACAGCTGGTGACTTTGGGACAGTGAAGATGGGCAATGATGATTTGGCCAAAATTGTCGGTATTGGAGATGTGTGCTTGGAGATGAGTAATGGCATGAAGTTAGTTCTTCATGATGTGAAGCATATTCCTGACATCCGCTTGAACTTGATATCTGTAGGCAAACTTGATGATGAAGGGTATTGCAGCATCTTTCATAATGGTCAGTGGAAGCTCACTAGAGGTGCTATGGTTATTGCTCGAGCTTATAAGCTATCTACTCTGTATATGTTAGAAGCAAAACTCTCTAAAGACATTATTAATGCAATGGATGATGAGTCTTCTATAGAGTTATGGCATAAGAGACTTGCTCATGTGAGTGAGAAAGGCTTGGAAATATTGGCCAAGAAGAATTTGCTATCAGGAATGAAGAGTGCATCTTTGAAAAAGTGCACACACTGTTTGGCAGGTAAGCAAAACAGGGTTTCCTTTAAGAGTTCCCCTTCGACCAGGAAGACAAATATACTTGATCTTGTACATTCAGATGTATGTGGTCCTATGAAGACTAAAACACTTGGTGGTTGCCTTTACTTTGTGACTTTCATAGATGATCATTCAAGAAAATTATGGGTATATACCTTGAAAACCAAAGATCAGGTATTTGATGTGTTTAAGCAATTCCAGGCTTCAGTTGAGAGACAAACTGGGAAGAAGTTGAGGTGCATCAGAACAGATAATGGGGGAGAGTATTTGGGTCCTTTTGATGAGTATTGCAGGCAACAGGGTATTCGGCATCAAAGGACACCTCCAAAGACTCCACAGTTGAATGGTTTAGCTGAAAGAATGAACAGAACACTGGTTGAGAGAGTAAGATGTTTGCTTTCACAATCACAGTTGCCAAACTCCTTTTGGGGGGAGGCTTTGAACACATCAGTACATGTCCTTAATCTCACTCCATGTGTTCCCCTTCAGTTTGATGTACCAGACAAGGTTTGGAATGGCAAAGATGTTTCTTATGATCATTTGCGTGTCTTTGGATGCAAGGCATTTGTGCATATTCCCAAAGATGAGAGATCGAAGCTGGATGTGAAGACCCGACAGTGTATCTTCCTAGGCTATGGCTTAGATGAGTTTGGTTACAGGTTGTATGATCCAGTTGAGAAGAAACTTGTGAGAAGTCGAGATGTTGTGTTCATGGAAGATCAAACTATACATGATATTGAGAAGACAGAAAAGGTAGTGCCTCGATATAGTGATTGTTTGATTGACTTGGATTCGTCTTCTTTGATAGATTTGCCAGCACAAGTTGAACATGATGTTCAAAATGACTTCCAAGTTCCAGATGATACAGATGTTCCCTTACAGGATGAATCTCATGATCAGTTGCCAGTACCAGAGATACCACCAGATGTTCCACCCAGAAGGTCTACCAGAGATCGACATCCTTCCACTCGGTATTCTGTAAATGAGTACGTGTTGTTAAATGACGGGGGAGAGCCCGAGTGTTATGCAGAAGCCATGGAAGATGAACACAAGTCAAAGTGGGTTGATGCTATGCAAGATGAGATGAAGTCATTGCATGACAATCACACCTTTGATTTGGTGAAGCTACCAAAGGGTAAGAGAGCCTTGACAAACAGGTGGATTTATAAGGTGAAGCAGGAAGAATACACTTCACAACCACGGTATAAAGCTAGATTGGTTGTGAAGGGATTCAGGCAGAGAAAAGGCATTGACTTTGATGAGATTTTCTCTCCGGTTGTGAAGATGTCATCCATCCGTGTTGTCCTTGGTTTAGCAGCTAGTCTAGACTTAGAGATTGAACAAATGGATGTGAAAACTGCCTTCCTTCATGGTGATTTGGAGGAAGAGATTTATATGGAGCAGCCAGAGGGTTTTAAGGTAAAAGGAAAAGAGGACTATGTGTGTCGGCTGAAGAAAAGTCTTTATGGTTTGAAGCAGGCACCTAGACAATGGTATAAGAAGTTTGAGTCTGTTATGGAGGAGCAAGGCTACAAGAAGACTACTTCTGACCATTGTGTTTTTATGCAAAAATTCTCTGATGATGATTTCATTATTTTATTGCTTTATGTTGATGATATGTTGATTGTTGGCATGAATTCTTCAAGAATTGACCAGTTGAAGAAGCAGCTAAGTCAGTCATTTGCAATGAAGGACTTGGGGCCAGCAAAGCAGATTCTTGGGGTTCGTATTCATAGATCCAGAAAAGATAAGAAGCTGTTTATATCACAAGAGCAATACATTGAGAAAGTGCTTGAAAGGTTCAACATGAACAATGCTAAAGTGGTTAGCTCTCCTCTTGCTACACACTTTAAGTTGAGCACAAAGCAAAGCCCTTCGACAGATGAAGAGAAGGAAGATATGGAAAGAATTCCATATGCCTCAGCAGTAGGAAGCTTGATGTATGCAATGGTTTGTACCAGGCCAGACATAGCTCATGCAGTTGGTGTTGTTAGCCGGTTTCTTTCAAATCCAGGAAAAGAACATTGGAATGCGGTGAAGTGGATTATGAGATATCTACGAGGGACTTCCAAGATGTGTCTTAGCTTTGGGAGTGGTAAACCAATGTTGGTTGGCTATACGGATTCTGATATGGCTGGAGATATGGATACCCGCAAGTCTACTTCGGGTTACTTGATCACCTTCTCAGGAGGGGCTGTTTCTTGGCAGTCAAGGTTACAAAAATGCATTGCACTTTCTACAACTGAAGCAGAGTTGATTGCAGCAACGGAAGCTTGTAAAGAGTTGCTATGGATGAAAAGGTTTTTACAGGAGCTTGGTCTCAAACAACAACAATATGTGTTGTTTTGTGATAATCAGAGTACTATCCACCTTGCAAAGAACTCTTCATTTCATTCAAGATCAAAACATATCGATGTAAGGTATCATTGGATAAGAGATACTCTCAATGATAAGTTGTTAACTCTTGAGAAAATTCACACCGATGATAATGGCTCTGATATGCTAACGAAGGCTCTAGCAAGGGAGAAGCTTGAGACATGTTGCTCGATCGCCGGGATGGCGAATCCCTCCACCTAGTCGGGAAGGGGGAGATTTGTTGGGTTTGGGTTTCCCTCCTAGGAGGAGGATGGCCCAAATATCTTGTGTGGATTTAGCCCACATGAAAGGACCCACTTAAAGGGTAGGGCACACTTCTTTTGGCTGCTGAAAAAGAACAAAAAGTGACAAGAAAAGAAAAGAGAAAAAAGAGTGACAGCCGAGAGGAAAAAGAGAGAAATTGCAGCAGAGCACTCTGTCTTGTTCCTTGGATTGCCAGCTCGTTAACCGTTGGATCGGGCTGAGATTTGGACAGCAGATTCTAGACACATTGATCTTCAATTTGAACGGTTGGATTGAAGATTGGAGCTGTGGAAGTTGATCTGCTTGACAAAAATCGGGGCTGTCAGTTTGTGAGCCTTTTTCTCACCTTTGTTCTCTTTAATTCTTGTTGCATTCCAAGAATAGCTTAATCTTGATGATATATGTTGTAGCCCTTAGTTTAATCTAAGGAAGAACATTGTGTACCTATCATTTGTGTAGTGGAATTGTTTGAGTGGACTACGGTCCCGTGGTTTTTCCTTCTCATATTGGGAAGGTTTTCCACGTAAAAATTGCGTGTTGTGCTTGTGGTTTTTGGATATAATTTTCCGCATATAATTTGCTCTATTTAGGAGTTTCCTATAGATTCACACAAAGAGGGAGTGTTGAATATTGTTGTATCTCCCAACAATCTTATATTTTAATGAAGAAATTAATGAAGAAAAGAAATATAATTATGCTCCTTTATAGGGAAACGATCAACTTCATGGATAGAATTCTTTTACATATACAGAACCACCTCATCTCTGCCGAGCTTAAACCAAATCCAAAACATAACATTTTCAATAAACAAAACAAGTTGGTGCTGACCTGAGGACGGAGATCAGAGGACTGTATGTATCTGTATACAGGGTCCCAAGCAGCGAACCTCTCCCCCTCTCTCTCCAAGTCTCTTGCGTTGTCTACCGACACTATGCATATAATTAACTTGAGATTCTTGACAAGGGCTGATCGAGGAGGTTGCGGGTCCCCCAACATGTCGGGGAAAGTCCCTTTAACTTTTAAATTATTTCTAAAAGATCAAGTATATTTGTACATAATGATCCCCGTAAAATATTCATTTTAGCCCTTTAATGTTGTCGAGTCCTGGATCCATCTTTTTTTGTAGATAGTCTTTTATAAAAGGAAACTCGACAATACCAGATATGTCAGCCTCATCATCCCACCAAGCATGAGAAGATAAAAATTTCTCTGTCAGATTTTAACTTTAGATTATTCATATATCTTCATTTTAGCTTTTAAGTAGTGAGACCCACATAGTTGTTAGAACACTTTTAAATATTTTCTTAGATTAATGATTTAATTTTTACCTAATATTTTATGCATATAAATCAACAACGAAAAGAAAAATAAACTTATAGCACATAATGAGATAGAAAATAGAATTCAGGCAATAGTTTCATTTTCGCTAGGGTTAACAAGATCATCCAATGTTAGTAAAGAGACGTTGGCTAATGAAGGAATATTCCCATTTAATGGCAATAAACTCACCTTAATTTATGATAACAAGGAAACCTCTGTTATCATGGAATCAAATCCACTCAGATCACGATAGTAAAGCTCAAATTGCAGACCACATCTTAGATATTTAAACAGCAGCCATCCAGGAGCTGTTATTTAATTTCCTTTAAACGGACATCACATAGTGCACAAGTACAGAGACTCAATTTTAGGACAATCCAACAAGAATTTGGGACCACATTATTTGTTCAGAACTAGACAAACCCAGAATTTAAAAACATTTTTTCAAGGAAATGACAACAATAATCCAATCCATTACTACGCAGGAGTAATAAAACTAAGATAAAAGCTTACAAGAATGCTTTTATAGTCTGTATCAAGGTGAGGATGAGCAGGATAGCAGCTGCAACAGTTCCCGTGCCTCTCCATATATTAGGGAAATATACAAGTTTCAAGGTTGCCTTTCTATGGTTACAGCGGTTCTCATAGTGGGCATTTAACTCTTGGGAGATATTACCAAAACAAGTGTCATTGTCACCAATATTTTTGCATAAATTGTTAATCATTTTCGAGACTTCGGCATCGTCACCTAGCCAGTGGAGAATAATTCCGTTTTCAACGAGCAAACCCACGTCTCCTGCAGTGTCGATAAGTTGGTCCATAAACTTGATGTAGCTGCATATGTAAGCTTCACGCTCGTACAAACACTGCTCCATGGCCATGACATTTCGTACAAGACGTTCGAAATTGTGATCAATTTTCAAGTGTGGTATTTTCAACACTCCTTTGTCAAATTTTATGTTGACCAAACATTCGTCTCGGGTGACCTGAAACCTCACTCCTGCCTTGCGAAGCATGATGGCACTGTATTTCAGCTTCACAAGATCTGGACTATAACTTCGCTTAATGGCTCTACTCAACATCAAATTTCTTAGTAAATCAGTGAGATGCCTGGGCTCTTTCTTAACATCCGGGCTGGTCTCTTTCTTTGCACCCGAGCTGGTTTCTTTCTCTACACCTGGGCTGGTCTCTTTCTTTACACCCGAGCTGGTTCCTGTCTCTACATCCGGGCTGGTTTCTTTCTCTACACCCGAGCTGGTCTCTTTCTGTACACCCGAGCTGGTTTCTTTCTCTACACCCGGGCTGGTCTCTTTCTTTACACCCGCGCTGGTTCCTGTCTCTACATCCGGGCTGGTTTCTTTCTCTACACCCGCGCTGGTCTCTTTCTCTACACCCGGGCTGGTTTCTTTCTCTACACCCGGGCTGGTTCCTGTCTCTACATCCGGGCTGGTCTCTTTCTTTACACCCGAGCTGGTTTTACACAACATCAAATTTCTTAGTAAATCAGTGAGATGCCTGGGCTCTTTCTTTACATACGTGCTGGTTCCTGTCTCTACATCCGGGCTGGTCTCTTTCTTTACACCCGAGCTGGTTTCTTTCTCTACACCCGGGCTGGTTTTACACAACATCAAATTTCTTAGTAAATCAGTGAAATGCCTGCTTCCCTCTGCACCCAGGCTGGTTTCTTTCTCTACATCCGGGTCGAATTCTGTCTCTACATCCGAGTTGAATCCTTTCCCTACATTCGGGCTGGTTTCATTCTCTACATCCGAGTCGAATTCTGTCTCTACATCCGAGTTGAATCCTTTCTCTACATCCGATCCGAATTCTGTCTCTACATCCCAGTTGAATCTGGTTTCTGTCCCTACATCCGGGCTGGTTTCTTTCTCTACATCCGGGCTGGTTTTACACAACATCAAATTTCTTAGTAAATCAGTTATAAGCAAGTATAACAGAATACTTGTGCCAGCAACCAAATGGTATAACAGAATACTTCTCTTCAAACCCGGCCTGGTTTTTACCTCTACACCCGGGCTGGTTTCTACCACTTGTAAATGCAAGTACTCTCTCAAATAACACGTAGCAAGATCAAGAAAAGATTTGTGCTTATTGTCTGAAGAGTGGGAGGTGACCTGGTCATATATCTCCTCAATAATGAAGAGTGGTAGTTGGTTTTCAAGGAGCATCAAGTCTTCTCGTATGTCAAATGTCATCCTGGGCTTAAAACTTTTAGGACCTTTCTCATCCTTTGACTCCAAAAAAAACTGAATGATGAAGACAGCATCCAGCAGGATCATCTCTACGAAATCACTGCTCTCCATTGATTTGAATTTCTCTGAATAACAGCGTCGGAGACGCTCTTCTTGATTCTTAATGCTGATCACAATATCACACTTTTTCTTCGTATCCATCCCGTTCCGTTCCGTAAGCCTTTTGAAATATTTCCGTTTCCCCTTCTCCATGGCCTTTAGTATTTCATTTCCGCGGTGAAGAGGACCTATTGAAATCAGTAGTGGAGCGTAGACTTCACAATTTACAATACGAAGCGGCTGGGGCACTCTGTAGATACAGCGATGACTTTTCTTTTTAGTTTTATATTCCGTTTCCCCTTTTAAATGACTTTTCTTTTTAGAGGAAAATTTCATCTCATTATCCAGCTTTTGCAGAATATTTGTAGCCATCTCAATGTCTGAAGCATTTCCCTTGTTTGGAGAACTTGCTTTATCCTCTTCCATGTTTGATGCTCTTGCCTGTTCAATATCGTTTTCCATGTTTGAAGAACTTTTAACAAATCAAGAATGTTCAAAATTGAATTTATTCTCTTCCAGTCTGGAACAAATCAAGAATGAATGGAAGGTACATATATACAATTCGATTTTGAAGATCACAATTTTTCAGAACTTTAAGAATTTCAATTTTCTTAATTAAAATATGAAACGAAATTTTAGTCTCTCTCTCTTACAATCTATCAATAACTCTTTTATTGAACATATAACTCAACTTTTATCACTTTAACTCAATCTCTTACAACTTCTACTTGCTTCTGTTTTCCTCCCTCCAAAACAACGTAATGCATGTCTATGTCAAAAAAAAACCATTTCATTAGTTGATATCTCAAACATAATTTATATTATTTTTAATATAATAAAGATTTTTTAAGCTTGAAACTTATACATATTCACATTACTTTATATTTAATTTTTAATCATATAAAAAAAATAATGAGATTCAAATTCATGATAGTTATATCAATAAAACTTTGATATCATTTTTGAGAGTCATCTTACCTCATTAGCCATCTCAATTTCTGAAGCTCTTCCCCCATGAATATCTTTTCCCTTGTTTGGAGTGCTTGCCTTATCCTTTTCCATATTTGATGCTCAAGAACGGTTTGAGAGTGCTGCTAAAACCGTTTCATATATAAACTTCAATTTTTTTTGTTGAGAACTCAAATATAGCTTATATTATTTTTTAATATATTTTCTCAAGCCAAAAATTTTTGAGCTTAAATCTTGTACATATTTATATTACTTTGTGTTTATTGTTTTTTATCAAATAGAATGAAATAACAAAATTCAAATTCATAACTATTAGGTCAATAATAGATTGGTGAATGTCAAAAAATCATTTCACCTAACAATTTAACCTCTTAAATAAGATTCAAATATAATTTATATCATTTTTTATCAACTGACAAATAGATTGGTGAATGATGTTAGACTATAGCAGAATAAATGTATATTCTAGATTACTGTAAATACTCTAGATTACTGTAGAGGTATTATAGTTATAATCTAGAATATAATAGATGGTGTATGGGTTGTGTATATATAGTGACAGAGGTACACACGGTAAAGGTGTGTAAAACAGAATAGTGATACTGTTACATAAATTCAAAAATTCATTCTCCCTCTCTTCTCTCTCTCTCTCTGTCTAAGCACCTTTCTTCCTTCTTCAATTTCTTCAATCACCTATAATTTCTCTCAATATTAACAAATGACCTTGTAATATGAATTTAATTAATTAGTTTTCAATAAAGATTTATACAAATGACAAGTCAAAATAATTGATTTTAAACAAGTGTTCTTATGTTAAATGGATCTAATAAGATCCTGGGAAAATGAAGTAAATAGTTGAGATTTCTAAAGTGCCCTTGACCTGGAATATTTATTTATTTTTTTATGCATTGCGTATAAAAAAAATAAAAGATTAACTTAAAATAAATAAATAAATTAGCATGCGTGAATTAATTCAATCACACACGCACATATGGGGACTGGGCTGAATAGAAACTAGCTAGATTTTGTTCATGTTTATATTCAAATTTCATGCTATAAAATAAACGGTTTTATTCGAGCTCATTTAAAAAGAGAAGAAACGACTAATTACAATATCTTCTCAACATCTTACTAAAATCGATTCTCCCTGTTTAGTTTCTTAAATTCTAATTAAAAACAAGACCCGATCTACTTTATTTCTTCTTTTTGAAAAAAAAATGGTTCTTTAAAAAGAAACAAATAATAAATAGAACTACGTGTACACCTAGAGCTAGCTTTACATGGGAAAGGTAAACTTTAAGACCGTAAGAAGACATTTCAAGAGAAAATGAAACTAGGTAGTGCTGACCTGAGGGAGATCAGACGTCCGTATCTCCGTTTATAGTCCTCGGCAGCGGGCCTGTATATTTCAGCCTCTCTCTCTCTCTCTCTCTCTCTTGAAGTCTCCTGCTCTCGTCAACCTGAATGGTTGAGTGAACCCTATATATATAGTTGCAAGGACTGGTAATCAATAACTCATAACAAGGATAAGAATTAGAAAAAAATTATTTACTTTCAGTTTTTTTTTTAACAAGGATCCATTGATTTGGATTTGTAAATCTGTAATTTGACATTAATTTACAGCTTGTAGCTACCGTAATATCTTAATAAACAAATCTTAGTATAGTCTGCATCTCAGGTGTGCTCTCTGCTGCAGGTTTTATATTAATTTACAGAATTATTCTCTGCGGAGGCCTGGTTTCTTTTGACATATTTCTGTTCCTTCAAGTGCTTGTAACCTGTTTATTGTTTTGTCTATTCGTGATTATTTTGCATGGTTACCTTGCAAGGGAAATAAGCGAATTAGCTTCATAAACTTACAATGCATGATCTGCTGTCACGTTGCTTGCCTCCATTGCCATGATTTTTAAGGATGCACCACCCAGACAGGGTCAATTTACCGGCAGAATCTATAAAGAATCAAGCACCTGATAGCTTAAGCCAGAAAAATGGGTCCCACATGCATGTTGCTTAAGCTGGGTTTAAGCGAAATATATAGTTGGTGTGTTTGGAGTTTCAATGTTCGTTGAAAAAGTTTCAACAGAAGCTATCTAGAAATGATCTTTTGGAGTTTCAAGATGACTGCTATCATTTTTTGACCACCCGAATTCTTATAATTTTGAAAAAGAAAAGGATCCATTGATTTGGATTTCAAGCATGAAGAAGTCATCCAAATGACTAAACTAATTAAAAATAATAATAAAAATAAAAATAAAAATTTGCTAGCATTCATGAATCTTATCAGAGTGGCAGGCAACATTATTATATTTACAAATGCATGTCAGTGTGGCAGGTAACAATTGAATTATAATTAATATTGCACTGCAGTACAGTGATAGAATTATCGAAATTGCAAAATGAGAAAGATGAATGTGGTTAAAAATATGGAAGTTTAGTAGTTGCTTTTGAAAATAACTTTTATTTAAAAATATAGTATAATGATGTTTTTTATTATTAATTTTTTTTATACAAACACATAAAAATATCTAAAATCAGCTAAAAATATTAATTTAAAATAAAAAACACATGAAAATGATTTAAAAACATCAAAATAAATTTTATTTTTTTTCAAAAAAGCTTTTAAAAAGTAGTGTCAAAAAAACCATAAGTTTTTTGAAAACATCTGAATTATTTTATATATTTTGAGATATTTTGACATGCAAATATAAAAAATGATTTTAATATATTTTTAAATAATAAAATTATTAAAACAACTTCAAACACCCTCCCAAATATATATATAAGTTCCACTGCGTTTTAAGATCACATTTAAAAACATAAATTTAATTGAGTTGGTGAATTCATTAAATATGGCTTGTTTTGTGTACCCTTCAATTTAAGATTCAGATAATATGTGGGCCAATATGTTGGATTTGAACGAAAGATAAATTAGAATCTCGATTTTACTAATTTTATTGTTTTACTTTAACATCTTCTATTTCAAATAACTTTTATATTATTTTTTTTAAATTCCTTTTAAATTAAGAAGATTTTAGATAAATTATACTTATTATTCGTTGCAGATTTGATAGAATCATATTTGCAATGAATTTTTCACATCTTTTGTGGCTGATTCGTTGCTAAGTCAGCAACATCATTCTTTCATTGTTAACAATACTATTTTCTAATGGATAAAAATCAGCATTGAACTGAGAGTCTTGATTCGTGGCCTCATGGAAAGTGATTGATGTAGCCGAATGAGGCAGATTCCACATGCCCAAGTCTAGCTACATTAAGACTAGAGATTAAAATGTCTGAAAGATTGTAACTATCTCGTACTGTTTTAGTTGCTCACATTTAAACATGAATTTAATTGAGTTGGTGAATTCATTCAATAGGGTCAATTTACATCGTGAATTTTTCAAATAATAAATTTTATAATATCTATTGAATTAATAGGTTAAACAAAATAGGATGAAAATGAAATGATAAAAACGTGCTATGGTAATATTGGTGGAAGTTGTCATGCAATGCAAAGATGATGATGACAATAATAATAATTAGATAATTCCTAGTAATGATTTCTATATAATAGTAGCTGCTATATTTATTAAACTTGATTTGAAATTTAACTTGATTAAATAGATTTTAAAAATAAAAAGAAATATTTAAGGTTTTAAATTTACAAAAAAGTAAAAAAAAATATTTTATATTTTAAAAAGATTTTTGTTTTACTGTGAGAAAATTTTATATTAGGTTATTCTTTAAGGTTTTATTTGGAACTGCGTTTCAAAAACGTTTTTGAAAAAAATGATTTTTTTTCTATTTTAAATTAATTTTTTCAATATTTTAAAATCATTTTATGTACTGATGTTAAAAATATTTTTTAAAAGAGAAAAAAATCACTAGTGCTTGTAATACAATAGTCTAGCGGTGATTGTTTTTTTTTTATTTATTAATGTGGGTATTCGGGTCAGTTTGTATGCACTTTGACTAATCGCACGTATACCAAAGTTAACAACCATGTAAGCCTCCAACGGTCATCATATTAACAACCACATGACTTGAACCTGAGACCATCGAAAAAGTAAACCCTAAATTCCAAGCTTGTACCACTAAACCACCTACTAAATAGGTGATTGTTGAAATTTTTAATAGGTTCAATTATGTACACGAAACAAAGAGACGGGTTACAGGCTATACTAGCCAATCCCACTTTCTATTTTTTAAAAAAAATACATCAATTTTCACAACTTTTACATTAGTTTCATTTCGACGAGGGTTAAAATTAAAAGAAAATGTGAAGTTGTTCCAAGAAGCCAAATACACCATAGTTTAATATTAGTTAATTTTTAACTTTTTAAACGGCTATTTTGTAATCATCTTAGGCATTTTTTATACTATTTTTATGACGCAGCGGAAAACATAAAAGAATACGACCAACGTTAATATTTCATATAAAATCATGGGATTCCCAGAAATGAGAGAAACTCTCAAAAACGTTTGAAATTTTATTCAATAATTCAGTCCTCGGCTATAAGGCTTACAATGATATTTAAAGCGAAAACCCTAGCCCTAATCCTTGTTGGACAAGAAATGGGATAATTATTAAAAAATAACAAAAATAGAAAAATTGAGATAATTATGGAAATTGAAATTGCTAGAAATCCTGTGCAAGCCGGAATTGACAGAAGTCGACTCGGATCTAGAAATCAAGAGTTATGGCTAAAATAAAACTTTTCTAAAATGACAAAAACGATGATTTTAGGGCCTAAACAATGGAATTCGGCCAAAAAAAGGTATGCATCAAGCTTTTGATTAATGTTGTACTCACCGAAACGCATTAACTGGGTGAGTTTCACATCATTCAGATTTCAACACCCGAATTGCTGAAAAATTCAATTGCCCTTGAATTTTGGATGTTCCCTATTCAACATGTAAGTCTCTGCCTCTTGTTCTACATCATTTAATGTTTTTACTTAATATTTAGAATCGTGAACTTATACGTTACACACTTTTTTATATTAAATATATCATTTGTTTTAAAAAAAGAATATAGGAAAAAAGAAAAAAAAACTTGTTTAAAAAATATATATATTCATTCTTTAAATTGTGTATTATCAAGTTTCTTTAAAAACTCACATGTGCATTTTTAACTAAAACAATAAAAAAAGAAGAAAAAAATATATTGCATGATTTAACATTTCTTAAGAATACCAAAAAATTCAAAAATAATAATAATATTATTTTTTATATTTTTCTCGTACCATGGATAAAATAACAAGTTTATTAAACCCATGAAAAACTTGACCTAAATTTTCAAAAATCATAAAACCAATTTGTTTATTTTTAATACCAGGATTTATAAACTTTTACGAACGGTATTTTCAATATTAAATAAGATAAATTAAACCCATAATAAATAAAAATAAACCCCATTTCTCTCTCTCTCTCTCTCTCATGAATTAGAAAAAACATAAAAAAATTATAAATAATTAGATAAATAAACAATACAACTTAATAGTTAAGGTGTATAAAGAGTGATATCATCGTTCATAAACACAATCAGTCCTCTTATACAGACTCTAAAGATCAGTTAGGATTTTCAGAGATTAAAATATTGAGTATGGATTCTAAATCTTTTAAACCATAAAAAGAACAAGAATACCTTGTTCTTTCAAGACACCTAAAAAGCCAATATATAAGGATGATCACTAAGATACTATTTACATGCAACATCCCCGACCCTCTTGTGATGGATGATGTTTTTATATTTAATGATGTGATGGATGATGTTTTTTAATTGAAGATGCATTAAAATAAATTTTTTTATAACAATAAATTAAAATTATATAAAAAATTATTAGTTTAAGATATAAAATAATTTTAAAAACAAAGTTAAATCAGTCCTTATCTTCTTTAAGGGCTAGAACATAAGGATGAACACTCCCACAAAATCATCCAATGTTAGTGAATAGATGTTGGCTAATGAAGGAATATTCCCATTCTATGTAACGTGATGCTCCAGACTTCAGACTTCAGACCATGTGCATGCACCCATCTAACAACTGCTGCTTTAGACTACAAATGCAGACCATGGAATTACTTTTAATTACTGTGGATATGGAAGAGCATATCATGGAATCAAATTGCAGACCATCTAAGATGCACTAGTGCACAAGTACAGACTCAATTTTAGGACAATGCAACATTATTAGTTCAGAACTACATAAACCCAGAATTTAACAACAATTTTCCGAGGAAATTCACAAAAGCAATCCAATCCAATCCATTATTACGCAGGAGTAATAAAACTAAGCAAGATAAAATCAAAAGAGCGATATGACAGAACTTACAGTCTGTATGAAAGTGAGGATCAGCAGGATAGCTGCTGCAACAGTTGCCGTACCTCTCCAGACATTGGGGAAATATACAAGTTTCAAGTTTGCCTTTCTACGGTTCCAGCGGTTCTCATAGTAGGCATTCAGTTCTCCGCAGATATCATCATAACACGTATAGGTGTCCGGAATTGTTTCGCAAAGCTTGTTAATCATTTTTGAAAGTGCGGCATTGTCACCTAGCAAGTTGTGGATAATTCGATTTTCAGCTAGCAAATCCACGTCTTCTGCACTGTCGATGAGATGGTCCATGAACATAATGTAGTTGCAGACGTAAGCTTCAAACGGTTTGAAGCACTGCTCAAAGGCCATGATATTTCGTACAAGACGTTCGAAGCGGTGATCAACTTCCAGGCGTGGTATTTTCAACACTCCTTCCTCGAAAGATATGTTAACCAAACATTTGTCTTCGGTTACCTGAAACTTCATCCCTGCCTGGCGAAGCATGACGGCATTATATTTCAGCTTGACAGGAAATGCTTTGAAAATAAATTCCAGTTGAGTGGATCCCTTCAACATAAAACTCCTTATTAAATCAGTGAAATTCCTGCTTTTCTCTACATCCGTCAAGTCGTCGGTTTCTTGCACCCCTTGTGAAAACTGGTACTTTCCAAAATGAACCGCAGCAAGTTTAAGAAAGGGAATGGATATTGTCTCTTGTGGAGCGTTACAGGCCACGTCATGTATTTCCTGAATAATGAAGAAAGGTAGTTGGTTTTCGAGTAGCATCAAGTCTTCTCGTATGTCAAATACCATCCAGGGTTTTAAAATTCGAGACTTTCCATCATTTGAATCCTTAAAAAACTCAATGATGAAGACTGCATCCAACAGGATCATTTCTATGAAATCAGTCCTTGTAATTTCGAAGTTCTCTGAATAACAGAGTCGGATATACGCTTCGTTATCCTGAATGAAGCTCACAAGTTCCTCAATTTTCTTCTTATCCATCCCATCCCGCTGAGCAAACTCTTTGAAATATCTCAATTTTTGCTCTTCCATGCCCTTTAGTTTTTTATCGCTGCGGTGAAAAGGACCTATCGAAATCAGCTGTGGAGTGTAGGCTTCCGGTTTTACGTCTCGAAACGAATTGGGCACCCTGTAGATACAGCACTCAGCCATGTCCTTTTGAGAGGTCAATTCCATCTTATGTAGCAGCTGTGCCACAATATTTCCAGTCTCAATGTCGCGTTCGACAAAAGAAACACTTGAGGTGCTTGCTTTATCTTTTCCTTTCATTTTAGCTCCTAAGTTAATAATATCGATTGAAGCACTTCCTACATCAATAACATTTTCCTTTGCCAGCGACACTTTCTCATTTACTTGTGCGCTCATTGTTTCTCAAGTATGAAGTTCTTGCAGCCTGCACGTTCAGTGAAACAAACCAAGAATGAATGGAAGGGAAATTTAAGATATTTTACCTAATTACTAATGTAGTAATTTCTATCTTATTTTATCTCCTTACAACTAAAGGACTATAATTGTCCATGTAAATTTCTTAGAGCAATGCGATATGAAAATCATACGAAAATTTCATGTGTGAACTATTATATATAATTACTCTTAATTAATCAATCTCTTAATTAATATTTTTGGAACGTATGAAAACTCAATATATCTTTTTTCGCCCACCCTTTTGGGATGGGAGAATGGGATTGACATCTGTAGTTGCAAATCGATTATGACGTCAAAATATTTTAACATTATTTTCTTCCTGTTATAATTATGATTTCACGGCAACATTACATTCGGTTGAAAATATTTGAAATTTCAAATTTTTTGTTTCCCTGCATTAATTCGGTGCAACAATAGAAATAGTTAAATTCTTGAAGAATTTCAAGTTAAATCATTTTTATTTAAACTTCTGTGGATATCTTTGCTGGGGTATTTATGAATACATAGAAAACTGGTAAGTCTAAGAAAAAGATTTAGGTTCTTGAAATATTTAACCTGATAAAAAAAAATGCGATTATTAGACACTGAATGTACTTTATCATGAAATTCTATGAATCTAGTTTTATAGGAGAGTCAACTACTTGTAATTAGGTAAGGTCTAATTAGACACTGAATGTACTTTTAAGGCTAGTTTTGATTTTTGTTTTTATATTTTCTAGTTTATATTATTTCAATATACTGATGTTAAAAATATTTTTTTTTTAAAAAAAAAATATTATTTGATGTATCAAAAAAACATTTTGAAAACAATTATTTCAATCACAGCTCTAAACGAGCATTATATAAAGTCGAACCTCAGCAGAGAGAACAATACATGCAGCTGGAAAACTAAAACATGATTAAGAAAATAATTAAACCTAAGAAAATTTCCTGCTTATATATATATATATGTGTGTGTGTGTGTCTGCAGAGCTTAAACCAAAAACAGTGAGCCAAGTCCCAAAGAAGGGAAGAAAACATTTCAGAGAACAAAACAAGGTTAGTGCTGACCTGAGGGAGATCGGAAGGCAGTATGTTCTCAGGTATATTTCTGCCTCTCTCTTACTTGAAGACTCTTGCTCCACTCAACCTAAATGGTTAAGCCAAATATATATAGGCATATGCATTAGAACTTGTTAGCTGTGATTTTTTATATATATAAATTGATTTGAGTTATTTTGGCACTTGCTTTGTACTTTTACATAATAATAATAATAATAATAATAATAATAATAATAATAATAATAATAATAATAATAAAAACAACATATTTCTAACTTAAATTTATTTTTTCTTATTATAGTGAAAATTTATTTAATAACTTATGAATTATTTTTTAAAAATTGAAAGTCAGATCTGACAAGTCATGCCTTACAAATTCTTTGTCAATGAAAAGAGTTTTTTGCTCCTGTTTTTTTATTTATTATTAATCATGCAATCATGAAAATGATCTAAAAACATTAATAAAAATTAAAAAATACAATATTTGTTTTTTATCCATATTTATTCATTTATGTTTTTAGATTATTTTTTTCTATTCATTTTTTGTGGGAGTTTTATTTTTATTAGGTTCCGTTCTGAAATTTTAATTTATGTTGGTGATAATTTTAAAATTATTATTGCTTATTTTTCCCTTTTTTCTTTTTTTTATTTTATTTTATTTAATCTTTTTTTCAGATCAAATAATTTTATGATTTTATTTTTTGTGCAATAATAATGATAATTTTAGTGATTATTTTTTTTAATTTTTTTTGTTAAAATGTTTTGATTTTTTTTTTCAGGGTAATTTAATGATTTTTGTTGGTGTAGAAATGTTGATAATAATTTTAACTGTTATAGTAATGAAAATGAAGGTAACGTAGGGATGAATTTTCAATTTATGTTTTTGTCTTTTTGTAGATAGAAAATTAACTACATATTTGTTATTTGATTATTGCAGGTCTTTTTGTTATTTATATTTTATTTTTAAATGTGATTTAAATTGAATTATAAAATGAACTAATCTTAATACAATGAATTCAATAATTCAAATATTCGAATCTTCTTGTTTTTTTAATGATGATGATAATTTTATGCTGGTTATTTCATTAAAACCTACTAAACAGATAAATTTATATCAATTTAAAATTCATATATTTTATAGAGAACTTGCACTTCACAAGAATTCTGCACAGATTTATTATTTTGACTAAATTTATATTATAACAAAAAAATACACAAACAATTAATAATTTTTTGTGTTAAAAAAAATATAGTGTCGCCTGCAACGAGACGCGGGGGCATTGGCTAGTAGAATTATAATTATAGTCATTGTTAATCAATTTTATTTGTTTTTCTATTTATCCGTATAACTGATATCAATTTTAATGAGCAATATGCTTCTTCGTAGTTGACTTTTCTTCTTCGACTTAATTGACTTTTCCCCCCTCCAGGTCTCCTGCTTCTCTTGATTATTTCATTTGCTAGTGGGAGGAAAACGTTTTTTCTTGAGTGACCTGGCATTTTGACATTCATATATTTACAGACTTTGTTCATATAACAATATAGGTAGTTGTAGCTAACCTTATTTTCTCTTTATTATTTTTCATGTATTTCTTTATAAAAATTAAAAAACACCAAAAACAACAACAAAAAATTAAAAAACAAATGTTTTTGATGTATTTATGTTGTTTTTAGTATTTTCAGTGTAATTTCAAAAGAATTTAAATTTTAAATGTTTTTTTAACATGTTTGGCTTTTAACACGTTATTTTAAAAAAAAATTGAATTGATGTTGGTGTTTTCTATTTCAAAAAGAACCAAAAAAAAAAAAAAAAAAACAATATCTAGACAAAGGGATCAAAATTAAATAAAAAAAAAACAAGTGATCAAGACAAATATCTTACCTTATTTTGAATAGAAATTGTATTCTGTCAGCTAAACTAGTCCACCGTTTCTTCAATCAGCTAAATCTTAATAAAATTGGTTCTCCCTGTTTAGTTTCTTAAATTCTAATTAAAAACAAGACCCGATCTACTTTATTTCTTCTTTTTGAAAAAAAAATGGTTCCTTAAAAAGAAAAATAATAAATGGAACTACGTGTACACCTAGACCTAGCTTTACATGGGAAAGGTAAACTTTATGAATAGAATGCATAAACTTACATAGAACCATCTAAGGTCTTCAGATTTTAAGCCAAATCCAAAAGACCGTAAGATAACATTTCAAGGGAAAATGAAACTAGTTGGTGCTGACCTGAGGGAGATCAGACGACGGTAACTCCGTGTATAGTCCCCGGCAGAATCAAGGACCTGATAGCTGAGTTAAGCTAGAAAAATGGCTTCTGTTCTACATGCATGCTGCTTAAGCTGGGTTTAAAAGAAAGAGGTTGGTGTGTTTTATCTCTTCTCTCATATGGGGCAAAAGTCTCCTTCGAGTAGGGCTAAGGTACGCCGCTGCCCACTTCGTGTAATGGCATTCTTTTATCAATTATTTTCTTAGATTGCCCCACTTTGGTACATAACTGCGAAATCACATCAATCTTTGGCAGCTTAAAAAGAGAGTATGGCTATTGGAGCAGCTAAGATTCTCGCCGATAAGATCAACTATAATGACAGAGCTAAAAGAAAAGTTTAAAATTATAAAAAAAATAGTTTTTATTTTTTATTTTCATAATTTTAAAAAGAAAATTATAATAAAGAGTCAAAATACTATTTTTGAAGTTGAAGAGCTATTCCACCTATATATTTGATTAAAATAGCAAAAACTTATTTAATATATTTTTATGCAAAAAAAATATTTTAATTGTACTTGTATTAATTATTTATTATTAATAAATAGTTATATCAATATTATATTTATTAAAATAGATTTGGCTTCTCCAAATTACTTTTTTCTATTGGAATGCAAATATAATTACAAAAATGTATGTTATTGATTAGACTTCTCTAAATAGCCGAGGGAGGGCTCTATATGATTTCATGGTAGGGACTATAGATCTTTGATTTTTGATTCAGGGTATTTTTGTTTTTTTAATATCACTTCTCTGCCAAAGGTGTCCTGCCCACATCGTGTCATGGCATTCTTTTATCAATTATTTTCGTGGCCTCATGGAAAGTGATTGATGTAGCCGAATGAGGCAGATTCCACATGCCCTAGTTGATAAGTCTAGCTACATTAAGACTAGCGATTAAGATGTCTGAAAGATTGTAACTATCTCATATTGTTTAAGATATTTATATTTAACAATAAATTTAATTGAGTTGGTGAATTCATTCAATATGGTCAATTTACATTGTGAATTTTCCAAATTTTTAATTTTATTATATCCAGCGAATTAATCGGTAAAACAAAATAGGATGAAAATGAAATGATAAAAACGTGCTATGGTAATATTGGTGGAAGTTGTCATGCAAAATGCAAAGATGATGATGACAATAATAATAACTAGATAATTCCTAGTAGCTGCTATATTTATTAAACTTGATACGAGATTAAATAGATTTTAAAAAAATATATATATTTAAGGTTTTAAATTTACAAAAAAAGTTAAGAAATAATTTATAGTTAGTGTCAGGCTTGTTAATTCCATTCTGTTCCGGCCGGAATGGTCGTAACGTTCCGTGCTATTAAAAAAAATGAGACGAAACAACTTCATTTTCGTCTCGGTTTTAATTCCGGCCCGTTCTGGAAATTCCGACTAAATTCCAGACGGAACGTCTCGGTACTGTTCTGGCTCAAAATCAAAATATTTCTTTTATCTTAGAACATTTTACTATCATAATATTTTGAAATTTTAGAGATGTTTCTAATTTTGAGATTATGTTTGTTTGACTTTATGTTTGTATTGTATAATTTAAAGTTAATTTATTTTGAATTTAAATTATACTTGTTAAATTAATATTTTAATTTTTTTCATATATATATATATATATATATGAACAGTACAATCCTGAAACGGCACGCCGAAACACTCCGAAACCAAAACATTCTGTTTCAATAGAAAAACCGGAACAGCAACCGGAACAGCAACCGGAACGGCGACCGAAACGATATAAACAACCTTGGTTAGTGCTGACCTGATCAGACGATTGTATCTCTATGTATAGTTTGCAGCCGGCAGCAAGACCCTTTCCTATCTCTCTCCCCCTCTCTCTAAGTCTCTTGCTCTCGAAAACCGAAATGATTGAGCCCAATATACTTGTAAGGATTGGTATGTATTCCATTCTGTTTGCTTTAATTTTTATAAATTGATTTGAGTTTTTTTTTAAGTTTTTATTTTTGAAAGAGTCATTGATTAAGAAGAAATAGTATGATTAATATAAAGAGTAAAAAAAAGCTACCTATTTTGATAAAACTGGGCATCGGAAGGGATCTCTAACAGGTACTCGGTCGATCAACCACTGCTGTTCCTGTTGATGTTTTGGTATCTAAAAGCAGATTAATCCATTCAAATGATTACTAGAAGACAAGTTGAGGTTGTTGTTTCTCCATCTAATCATTGGAGAAACTGTACAAATGTATTTGCCTCAATTTGTTTTTCCTCAATTTGCATTTGGCTACTTAAGTTTATGTTTTCTCTCAATTTCACCCCTAACATTTAGTTTATTATAAAACTAATTTTTTTATTTTTAATACCAGGATTTATAAACTTTTAGGAAAGAGGTATTTTCAATGTTGAAAAAAAGATAAATTAGACCTATAATAAATAAAAATAAGCCTCATTTCTCTCTCTTTGGAATTAGATAAAACATAAAAAAAATTTATAAATAATTAGGCAAATAAAAAGTATAATTTACTTTAGATAAGATGTATAAGAAGTGATATTATCGTTCATATACTCTAAAGATCAGTTAGGTTTTTAGTGATTAAAATATTGGGTATTGACTCTAAATCATTTAAACCATAAAAAAAACAAGAATACTTTGTTCTTTCACCTAAAATGCCTATCTATAAGGATGATTAGTGAGATACTGTATACATGCAACACCCCTAACCCTCTCGTTATCTATTTCCATGGAAATTTATATTTAATAATGTGATGGATGATATTTTTGAATTGAAAATGTATTAAAATCATTAGAAATATATATAAAAAATTATTAGTTTAAGATATAAAAATAATTTTAAAAACTCTCTAAGTTTCTTGACTTGTCTATTGAAATAGTTGTGACCTGTAAGTTATTTCATTTAAAAACGGTGACAAAAAATAGTCATCTTTGGTGATATGTCATTTTCACCTTGATATTCGTAGTCATTGTGATATGCATTTATGTTGACATTTATATTTATATATTTATAGTCATTTTATATATATATATATATATATATATATATATATATATATATATATTCATGATGGCAAGATATATATTAAAAAAAACTAGATTAACTTATTGTTAGAAATTATATTAATATATTCTTTTCAAATCAGAGATAAGAAAAATTATATCTTAGTATTGACATATATGTTATTTTGCCAAGTATAAAAAAACATTTTATTTATATGAAATTATATTTTAATTTCTATTTTGACAGGTGTAATTTTTAAGGTAAATATTTAACAGTTACCAATAAAATCCTTTGAATACATTATCAATGATTAATAAAACATATCATAAAAAATGTTTCCACATATTAATAACACTGCATGCATTTTATGTTCTTCACCAGCTCAGAGTTATATTGTAAAACAAATTTAACCTCTTATTATTATTGTTATTAGTTAATATTCATGCTTTAAACAGTATGTCTTGAGACAATTTAACAAACAAATGAAGATTTTTCAATCCCATGTTTGATAATATGATTGAAGTTGCTTTTGAAAATATTTTTTTATTCAGGAAAAATATTAAAATGATTATTTTTATTTTAAAAAAAATATTTTTGATATCAACACATGAAAATGATTTAAAAAACACCAAAAAATTTTTAATTTAAAATATTTTTTTTTCAATTTTTTTTTAACTTTTAAAACCAGATCTTAGATGCAAATTGATATTTAAACAGCAGCTACCCAAGAACTGTTATTTAATTTTCATTAAAAGGACATCACACAGTGCACAAGTACAGACTCAATTTTAGGACAATCCAACAAGAATTTGCAACAACATTATTAGTTCAGAACTACATAAACCCAGAATTTAACAACATTTTTCCGAGGAAATCGACAATAATAATCCAATCCAATCCATTATTACGCAGGAGTAATAAAACTAAGCAAGATAAAATCATCCAAACAATTTGAGAGAACTTAGAGTCTGTATGAAAGTAAGGATCAGCAGGAGAGCTGCTGCAAGAGTTGCCGTACCTCTCCAGAAATTGGGAAAATATACAAGTAGCAAGGTTGCCATCGCACGGTTGAATAGCCTAGCATGGTGGTCATTTAACTTTCGAGAGATATCGCCAAAACAAGTGTAATCAAAACAAGTGTAATTGTCACCAATATTTTCGCACAAACTGTTAATCATATTTGAAACTGCGGCATCGTCACCTAGCGTGTGGACAATGATTTCCTTCCCGACTAGCAAACGCACGTCTTCTGCACTGTCTATGAGATGGTCCATAAACTTGATGTAGCTGCATATGTAAGCGTAAGACGGGTAGCAGCACTGCTCCAAGGCCATGATATTCCGCACAAGACGTTCGAAGCAATGATCAATTTCCAAGCATGGTATTTCCAACACTCCATTGTCAAATTTTATGTTGACCAAACATTTGTTCTGGGAGACCTGAAACCTCACTCCTGCCTTGCGAAGCATGACGGCACTATATTTAAGCATGGGAGGGTTTAAGATGTAGTAAATTGGCTCAGTGGCTCCACTCAACATCAAATCTCTTAGTAAATCAGTGAAATGCCACGGGCTGCTTCCCTCTACACCCGAGCTGGTTTCTACCCTTTTTAAAAACGAGTACTTTCTCCAATAACACGTAGCAAGATCAAGAAAAGGTTGGCTACGGGGATAGACCCGATCATATATTTCCTGAATAATGAAGAGCGGTAGCTGATTTTCCAGTAGCATCAGGTCTTCTCGTATGTCAAATGTCATTCTGGGCCCAAAATGCTTAGGGCCATCAGTATCATTTGACTCCAAAAAAAACTGAATGATGAAGACAGCATCCAGCAGGATCATCTCTACGAAATCATCACTGCTCTCGGTTTTTTTTAATTTCTCTGAATAGCAGTATCGGAGACGCTCTTCTTGTATCCTAATGCTGATCACAATATCACGCATTTTCTTCTCATCCATCCCATCCCGTTCAGTAAGCTTTTTTAAATATTTCAGTTTCTCCTTTTCCATGGCCTCTAGTCTTTTATTTCCGCTGTGAAGAGGACCTATTGAAATTATTAGTGGAGCGTAGACTTTCCAATTTACGTTACGAAGCGGCTTGGGCACACTGTAGATAGATATACGTTTTTCAGAACTGTTCTGTTCAGAGGACATAGATCTCATCTCATCATTCAGCTTTTCCACAATATTTGATACTCTTTTATGTTCAAATAATGCGGATGCAATGTTAAAGTATTTTCCCTTGTTTGGAGAAGTTGCCTTATCCTCTTCCATATTTGATGCTCTTGCCTGTTCAACAGTATCGTTTTCCATGTTCGAAGCACTTGCAGCAAAACTTATCATTTTCCAGTCTGCAGGTTGGCTGAAACAAACCAAGAATGAATGGAAGGTACATATATACAATTCAATTTTGAAGATCACAATTTTTCAGAACTTTAAGAATTTCAAGATTAAAATATATATGAAACGAAATTTTAGTCTCTCTCTCTCTCTCTCTCTGTTTTACAATCTATCGATATCCCTTTTATGGAACATATAACTCAACTTTTATCACTTTAACTCAATCTCTTACACCTTCTACTCGCTTCTGTTTTCCCTCTCTTCTAAACTCCTCCCTCCAAAACAACGTAATGAATGTCTACGTCAAAAAAACAATTTCATATAAAAATTTAATTTTTTTAGCTGAGATATCAAATATAATATATATTATTTTTATTATATTTTTTCAAGTGAAAATTTCTTGGACTTGAAACTTGTACAAAAACATTTACTTTATGTTTATTTTTTTATCAAATAGAAAATAACAGTAACATTTGAACTCATGACCAAAACTCTCCAATATCATATTAAATAATCATCTCAATTAATAATTTAACTTCTTAAATAAGATTCAAATATAATTTATATTATTTTTTAATAAAAAAATAGTGCATGTCTTTGTAAGATGAATTTAAAAATAATAAAATTTTGGGGAAATGATGTAAACAGTCGAGGTTTCTAAAGTGCCTTCGGCCTGGAATATATATATATATATATAGAACTCAATCACACGCATATATGGAACTGGACTGAATAGAAACTAGCTAGATTTTGTTCATGTTTATATTCAAATTTCATGCTATAAAAAAAACCGGTTTTAATCGAGCTCATTTATAAAGAGAAAAAACTTACGTTTCTTAAATCTTAATAATAAAATCGGTTCTCCCTGTTTAATTTCTTAAATTCTAATTAAAACAAGATCCGATCTACTTTATTTCTTCTTTTTGAAAAAAATATATATTAAGAAATAAAAATGGTTGTTTAAAAAGAAAACAAATAAAATATGGAACTACGTACACCCTAGACTTAGCCTTACATGGGAAAGGTTAGCTTTATGAATAGACTTACATAGAACCACCTAAGGTCTGCAGATTTTAAGCCAAATCCAAAGACCGTAAGAAAACATTTCAAGAGAAAATGAAACTAGTTAGTGCTGACCTGAGAGAGACCAGACGACCGTAATCTCCGTGTGTAGTCCCCGGCAGCGGGCCTGTATATTTCAGCCTCTCTCTCTCTCTCTCTCGAAGTCTCTTGCTCTCGTCAATTTAGCTAAATGGTTGAGTGAGCCCTATATATTTGCGAGGACTGGTAATTAACAGTTCATGAAAAGGAAAAGAATTAGGAAAAACATTATTTACTTTTTTTTTTTTAATTAGGGGATGTAGCTCATAGGGTAAAAACACCAATCAAAGTGGTTTTGTATTATAATGATTTTTAATAAAACAAAAAGGGGAAATGACAGGCTAACTAATCATAATATTATTCAATTTGAAATCGAACTTATGAAAGTCATCGACGAAGGAAGCTGCCGAATAAGTTCGTGTTTAGCTTTATGGTGTGATACATGATTGAAGCTCGTTGTAGAGCCAAACATACTTTAACTAAACGAATTCCATTTTTTTATTTATTTTGAGAAGCATCTATGAGACCCTTTTCTAAAAAATTCTATTTTCTTATTCTTTGAATCCTATTCTATTTAGATTCGGCTATGTTAGAAGTAAAATCATTCGTTAAGCTGAATGAATAGTGAAGAAATTCGATGCTAAACATCGACGCAGAAGTTCACAGAAAGAGCACCGAGGAATAATTTTGTTTCCCATCACCCTTTCCATCATGAGCCATGATTCCAAAGCTCGAGTTTGTTTTTTCTAGAGGTTTTGAATTTACTAGCTATGTATTCACATGTCAGATGTCCATTGCAGTCATTAGAACACAAGATGAAGATGAAGGAGACTCATCTAAATTAATCAAACAAATCGTTGATACCACTACCATTTTAATTCTAAGCAATCTATTAATCTTTATTTGATTAAAATAATATTTTTTTATTTGTAACATTAACTCGTCAAAACCCATCTAACAATCATTCATCTGTTGCCGATGGAGGTCGGCATTCTGACGGTGGTTCCATGCAGCCACAGGAAGGAGTATCAAAGGGAGAAGGAAAGTGATGATCGAATCATTGTTGAAGACAGCAGCTCAAATCGAATAGAACCGGGCCGGTTTTCAAAAACATAAGCTACCATTGTTTTTGCTGTATCATAGTTATCAGAGCCAGCTGGCCTGTCAGATCCGGGACCCATAACATAAAGACTGTGTGATAATGTATTATTGGTGTTTTTTAAAGTGATTATTATTTAATAATATATCAAAATAATATAATTTTTTTATTTTAACATGAACGCATAAAATTATCTAAAAATACTAAAAAAGTAATTTAAAATAAAAAAATATAAATAATTTTTTTTATTTTTTTTCAAAAACACTTTTGAAAAGCAGTACCAAATAAAACTTTAAAGAATCAATAAATATAAAATTTTCTCAATATAAAAAAAATCTTTTTAAAATCTTAAATATTTTTTTTAACTTTTTTGTAAATTTAAAACCTTAAATATTTTTTTATTTATTTTTAAAATCTATTTAATCAAGTCAAACCTCAAATCCAAGTTTAATAAATATAGCAGCTACTATTATAAAAATCATTACTTTGTTATTACTATGAAGTATCTACTTATTATTATTGTCGTCATCATCTTTGCATTGCATGACAACTTCCACCAATATTACCATAGCACGTTTTTATCATTTCATTTTCATCCTATTTTGTTTTCCTATTAATTCACTGGATATTATATAATTTATTATTTGAATAAATAAATAAATAAATCAGCATGCGTAGGATGCGTGAATTAATTCACGCACATTTTAGGTTCAGCCCAGTCTTCCCAAGCATGAATTAAGTCATGTTTGCCATATAGGCTTCATCGACAATGACTAAACTAATTAAAAATAAAAATAAAAGTAAAAGTAGAAATTTGCTAGCATTCATGAATCATACCAGAATGGGAGGCAACATTATTATTTTTACAAATGCATGTCAGTGTGGCAGGTAACAATTGAAGTAAAATTTATATTGCACTGCATTACTATTTCAGAACAGTGGTAGAATTATTGAAATTGCAAAATGAGAAAGAAGAATGTGGCTAATTTCATAGGTTTGCTTTTTCTGTGATCTCAAATTTGAGTCTTATAGTTTGTAATATAATTATCATTAAAAATTTATATGATTATTAACTCCATGACATATAAAAATAGTTAAGATACATGCAAGTTGACCCAAATATTCTTGAAACAAGTTAGTGCCGACCGTATCTCTTGCGTATAGTCCCCGGCAGTGGGCCTGAATTTACTTATTGCAAAATGAGAAAGATGAATTTACTGTGAGCATATTAAGTTTTGGATTGAACAACTATCAAATTCATCAATAAGGCAGTTCATTCTGCGCATGAGGATAATGGAAGCAGTTTCGCATTTGTAAATCTGTAATTTGTAATTAATTTACAGCTTGTAGCTACCGTATTATCCTAATGAACAAATCTTAGTATAGTCTGCATCTCTAGTGTGCTCTCTGCTGCAGGTTTTATACGAGCACATAATTTATTTATTTTTTTGCTTTAAGTGCCTGTAACCTGTTTAATTTATGATTATTTTGCATGGTTACGTACCTTGCAAGGGAAATAAGCGAATTAGCTTCATAAGCTTACAGTGCATGATCTGCTGTCACGTTGCTTGCCTCCATTGCCATGATTTTGAAGGATGCACCACCCAGACAACCCAGAAAAGGGTCAATTTAACTGCAGAATCTATAAAGAATCAAGCACCTGATTGTTTTTAACTTGTAGATCTCAATAAGCAAAGCATACCTGCATTTGTCTATAATTTGGAGAAAACAAAAGTTCTTCTAACTCAAGATACTCCAGAATTTAGAATTACCCAACAGGCAATTTCAGCAGCAGGCTCAAACCGTTCTTGGGGAGCATTATATTCTTCCGTATTCCCTTCAAAATTATCATTAAATAATGTATTGCAAAGTTTTTTCAATAAACAATTTATTATTCATTGCAGATTTGCAATGAATTTTTCATACCAGAGTGGCAGGCAAAATTATTATTTTTACTTGATTTTTTGAGTTCAGCTTAGAATTATATGGGAATTGTGTTATTACGACTGTTTGCTATAAGAATTTAATCATAGTTAATGTGAAAGCTAATTCAAATATATTCCTTAATTACAGAAAATTATTTTCTGTGACTAGAATCACTAAATGTTGACAAATAAAAATACAAGCTATAAGAAATTATTTGATATGGTTATTGAAATGGTTCAACAAATCTACTTTGAAATCTCTTGGTATGACTCCTCGCCTAATAATTTATGTTTAAAATTAAACTACGTGGAAATTAACTCGATGTGATACAATCAACTTCAAATGTCCCAAAACAATCATTAAAAGTAATGATTTAACTTAAAAATAATATTCAATATCACTTTTTTTTTTAATTTTAAAAAAACACATTAAATCAGCCAAGATTTCACGACTTAACTTATCAAATTCACGATTTAGATCATGAACTATACTAGATTTTAAAATTTCATTTTTTTTAAATTATTATTTTTATTTAATTATACGATAACAAAAATAATTTATAAAACCAAGTACAAACTAATCATAAACCAAATATCGGAAGAAAATAAATTTAAAATCAAGTGAATACTTGAAAAGAAAAAACCACCACAATGCCCTACCAAACTGATTCAATCTTTACAAGCATCGGATTTCCACAGCTCTTACAAAGCATTTATAACCTTTCCACTGAAAAAGAAGACACAAGTAAGTAACTGATCAACATGCAAAGAGGTAATTACAAAAGCATTGCCGAAAGCTGTTCAGGTATTTATCATCTGCTGCAAATGCAGAAAGTTCTCTGGACAATATCAAAAGTTTTATGATAAAGCAATTCATTCCTTTTCTGAATCGTTTTTATCTGCAAAAACAAAACGACAGCAGATCAGTTTGGAGACAATGCTGCTAAAAGCAAACTGTAATTTGCTTCAACTTCGACAATGGCCCGCCGGGAGAGACTGACCGACGAACAGACTACCTATTAAACTTTTGAGGTCAAGTTGGTTACGATAGCTTGTGAGTGTTTTCACGTTGGATTACAATAGTGTTTCTTGATCGATTTAATTTTTGAGTCGGCTCAAATCGGTTAGGTCACCAGTTTTTTTTTCACGGTAAAATAACTTTTTTTATCTCTAAACAAAAGACAAAAAAAAGCAGCTGCCGAGGGGTTCACGGTAATTTCACATTTTATTACACAGTAACATAATCCTTTTACCCTCTAACAAGACAAAAACCATGACTTGCCTAGGGGATGTTTATGATATTTCATATTTTTTGAAAATGTTCAAACACTAATCTGCCTCCAAATAAGATAAAATAGAAAAGTTGACTATAAGGATACTGAAAATAATATACCATTTATTATTATTATTATTATTTACTACCGAATACTATATGCATCTTATACACGTGCCGACAATATTCGGTCTCACACCCGCTTTGACACGCGGACATCATCTTCTCCATGCAGCTCTCATTATTCGGTACTTTTTAGAAATCTTTATAGCAACTAACGTATTTAAGTTTACACAAGAGGACGAACACCACTTACAAACACAAAGATCTAACCACATCAACCTTATTCAAAAGGAAATTGATGGAACTGTGACACCAACGGTGTTCATGAGAAACAGAGTGACATTCATGCTAGACTAGGAGACATATGGGGCTAATAGATTGGCAATAGAACTTCAAAAATCAACAGTACTAAAACAATAAATCCAAATCAAGGTGTCATTACCATTTCGGTTGGTGCTTATGTTTCAGAGTGTTTCGGCGTACCGTTTCGGGATTGGATTGTACTGTTTATATATATATAATTAAATATATTAATTCAAAAAAATAGTTTAAATTCAAAAATAAAATTATTTAGAATTGTGTAATTAATATAAAAAAAACACAATAAAATAATTTTTCTGAAAAAAATTATGAACATGTATAATATTACGAGAATATCATCATCAATCTCGCAAGATCATTACATTATCTGATCGCTCTGAAACTTTAATATAATATATATATATATATATATATATATATATATATATATATATATATATGTCAAGAGATTCCTCTTAAAATTTCATCTCAATCTAACGGTCGGATTAAGAGATATGATTATTTATTATTTAAAATATCAATCTAATTGATAATGTAAAATTATTTATTATTAAAAAAAATACTATTTGACTAAAATGGAACCGTAACGTTTCGACTGGTGTTTGGCCTAAAAATCCAGAATGGACTGAAATTTAAACCGAGATAAAAATGACGCTGTTTTATCTTGTTTTTTTAACTGGTAATAAACGTTTCGGTTGTAAAAGAAACGAAAAAGAAAACTATGATCCAAACTGCATGACCAATCGGATAATAAGAGACGGGAAAACATAGTTTGTCTTTAGCCAGTGTATGTTGCATGCTTAAGAGAATCCTTAAAAATGTTTACATCAGCTGTCCCCAAGATAATTACATACACTAAATCTTAATGGAGGGAGGGGTTGGCAAGGATGTTTCATTTAACAGTTGTAATATGCACAAGCACTTGCCGACAACGATTGGCCGTTGATCCATTGCTCGCCTTGAGAGATGATATTGATGCAATCTTGGCGTCATCGTCAATCAAAATTTTCAAAAAATTCTTCCATGTTGCCCGAGTAGCCCTGTCATCGTAACAATTATTTCCCCGACGAGACAAGCTCGTAAATACTCGTAATCAATCAAGTTTTAAATTAAGCGGGAGATTGAACATCGACAAAGATCGGTTACCTCGAAGTCCCGATCGAGTAACATAAGATGGGAACCGAGCACCGCTAATTATTGTCTAAACTAGTGAACTCTAAGAACAGAGAATGACCAACAAAAATTATTTCCCGCAATAATTTGGGTTTGAGCTGTTGCTAATTTACAACAATGAAATAGAAATCGATTGATTTATTTCTTTCCAAGAAAAAAGATCACTCAAGGTTTAGGCCGCCTCCTCGGCTCTTCTTCTTCAACAGCTTCCCTAGCTATTTCTCTCGGCTTCTTTGCTCTGCTCCTTATTTCCTCGGCTTCTTCACCGAGAAAATCAGGGCAGACGGAAAAAGTTGGGAAACTTTGTCGACTTTATATCACCGGGGAAAATCGAGGCGGAACAAAATGTTGGGAAACTTTCTTGTGTGGCTCGTAAAGCCTCACACATTCTCCAAACGACATGCAAAGCAAATAACTAATGCCATGAAATAGTACTATCCTAGGAATTCCAAGTTTGGCAGCAAAATCAGCAGCCCAAGGAAACATATCAAAGCAACAATGCAACCAGGGATGGATTTCTTATAGTTCCTTCTCCAAGGGTTCTTGAAGCAGGGGTACTCGTGGCTATGATAAACTTTTTGGTCACTTCGCTACATTTTCCAGATAAAATCAATAAAATGATTTGACGAGAACTCATAGTCCGTATGAAAGTGAGGATCGACAGGGATAGCTGCTGCAATGAGCTGCCGTACCTCTCCGGATATTGGGGAAATACACAAGTTTCAAGGTTGCCTTTCTATGGTTCCAGCGGGTTCTCATAGTGGGCATTTAACTCTTGGGAGATATCACCAAAACAAGTGTAATTGTCACCAATATTTTCGCAAAAAATTGTTAATCATATTTGAGACTAGCGGCATCGTCACCTAGCCGGTGGAGAATAATTCCATTTTCAACTAGTAAACCCATGTCTTCAAGCATCGTCGATAAGATGGTCCATAAACTTGATGTAGCTGCATATGTAAGCTTCATGCTCGTACAAACACCGCTCCATGGCCATGATATTTCGTACAAGACGATCAAAATTGTAATCAATTTCCACTTGTGGTATTTTCAACACTCCTTTGTCAAATGTTATGTTGACCAAACATTTGTCCCGGGTGGCTCGAAACCTCACTCCCCGCCTTGTGTAGCATGACGGCAAGTATATTTCAGACTTGACAGGGATCAAAACTATAACTTCGCTTAATGGCTCTATTCAAAGCATCAAATTTCTTAGTAAATCAGTGAAATGCTTGCTTCCATTTACACTCGTTTGGTTTGTGAATAGGGAACACGATCAAGAAAAAGATCCAGACTGTGTTCTTTCTCGCCCTGTGTTCTTTCCAAAAGCATCGGTAACAAGATCAAGAAAAGATTTCCATGTTGCATGCACATCTTGGAAATCACGATTTATCTCATAATATATATCCCAAATGATTGAGAAAGGTAGTTGGTTTTCAAGTAGAATCAAGTCTTCTTTAATGTCAAACATCATCCTCGGGCTCAAAATTCTTAGGATGTTTATACTCCTTCAAAAAACTCAATGATGAAGACAGACATCCAGCAGGATCATCTCTATGAAATCACAGCTATTAATTCGGTTGAATTTCTCTGAATAACAGGATCGAATATACTTTTCTTTATTCTGAATGATGACCACAAGATCCCTAATTTTCTCCTTATTCATCCCATCCTGTTCCGTAAACTCTTTGAAACATCTCCATTTATGATTTTGCATGTCCTGTATTCTTTTAGTCTCGCGGTGAAGAGGACCTATTGAAATCAGTAGTGGAGTGTAGGGTTTCCAATTTATGTTTCGAAGCGATTTGGGCACCCTGTATATACAGCAATGAGCTTGGTTCTGTTTCGAGGGCAGCTCTTTCATCTTATCATTAAGTTGTCCCAAGATCTTGCCAGTCATCTCAATTTTTAGGGTAATTGCTATATCCTTTCCTTTGTTTGAAGCACTTAACTTGTCATCCCTTTCCGTATTTGTGTAATCAATGTCAGAATCACTTCCTACAACATCAATACCTTTTCCCTTGTTTGGAGAGCTTGACTCATCGTCTTCCATGTTGGATGCACTTGCCTCGTTCAAAGCATGGTTTTTCATGTTTGAAGCCCTTGCAGTAAATTTATCCTTTTCCAGATCTGCAGGGTTCGGTGAAACAAACCTAAAATCAATGGAAGGTTTATGTATATAGTTCAATTTTGATTTTTTGTTTTGAGATAAATTTTTACCAAACTAATATAGTAATCTCAATGATGTTTCACAAAAATTAAAGCATATTTTTCCACACTACTTTCATATGACTGTATTTGTCCATGTAAATTTCCTAAGCAATGCTAAAGGAAAATCATACGAAAAAATCACATAAATGTCATAGTAACAATATATTGAAAAAATGTTTGAAAAATTATATATAAACAAAGATAATATAGCTAGTTCTCATCTTGCTTCTCATTTCAAGTTAAGCGCCAAACAAAACCCTTTTACAGATAAAGAGAAGAAAGACATGGTGAGAGCTCCATATAGCTCAACAATGGAAAGTTCGATGGAAATAATGGTTTGGTTAGTCAGTTCCTTTCAAACCCATACTAATCGCAGGTCGAACCTCTGATTTCACAACAGGTTCAGTGACATTAACAGCAAAATTTATGTTTATTGTATGCTGGAAAACTAAAAGATAATTAGCAGTTTTCAGAATCAGTTTAGTAATCCGATTCACTTACAAACCTGGTTTTTTTTTGTCTAATTGCTTAAATTCAATAGTTTTCTTTATAGGGAAACAATCAACTTCATGGATAGAATTCTTTTACATATATAGAACCACCTCATATCTGCAGAGCTTAAACAAAATCCAAAACATAGCATTTTCAAAAAACAAAACGAGTTAGTGCTGACCTGAGGACTGTATCTGTATACAGGGTCCCAATCAGCTAGCCTCTTTCCTATATGTTGCAGCTCCTCTCTCCCTCTCCCTCTCCTCCTCCTCCTCTCTCTCCAAGTCTCTTGCCTTGTCTACCGACACTATGCATATAATTATCTTGAGATTCTTGACCAGGTCTGATCGAGGAGGTTGCGGGTCCCCCATCATGCCGGGGAAAGCCCCTTCAACTTTAAATATATCATTTGCTTAAAAAAAAATATAGGAAAAGGCAAAAAACACTTGTTTTTAAAACTATATATTTATTTTTTAAAAATTTATTTATTATTTACATCGTTCATTATTTCATTTATTAATATTTTTTCTATATTTTGCTCGTATCATAGACTAAATAACAAGTTTATTATTTCATTTATTAACGGTGGCAAAACTTGCACCTCATGTAGTCATCTTTGGTGATATGTCATTTTCACCCTTATATTTGTATAATCATTGTCATATGCATTTATGTTGACATTTAAATTTATATATTTATAGTCATTTTCATATATATGCATTTATATTCATGACTGCCAGATATATATTAAAACAAACTAGATAACTTATTGTTAGAAATTATATTAATGTATTATTTTCAAATCAGAGATAAAAATAAATATATATATATATACCTTAGTATTGACATATATGTTATCTTGCCATGTATAAAAAAATATATTTTATTTATATGAAATTATTTCTTATTTTCTTTTTTGATAGGTGAACTTTTTTTAAGGTAATATAATATATTTAATAGCTACCAATAAAATCCTTTGAATACATTATCAATGATTAATAAAACTTATCATAAAAAATATTTCCACACATTAATAATACTGCATGCATTTTATGTTCTTCGCTAGCTCAGAGATATATTGGAAAACAAATTTAACCTTTTATTATTATTATTATTATTATTATTATTATTATTATTATCAGTTAATATTTATGCTTTAAACAGTATGTCTTCAGACAATTTAACAAACAGATGAAGATTTTTCAGTCTGATGTTCGTGCCTGTTTGGTAATGTGATTGAAGTTATTTATGAAAGTGTTTTTTGTTAGGAATACATTAAAATGATATATTTTTTTAAATAATTATTTTTAACATCAGTACATGAAAATAATCTAAAAATACCAAAAACTTTTAATTTAAAATATATTTTTTTCTTTCTAAAAACACTTTTGAAACAAGAGAATTGATCATAAGCCACTCTTATCTTCTATAAAGGGCTAGAACATAAGGATGAACACCCCCACAAAATCATCCAATGTTAGTGAAGAGACGTTGGCTAATGAAGGAATATTCCCAATTAATGGCAATAAACTCAGCTTAATTTACGATAACAAGGAAACTTCTGTTATCATGGAATCAAATCCACTCAGATCACGATAGTAAAGCTCAAATTGCAGACCACATCTTAGATGCAAATTGATATTTAAACAACAGCTACCCAAGAACTGTTACTTAATTTTATTTAAAAGTACATCACACAGTGCACAAGTACAGACTCAATTTGAGGACAATGCAACAAGAATTTGCGACAACATTATTAGTTCAGAACTACATAAACCCAGAATTTAACAGACAACAATAATCCAATCCAATCCATTATTACGCAGGAGTAATAAAACTAAGCAAGATAAAATCAAAAGAGCGATATGACAGAACATACAGCCTGTATGAAAGTGAGGATCAACAGGATAGCTGCTGCAACAGTTGCCGTTCCTCTCCAGATATTGGGGAAATATACAAGTTTCAAGGTTGCCTTTCTATGGTTACTGCGGTTCTCATAGTGGACATTTAACCTATGGGAGATACCAACAAAACGAGTGTTAATATTGTCACCAATATTTTCGCACAAATTGTTAATCATATTTGAGACTGCGGCATCGTCACCTAGCGTGTGGACAATGATTCCCTTCCGGACTAGCAAACCCACGTCTTCTGCACTGTCTATAAGATGGTCCATGAACTTGATGTAGCTGCATATGTAAGCTTCAGACGAGTAGCAGCACTGCTCCAAGGCCATGATATTTCGTATACGACGTTCGAAATTGTGATCAACTTCCAAGCGTGGTATTTTCAACACTCCTTTGTCAAATGTTATGTTCACCAAACATGTGTCTTTGGAGGCCTCAAACCTCACTCCTGCCTTGAGAAGCATGACGGCAGTATATTTAAGCACCCGGGTTAAAAGGAAAAGAGGAGCTACAATTTCACTAAACCTGAAATCCAAGATATGCAATAAATCACTTGTCCGCATCGTTGTACATTTGCAAATATCACTATGCTTAATGGCTCCACCCAACATCAAATTTCTTAGTAAATCAGTGAAATGCCTGCTTCCCTCTACAGTATTCGGTCTGATTTCTACCCTTTTTAAAAATGATTCCTTTCTAAAATGACACGAAGCAAGATCAAGAAAAGGAATGGCTTTAGCACCTTGGCTATGGGAACTGACCTGGCCATATATTTCCTGAATAATGAAGAGTGGTAGCTGGTTTTCAAGTAGCATCAAGTCTTCTCGTATGCCAAATGTCATCCAGGGCTCTAAAAGTTTAGGACCATCATCATCATTCGACTCCAAAAAAAACAGAATGATGAAGACAGCATCCAGTAGGATCATCTTTACGAAATCATCACTGCTCTCCATTAATATGGATTTCTCTGAATAACAGTTTCGGATACGCTCTTCTTGTTTCTTAATGCTGATCACAATATCACACATTTTCTTCTCATCCATCCCATACTGTTCAGTAAGCTTTCTGAAATATTTCAGTTTCTCCTTTTCCATGGCCTCTAGTCCTTTATTTTCGCGGTGAAGAGGACCTATTGAAATCAGATTTGGATCGTAGGCTTTCGAATTTACGTTTCGAAGCGGTTTGGGCACCCTGTAGATACAGCACTCAGATCTACGGGATTCGGAACCGTTCGGTTGAAAGGAAATCAATCTCACTTCAGTATCCAGCGTTTTCAGAATATCTTTAGCCATCTCAATGTCTGAAGCACTTGCCTTATCCTCTTCCATATTTGATGCTCTTGCCTGTTCAATATCGTTTTCCATGTTCGAAGCACTTGCAGCAAAACTTATCATTTTCCAGTCTGCAGGTTGGCTGAAACAAACCAAGAATGAATGGAAGGTACGTATATATAGTTCGATTTTGAAGATCACAAATTTCATAACCTTAAGAATTTCAATTTGAATTATTAAAATCAAAAACGAAATTTTGTTCTCTCTCTCTCTCACAACCTATCAATAACCCTTTTATCAAACATATAACTCAACTTTTATCACTTTAACTCAATCTTCTACCTGATTCTGTTTTCCTCTCTCTTCTACACTCTAGTTCACTCCTCCCTTCAAAACAACGTCATGCATGTCAAAAAAACAATTTCATAAAGAAATTTAATTTTTTAGTTGATATCTCAAATATAATTTATATTATTTTTAATATATTTTCTCAAGCTTTTAGATTTTTTAGGGTTGAACTTGTATAGATTCACATTAATTTGTGTTTATTTTTTATCAAATAAAAAGGAATAGTGAGATTCAAACTATAACTACTATGTAAATAAAACTCTAATATTATGCTAAAGAGTTATTTCACTTAATAATTTAAGTTTTTAAATGAGATTTAAATAATAATTATATTATTTTCTAACCAAATAAACTGGTGCATGTCCTTGTAAGATGAATTTAAAAATAATAAATTTTTGGGGAAATGATATAAACAGTCGAGGTTTCTAAAGTGCCTTTGGCCTGGAATATATATATATATATATATATGGAACTGGACTGAATAGAAACTAGCTAGATTTTGTTCACGTGTATATTCAAATTTCATGCTATCAAAAAAAGCTGTTTTAATGGAGCTCATTTAAAAAGAGAAAACACCTTGACGACTACTTACATTATCTTCCCAAAATCTTAATAAAATCGGTTCTCCCTGTTTAGTTGCTTAAATTCTAATTAAAAACAAGACCTGATCTAGTTTATTTCTTCTTTTCGAAAAAAAAAATATATTAAGAACTAAAAATGGTTCTATAAAAAGAAAACAAATAAAAAGTTGAACTACGTTTCACCTAGCTTTACATAAACTTACATAGAACCACCCTAGGTCTGCAGATTTTAAGCCAAATCCAAAAGACCGTAAGATAACATTTCAAGAGAAATGGAAACTAGTTAGTGCTGACCTGAGGAAGAAGATCAGACGACCGTAATCTCCGTGTATAGTCCCCGGCCGCGGGCCTGTATATTTCAGCCTCTCTCTCTCTCTCGAAGTCTCTTGCTCTGGTCGACCTAAATGGTTGAGTGAGCCCTCTATATATAGTTGCAAGGACTGGTAAGTAACAATTCATAACAAGGAAAAGAATTATGAAAAACATTATTTACTTTCAGTGTTATTTTTAATTAGGGAATGTAGCTCAAAGGGTACGTATTTTAATTTAAGCAGAGTAAGAACACCAATCAACATATAACTTTGTTTTAAACAATTTATTTCATTTTTTTATGCATAGCGTATAAAAAAGGAAAAAGAAGAAGAAAAAACTTAAAATAAATAAATAAATTAGCTTTTTTGATGTCTTCCCTGCATGAATTAATTCACGTTTGTCTTAGGCTTCATCGTACCAGAGTGGCAGGCAACATTACTCTATTTACAAATGCATGTCGGGGTGGCAGTTAACAGTTGCAGTGCAATTAATTTTGCAATGCAGTACACTTCCAGAACAGTGGTAGAATAATTGAAATTGCAAAATGAGAAAGATGAATTTACTGTGAGATATTAAGTTTTGGATTGAACAATTATCAAATTCTGAGCATGAGGATAATGAAAACAATTTCGCTTGAATTAACACACTCTTCTGTTCATCATTGCGAGGAATTCTATCACAAGTTCATCTCTGCAGAGGCCTGGTTTCCTTTGACAAATTTCTGTTCCTTCAAGTGCTTGTAACCTGTTTATTGTTTTGTCTATTTATGATTATTTTGCATGGTTACCTTACTAGGGAAATAAGCGAATTAGCTTCATAAACTTACAATGCATGATCTGCTGTCATGGTGCTTGCCTCCATTGCCATTATTTTGAAGGATGCACCACCCAGACAGAATCTATAAAGAATCAAGCACCTGATAGATGAGTTAAGCTAGAAAAATGGCTTCTGTTCGACATGCATGCTGCTTAAGCTGGGTTGAAGAGAAATAGATGAGTTTCAATGTTCGTTGAAAAAGTTTCAACAAAAGTTATCTAGAAATCTTCTTTAGTTGAAGGGGCATCTTGTTGATACCATTCACAATTAAGCCATACATTGCAGATTCTTAATTTATGAGAATGAAGTCTACATGTATCTATCATAATTTGATATGGAACATGTTCTAATTATAAACAATTCGCAAGATTTTTTTAACTTGTAGATCTCAATAAGCAAAGCATACCTGCATTCGTATAATTTAGAACAAAAAAAAGTTCTTCTAACTCAAGATACTCATGAAAAAATGCAAGAATAGAGTTTAGAATTACCCAGCAGGCAATTTCAGCAGCAGACTCAAACCGTTCTTGGAGAGTACTGTATTCTTCCGTGTTCCCTTAAAAATTATTATCTTCAGGATTATTAGGTCCAAGTCCAACTAAGAGTTCTAAGGCTAGAATCACAGACCCTCAATACGCAGATTGCAAGAAAAATATACATGATTTCTGGGGGGAAATTAGCTGGAAAATCTAGAAGGAAATATAATTTGTATAAAGAATTAAGAAATCACCAAACAAAACTGAGAATTGCTTTTGAACTTGAGGTAGATCCGATGATGATGTTAGAAAATCATATAAATTATATTTTGGGACCTCATCTATCAGTTTAAGTTTTTAGGTGAGATGGTTCCTTAAAATGGTATCAGAACCTTGTTGACCCATGAGTCACGAGTTCGAATCTCACCAACCCCATTTATATTTGATAAAAAAATCAAACACAAGGTATTACGGACCTGTGCAAGTTTCAAGCTTAAAGGGTTTTCACTTGAGGGGGTGTGTTGAAGAATAATATAAATCATATTCTGGAACCTCAACTATCAACTTAAATTTTTAGGTGAGATGTTTCCTTAACAGATAAAAAACAAGATTTAGGGAAGTGACATTAATTACTTGTAAAACAACGGAAGTGATATTTAAAATAAATTTTTTAATTAGCATCAGATAATGTGTTTCAAAGTTTTTTCAATGAGCAACCAATTATCCGATGTGAATCATCAGATAATGTTAGTGATTCATTGCTATATCAGCACCGTGTATAGTCCCCGGCAGCGGGCTCTCTGTCTCTCTCTTGAAGGCTCTTGCTCTCGTCAACCTAAATGGTTGAGCCATGTATATTTGCAAGGAATGGTAAATTAACAGTTCATGAAAATGAAAAGAATTAGGAAAAACATTTTTACTTTCAGTTTTTTTTTTTTTTAATTAGGAAATGTAGCTCAAAGGGTATTTTAATTTTAGCAAAGTAAAAACACCAATCAAAGAGTTTTTGTATTATAATATTTTTTAATAAAACAAAAACGGAAAATAGCAAAAATAAAAGAGCTAAAACATATATAAATTTTAAAATTTTCATTTTTGTAAAAAACAATGATTTTTTTATGCAATATCATGCAAAGCTAAAAATCAACATTGAACTTAATCCAATTATGAATTAATCCACGTTTGTCATAGGCTTCATGCGATAATGACTAAACTAATTAAAAATAATAATAAAAATTTGCTAGCATTCATGAATCTTATCAGTGGCAGGCAACATTATTAAAATTAAAAATGCATGTCAGTGTGGCAGGTAGCAGTTGAAGACTTGAAATATAATTAATATTGCACTGCAGTACTATTTCAGAACAGTGGTAGAATTATTGAAATTGCAAAGTGAGAAAGATGAATGTGGATAAAAAAAAAAAGTATGATTATTGTTGTTTTTTAAAATAATTTTTATTTAAAAATATATTAAAATATTTTTTTTTATTTTTAAAAACTTATTTTTGATATAAACATATAAAAATATCTAAAATCAGTAAAAAATATTAATTTAAAATAAAAAACACATCAAAATAAATTAATTTTTTTCAAAAACACTTTTGAAACGTAGTGCCAGACAGGCCATAAGTTTTAAAAAAAATCTGATTTTTTTTTATATATTTTGAGTTTTTTTTTATATGCAAATATAAAAGATGATTTAAAAAAAATATTTTAATATATTTTTAAATAATAAAATCTTAAGAACCACTTCAAACATACTCCCACATATATAAGTTCCACTGCGTTTTAAGATCACATTTAAAAACATAAATTTAATTGAGTTGGTGAATTCATTCAATATGGCTTGTTTTGTGTACCCTTCAATTTAAGATTCAGATAATATGTGGGCCAATATGTTGGATTTGAACGAAAGATAAATTAGAATCTCGATTTTACTAATTTTATGGTTTTACTTTAACATCTTCTATTTCAAATAATATTTTCTAATGGATAAAAGTCAGCATTTAACTTAGTTTTAAACAATTTATTTAATTTTTTTATGCATTGCGTATAAAAAAATAAAAGATTAACTTAAAATAAATAAATAAATTAGCAAGCGTGAATTAATTCACGCATATTTTATGTTTAGCCCAGTCTTCCCAAGCATGAATTAAGTCACGTCTATCATATAGGCTTCATCGACAATAATTATCCTAATTAAAATATAAAAATAAAAATAAAAATTTGCTAGCATTCATGAATCATACCAGAATGGGAGGCAACATTATTATTTTTACAAATGCATGTCAGTGTGGCAGGTAACAATTGAAGAAAAATTTATATTGCACTGCATTACTATTTCAGAACAGTGGTAGAATTATTGAAATTGCAAAATGAGAAAGAAGAATGTGGCTAAACGAGTATAATTAAGGTTTATTTTCAAATTGATTTTCATTTTTAAATATATTAAAATAATATTTATTATTTTTAAAAATTATTTTGATATTAACACATGAAAATAATCTAAAAATACCAAAAAAAATTAATTTAAAATAAAAAATATAAATAATTTTCTTAAGTTTTTTAAAAATATTTTTGCAGTGCTAAACAGGGTCTAAGTTACACGGAGTTCTAAAATCATTTTTGAAAAAATATAAAATTGTTTATTTTAAATTAATTTATTATATATTTCGAGATTTTTTTATATGCAAATATAAAAAATGATTTAAAAAATATAATTTTAATATATTTTTAAATAAAAATACTTTTAAAAAACAACCTCAAACACACTCCTAAACATGAGTATGTATAAGTTCCACAACGTTTTAAAATCGTTTTTGAAAAAAAATGAAAAATATTTTAAATTTTTCTTTTTTATTTTAAATAATATTTTTTGATATTTTGAGATCATTTTAATACATAAATATTAAAAATGATTTCTAAAAAATTAAAAAAATATATCATTTTAATATATTCTTAAATAAAAAACATTTTAAAATAACTTAAATCACATTACTGAACTAAGTATGTATTGTATTTTGCAGACTGGGTTTGAAAATTTTCTTCCCTCTAGTTTCTGGGTTTAAATATTTATTTATTTTCTTAGTTTTTTTATGTTGTCTCCTCTCGTCTCTCTTCTTTGTCTTTCGGTCTTTAATTTATATATATATTTGCATTTATAATACAGGAGTCTTGAGAATCGAAATTTAAAAATAATAATTAGCATTATTATGATGATTTTTTTAAATCAAAGATTATTAGAGAAAATTATTATATTTTTTTTTTATAAATTAACAAAACAATTTCTTAATGTGAATTCACTCAATTTCCCATTGGCCGCCCCTCCTTACTACCATGAAGAAGTCTCCGATCAGGAAAGTTTGGTTTAAGAAGTCAATAATAGCTGTCATGACTTGATAGCGAGCGAGAACTGCTACTGAGAATCTTGATTCATTGCCTGGAAAGTGATTGATGTAGCTGAAAAGTGTAGCTATCTCTTACTGTTTTAGCTGTTCACATTTAAACATAAATTTAATTGAGTCGGTGAATTCATTCAATATGGTCAAATAATAAATTATATAATATCCATTGAAATAATAGGTAAAACAAAATAGGATGAAAATGAAATGATAAAAACGTGCTATGATAATATTGATGGAAGATGTCATGCAATGCAAAGATGATGACGACAATAATAATAAGTAGATAATTCATAGTAATAACAGAGTAATGATTTTTATAATAGTAGATGCTATATTTATTAAACTTAGATTTGAGGTTTGACTTGATTAAATAAATTTTAAAAATAAAAAAATATGTAAGGTTTTAAATTTCCAAAATAGTTAAAAAAATATTTAAGATTTTAAAAAGATTTTTGTTTTATATTGAGAAAATTTTATATTTATTGATTCTTTAAGGTATTATTTCATACTGCTTTTCAAAAAAATTTAAAAAAATAATCGATTTACAAATTAACCCTGATATCCATAAAACTAGTTAATGCTGACATGAGGGAGATCAGAAGACTTTATCACCGTGTATAGTCCTCGGCAGTGGACCTGAATTTACTTGTTGGAAAATGAGAAAGATGAATTTAAGCATATTAAGTTTTGGAGTGAAGCAATTTCGCATTTGTAAATCTGTAATTTGAAATTAATTTACATTTCAACTGACAGTCATAGACTGATAAAGTAGCATAAATAGTATATCCCAGAGATGAAAATAGGCTTTGTACCGTCCAGTTAAATGTTAGCACAAAGTTGTCGTGGTTGTAGAGTGAGATTAATGAGAAATTACGAATTCATCAGAACCTGAGACTAACGAAACAAGCTTCCTCTGCAAGTCTTAGATGTTCAAAAAAAGTACTATTTCTTAACCTTTCCCCCCTCACTTCTTTGTGGGAGCGAGTCACTGACAATTTTCAACACCGGACCTTTATTGTGATTTGTGCATGGTGCAAACCTTATATTTAAAATTTCGCCCTGTTTTCATGAATTGTATAATGTGGTGCAAAATGTTTTGTAATTAATAATATATTTTTTTTCAAATTTTTATTTTATTGTTGACATCAATATAGCAAAACCATAAAAAAATACTTTTTTTTGCTTGGTTTTTTGAGTTCAGCTTAGAATTATATGGGAATTGTGTTATTACGACTGTTTGCTATAAGAATTTAATCATAGTTAATGTGAAAGCTAATTCAAAGATATTTCTTAATTACAGAAAAATTATTTTCTGTGACTTGAATCATTTTTTTTTTAAATGTTGACAAATAAAACACAAGTTATAAGAAATTATTTGATATGGTTATTGAAACCGGTTCAACGAATCTACTTTGAAATTGGTATTACTCCTCGCCTAATAATTTATATTTAAAATTAAATTATATAGAAATTAACTGGATGTGATACAATCAACTTCACATGTCCCAAAACAATCATTAAAAGTAATGATTTAACTTAAAAATAATATTCAATATCACTTTTTTTTAAAAAAAAAACACATTAAATCAGCCAAGATTTCACGACTTAACTTATCAAATTCACGATTTAGGTTATGAACTATACTTAGATTTTAGAATTTCATTTTTTAAAAATTATTATTTTTATTTAATTATTACAAAAATAATTTATAAAACCAAGTACAAACTAATCATAAACCAAATATCGGAAGAAAATAAATTTAAAATCAAGTGAATACTGAAAAAAAAGCCACCACAATGCCCGACCAGCTGATTCAATCTTTACAAGCATCGGATTTCCATAGATCTTACAGCCATTATAGCATTTCCACTGAAAAAGATGACACAGGTAACTCAACGTGCAAAGAGGTAATTACAAAAGCATTGCCGAAAGCTGTTGTTATTTATCATCTGCTGCAAACGCAGAAAGTTCTCTGGACAATATCAAAAGTTTTATGATAAAGCAATTCATTCCTTTTCTGAATCGTTTTTATCTGCAAAAACAAAACGACAGCAGATCATTTTGGAGACAATGCTGCTAAAAGTAAACTGCAATTTGCTTCAAATTCGACAATGGCCCGCCGGGAGAGACTGACCGACGAACAGACTACCTATAACACCCAAGGTTGTCAATGCTATTTCGATTTGTTGTTCGTGTTTTGTTTTTTCAATTGGAATGTTTCAATTTCAGAGCGTTTGGACGTGCCGTTTTGGGAGTTTATATTGTTTATCTATATATATAATTAAATATATTAATTTAAGAATAAAAAATTAATTCAAATCCAAAAATAAAATTATTTAAAATTGTATAATTTAATAAAAAAAACAATAAAATGATTTTTTCTGAACAAAATTATTAACATGTATAATATTATGAGAATGTCATCACTAATCTTACAAAGTCATTACATTCTCTGATTGCTCTGAAATTTTAATATAATATATATAAATATGTCAAGAGGTCCCTCTTAAAATTTCATCTTAATATAACGGTCGGATTAAGAGATATGATTATTTATTATTTAAAATATCAATCTAATTGATATTGTAAAATTATTTATTATTTAAAAAAATACTATTTGACCAAAATGAAACTGTAACGTTTCGACTGGTGTTTGGCCTAAAAATCCGGAACGGACTGAAATTTAAACCGAGATAAAAATGACGTTGTTTTGTCTTGTTTTTTTTACTGGTACGAAATATTTCAGCCATTTCGGTTGAAAACGAAACGAGAAATACAACTATGATCCAAACTACATGACCAATCAGATAATAAGAGAGGGGAAAACATAGTTTGTCTTTAGCCAGTGTATGTTGCATGCTTACGAGAATCCTTAAAAATGTTTACATCAGCGTCCCCAAGATAATTACATACACTAAATCTTAATGGAGGGAGGGGTTGGGAAGGATGTTTCATTTAACAGTTGTAATATGCACAAGCACTTGCCGACAGAGATTGGCTGTTGATCTGTTGCTGCCTTGAGATATAATATTGATGCAATCTTGGCGTCATCGTCAATCAAAATTTTTAGAAATTCTTCCATGTTGCTCGAGTAACCTGTCATCGTAACAATTATTTCCCGACGAGCCAAGCTCGAAATACTCGTAATCAATCGGGTTTTAAATTAAGCGGAGATTGACCATCGACAAAGATCGATTACCTACGAAGTCACGATCAATAACATAAGATGGAACTGAGCACTGCTAATTATTGTCTAAACTAGTGAACTCTAAGAACAGAGAATGACCCAAAAAAAATTATCTCCCCGCAATAATTTGGGTTTGAGCTGTTAAATAACCATCTCATCTAAAAGCTTGAGCTGATATGTGAGATCCCAGAATATGATTTATCTTATTTTCTAACACACCCTCTCAAGTGTAAAACCCCTTCCCTTGGGCTTGAAACTTGCATAGACCCACAATATTCTGTGCTTGTTTTTTTTATCAAATAGAATAGGGGTAGTGAGATTCGAACTCGTGACCGCTGGGTCAACAAGGCTCTGATACCATGTCAAAGAACCATCTCTCCTAAAAGCTTAAACTGATAGGTGAGGTCTCAAAATATATTTTATATTATTCTCTAACATGAGTCGCCAAATCCCGCACCAGTGAAAAACTGCAGAGGGGGAATTGCTGGAGGACAAATTTGGGAAGCTGTTGAGGTCAGAGAGTGAATGTTTGAACCACATCAATTGCATTTCCAGTTCACTAAGAGCTTGGAAAGAGCTTTGTTGTGTAATTAATGTTCCAGGCAATGAAGTTTCTTTCAAGCAGCTACCATTGCTATCTGATCTGGATATTCTGATAGCGGGCAGACCTTATAAATTCAAGAATGCAATAGCCAGTAACACCTTCAAACAATACATATTTTAAAAGATTTCTTGGAGCAGAGAGTGTAATGTAAAGATTCTTGCACAAATGCAGACCAAAATATTGATAAGTTTACAACCCATTAACTGCTTTGCATAAATAACAGAAACCCTACTCCTTATCCCTAACTAGTCACATTTGTTCCGGGTGGCCTGAAACCTCACTCCTGCCTTGTGTAGCATGACGACAGTATATTTCAGCTTGACAGGATCAAAACTATAACTTTGTTCAATGGATCCCTTCAACATAAAATGCCTTAGTAAATTAGTGAAATGCTTGCTTCCATTTACACTCTGTTTGGTTTGTGAATAGGGAACATGATCAAGAAAAGATCCAGCTGTGTTCTTTCTGCCTGTGTTCTTTCCAAAAGCATCGGTAACAAGATCAAGAAAAGATTTCCATGTTGCATGCACATCTTGGAAATCACGATTTATCTCATAATATATATCCCAAATGATTGAGAAAGGTAGTTGGTTTTCAAGTAGAATCAAGTCTTCTTTAATGTCAAACATCATCCTAGGCTCAAAATTCTTAGGATGTTTATACTCCTTCAAAAACTCAATGATGAAGACAGCATCCAGCAGGATCAACTCTATGAAATCACAGCTATTAATTCGGTTGAATTTCTCTGAATAACAGGATCGAATATACTTTTCTTTATTCTGAATGATGACCACAAGATCCCTCATTTTCTCCTTATTCATCCCATCCTGTTCCGTAAACTCTTTGAAACATCTCCATTTATGATTTTGCATGTCCTGTATTCTTCTAGTCTCGCGGTGAAGAGGACCTATTGAAATCAGTAGTGGAGTGTAGGGTTTCCAATTTATGTTTCGAAGCGATTTGGGCACCCTGTATATACAACAATGAGCCGGGTTCTGTTTCGAGGGCAACTCTTTCATCTTATCATTAAGCTGTCCCAAGATCTTGCCAGTCATTTCAATTTTGAGGGTAATTGCTATATCCTTTCCTTTGTTTAAAGCACTTAACTTGTCATCCCTTTCCGTATTTGTGTAATCAATGTCAGAATCACTTCCTACAACATCAATACCTTTTCCCTTGTTTGGAGAGCTTGACTCATCGTCTTCCATGTTGGATGCACTTGCCTGTTCAACATGGTTTTTCATGTTTGAAGCCCTTGCAGTAAATTTATCCTTTTCCAGTCTGTAGGTTCGGTGAAACAAACCTAAAATCAATGGAAGGTTTATGTATATAGTTCAATTTTGATTTTTGTTTTGAGATAAATTTTTACCAAACTAATATAGTAATCTCAATGATGTTTCACAAAATTAAAGCATATTTTTTCCACACTACTTTCATATGATCTGTATTTGTCCATGTAAATTTCCTAAGCAATGCTAAAGGAAAATCATACGAAAAATCACATAAATGTCATAGTAACAATATATTGAAAAAATGTTTGAAAAATTATATATAAACAAAGATAATATAGCTAGTTCTCATCTTGCTTCTCATTTCAAGTTAAGCGCCAAACAAAACCCTTTTACTGATAAAGAGAAGAAAGACATGGTGAGAGCTCCATATAGCTCAACAATGGAAAGTTCGATGGAAATAATGGTTTGGTTAGTCAGTTCCTTTCAAACCCATACTAATTGCAGGTCGAACCTCTGATTTCACAACAGGTTCAGTGACATTAACAGCAAAATTTATGTTTATTGTATGCTGGAAAACTAAAAGATAATTAGCAGTTTTCAGAATCAGTTCATATTAGTAATCCGATTCACTTACAAACCTGGTTTTTTTTTTTTGTCTAATTGCTTAAATTCAATAGTTTTCTTTATAGGGAAACAATCAACTTCATGGATAGAATTCTTTTACATATATAGAACCACCTCATATCTGCAGAGCTTAAACAAAATCCAAAACATAGCATTTTCAAAAAACAAAATGAGTTAGTGCTGACCTGAGGACTGTATCTGTATACAGGGTCCCAATCAGCTAGCCTCTTTCCTATATGTTGCAGCTCCTCGCTCTCTCTCCCTCTCCTCCTCCCCCTCTCTCTCCAAGTCTCTTGCCTTGTCTATCGACACTATGGTTATTATTATTTCATATCTCCCCAAATTTATTTATTATTTACATCATTTATTATTTCATTTATTAATATTTTTTCTATATTTTGCTCGTATCATAGACTAAATAACAAGTTTATTATTTCATTTATTAACGGTGGCAAAACTTGCAACTCATGTAGTCATCTTTGGTTATATGTCATTTTCACCCTTATATTTGTATAATCATTGTCATATGCATTTATGTTGACATTTAAATTTATATATTTATAGTCATTTTCATATATATGCATTTATATTCATGAATGACGGATATATATTAAAACAAACTAGATAACTTATTGTTAGAAATTATATTAATGTATTATTTTCAAATCGAGAGATAAAAAAAAATATATATATACCTTAGTATTGACATATATGTTATCTTGCCATGTATAAAAAAAATATATTTTATTTATATGAAATTATTTCTTATTTTCTTTTTGATAGGTGAACTTTTTTTTAAGGTAATATAATATATTTAATAGCTACCAATAAAATCCTTTGAATACATTACCAATGATTAATAAAACTTATCATAAAAAATATTTCCACACATTAATAATACTGCATGCATTTTATGTTCTTCGCTATCTCAGAGATATATTGGAAAACAGATTTAACCTTTTATTATTATTATTATTATTATTATTATTATTATTATTATTATTATCAGTTAATATTTATGCTTTAAACAGTATGTCTTCAGACAATTTAACAAACTAATGAAGATTTTTCAGTCTGATGTTCGTGCCTGTTTGGTAATGTGATTGAAGTTATTTATGAAAGTATTTTTTGTTAGGAATGCATTAAAATGATATATTTTTTTAAATAATTATTTTTAACATGAGTACATGAAAATAATCTAAAAATACCAAAAACTTTAAATTTAAAATAATTTTTTTCTTTCTAAAAACACTTTTGAAACAAGAGAATTGATCATAAGCCACTCTTATCTTCTATATAGGGCTAGAACATAAGGATGAACACTCCCACAAAATCATACAATGTTACTGAAAAGGCGTTGGCTAATGAAGGATTATTCCCAATTAATGGCAAAAAACTCACCTTAATTTACGATAACAAGGAAACTTCTGTTATCATGGAATCAAATCCACTAAGATCACGATAGTAAAGCTCAAATTACATGTTGCTACCCAATTTTTGACCCACTTATTTTTATGTTTTGGAAAAAAAAAGAAAAAAATATAAAAAAATATAAAAATTCAAAAATATCTTGTTAAAGGGGCAAAATTGAATAAATTGCAAATTTAACAGTCAATGTAGTGTCAAATCGCACAAATTAGAAATGAAGAACCAAATTGAAACAAGCATGCAAGTTGAGGGCTGATTTTGAAATTTTTGCCTCTAAAAATCTCTATAAGTAGAGAGGTATCAACCACAATATGGGGGACCCAAAAATTCATACATCCCAAAAACCCTAAAATCACAAAAACCCTAAAAAATATTTTCCTCTCAAGGACTGCAGCCGCCAGCCCCTTTGAGGGCAGCTGCAGCCCTCCCATTCCCTTTTTTTCTTGATCCACCCTCTCTCCCGTCTCTCCTTCTCCGGCCAACACCCATTACAGCTGTCCATCTCCTTCATCCTCTACTTGCCGTCAGCCACTCAGCCCCCACTCACTCATTCACTCTCCTCCCTTCCCTTGCCTTCACAGATGAGCTCACCCTCTCCTCTGCCCAGCCTCCCTTCATAGATCCAGCCACCAGCTGCAGCCACGCCGGCCTCCAGCCCCCAGCTGCCGTCGACCGAAGGCAGCCCTGCACACCAAACACCCAGATCAGCCGTGCAAAGCAACCACAGCCACCATAGCAGCTCCCCAACCGTGAGCAGCTCACCTGCCATCTGAACGAACCAGAGGGAGAACAAATTGGAGAAACAGACCGAGATTTGAATAGACCTGAGATTTGACAGGCCCGAGAACAAATTGATTTTGTGCTTTTTTTGTGTTTGCGTTGGCTGTTGTTTCTTTTGTGTTTGTCGTTTTACAGGTCGCCGTGAAGGCCATCTCCGGCGAGAAGAGGACAGCAGAAGAAGGAGAAGAAGAAGAAGAAGAAGAAGAAATGGATCCGAGACACGAAGGAGCCGAGAAGAGCAGATCTGGAAAATTTTGATTTTGATTCTTGTCTGCTGTTTTGTGTGTGTTTTGTTTGTGTGTGCAGGTCACCGGAAGACCATCTCCGGCGAGAGAGAAAGGAAAGAAGAAGATCAGGCGCACCCCCCTGTTTTGCACTTTCTCCAGCGGCGGCGCGTTGAACCACGCGCCGCCAGTTACGGGTGGGCGCGTTGGCAGACGCGTCACCAGGCCTCCAGCTGCTGCCACCACCATCCCGTCACTGTTCATGAGCCCTTTTTTGTAATTTTCTTTATGTTTATGTGTTTTATTTGAACTTATTGTATTTTAATTATTATTTGTGAAATGTAATGAGAAAAATAGAAAAAAGATAATGTGTGTGTGATGTGTAGTTTATTTGTAAAAATATAATCAAAAAAGAAAATGTGTGTGTGTTGTGTTTTATTCTTTTATTAATGTTATTTTGATAAAGAAAAGAAAGGAATATAAAAATGAAACAAAAAATGTGTTTTCTTTGTTAAAATCAAAAGAGTATTGGCTACTGTTTAAAAAATATAAAAATCTTACTTTTGGGGAATTTATTATTCACTGTCGGTATTTCGGATAAATAAATCTTAAGGGTTAGTATCCAAAACATTCAGGGGAATAGTATTCTATTATTTACTGTACGGTGTTTGGATAAATAAATCTTATCCAAAATATTCGGCAGGAACAGTATGTTATTATTCACTTTTCGGTGTTTGGATAAATAAATTCTAAGAGGTTAATATCCAAAATATTCAGCGGGAATGATCATAATCAATAAAATTCACAGGATTAATCTAAGCGATGATCGATTTTTTTTCAATTGAAACATTTTTTGTGTGAATAATTAGAACTTATTGAAGCATTCAAAATCATATCGAAATAGACAATGCAGCTTACTTCAGGTAAGGTGTACTAGGGGTGCTAATACCTTCCCTTTACGCAACCAGTCTCCTATCCTTGAATCTCTGAGCAGACCAGTACAAATCGGGTGTTCCTAGCGATATTCAACAGTCAGGTGGCGACTCCTTCTCAACTCCTCTGCGAGAGCCAGGATCCCTCCCGGGACGCCGCGCGGCGACGTGCGACATTGCAGACCACATCTTAGATGCAAATTGATATTTAAACAACAGCTACCCAAGAACTGGTACTTAATTTTCTTTAAAAGTACATCACACAGTGCACAAGTACAGACTCAATTTGAGGACAATGCAACAAGAATTTGCGACAACATTATTAGTTCAGAACTATATAAACCTAGAATTTAACAACAATTTTCCGAGGAAATCGACAACAATAATCCAATCCAATCCATTATTACGCAGGAGTAAACTAAGCAAGATAAAATTATGAAACCGATATGACAGAACATACAGCCTGTATGAAAGTGAGGATCAACAGGATAGCTGCTGCAACAGTTGCCGTACCTCTCCAGATATTGGGGAAATATACAAGTTTCAAGGTTGACTTTATATGGTTCCAGGGGTTGTCATAGTGGGCATTTAACCCTCGGGAGATACGACCAAACAAAGCGTAATTGTAACCAATATGTTCGCACAAATGGTTAATCATATATGAGACTGCGGCATCGTCACCTAGCCTGTGTACAATGATTCCCTTCCGGACTAGCAAACCCACGTCTTCTGCACTGTCTATAAGATGGTCCATCAACTTCATGTAGCTGCATATGTTAGCTTCACGCTCGTACAGACACTGCTCCAAGGCCATGATATTTCGTATACGACGCTCGAATTTGTGATCAACTTCCAAGAGTGGTATTGTCAACACTCCTTTGTCAAATGTTATGTTGACCAAACATTTGCTTTTGGAGGCCTCAAACCTCACTCCTGCCTTGAGAAGCATGACGGCACTATATTTAAGCACCCGGGTTGGAAGGACCCGAGCTGCATCTTTACTCAACTTTTTTCTTCTGTTGGGTAAATTGGAAGCACCCGGGTATGACGGCCTCGGCCTAGAATCATCACATATCAAATATAGGTGTGACGGCCCCGGCCTAGAATCATCACATTGCCCATCAAATTTCTCGTATGTTGGCGAATCATCACATTGCCCATCAAATTTCTCGGATGTTGGCGAATCATCACGTTGCCAATCAAATTTCTCGGATGTTGGCGAAATCATCACGTTGCCAATCAAATTTCTCGGATGTTGGCGAATCATCACGTTGCCAATCAAATTTCTCGGATGTTGGCGAATCATCACATCGCCGGTAAATCTTGACGGCTTTAGCCAACATCAAATTTCTTAGTAAATCAGTGAAATGCCTGCTTCCCTCTACAATATCCGGTCTGGTTTCTACCCTTTTTAAAAATGATTCCTTTATAAAATGACACGTAGCAAGATCAAGAAAAGGAATGGCTTTCGCATCTTGGCTACGGGGATAGACCCGATCATATATTTTCTGAAGAATGAAGAGAGGCAGCTGGTTTTCAAGGAGCAACAAGTCTTCTCGTATGTCAAATGTCATCCTGGGCTCAAAATTCTTAGGGCCATCAGTATCATCCTTTGACTCCAAAAGAAACTGAATGATGAAGACAGCATCCAGCAGGATCATCTTTACGAAATCATCACTGCTCTCCATTAATATGGATTTCTCTGAATAACAGTTTCGGAGACGCTCTTCTTGATTCTTAATGCTGATCACAATATCACACATTTTCTTCTCATCCACCCCATCCCCTTCAGTAAACTTTCTGAAATAGTTCAGCTTCGCCTTTTCCATGGCCTCTAGTCCTTTATTTCCGTGGTGAAGAGGACCTATTGAAATCAGATTTGGATCGTAGGCTTTCGAATTTACGTTTCGAAGCTGATTGGGCACTCTGTAGATACAGCACTCAGATCCATGGGATTCAGAACCGTTCTGTTGAGTGGGCATCTGTCTCACCTCAGTATCCAGCTTTCCCAGAATATCTTTAGCCATCTCAATGTCTAAAGCACTTGCCTGTTGAATTATCTTAATTAAAATATGAACGAAATTTTTTAATTAACCAAGAATGAATGGAAGGTATGTATATATAGTCTCTCTCTCTCTCTCTCTCTTACAATCTATCAATAACCCTTTTATCGAAAATATAACTGAACTTTTATCACTTTAACTCAATCTCTTACAACTTCTACTTGATTCTGTTTTCCTCTCTCTTCTACACTCTAGTTCACTCCTCCCTCCAAAACAACGTAATGCATGTCAAAAAAACCATTTCATAAAGAAATTTAATTTTTTAGTTGATATTCTAAATATAATTTATATTATTTTAAATATATTTTCTCAAGTTTTTAGATTTTTTAGCGTTGAACTTGTATAGATTTACATTAATTTATATATTTTTTTTCAAATAGAAAAGAATAGTGAAATTCAAACTATGAATCAATAAAACTCTAATATTATGCTAAAGAGTCATTTCACTTAATAATCTAATAACTTTTAAAATGAGATTTAAATAATAATTATATTATTTTCTAACAAAATAAACTGTTGCATGTCCTTGTAAGATGAATTTAAAATTAATAAATTTTTGGGGAAATGATGTAAACAGTCGAGGTTTCTAAAGTGCCTTTGGCCTGGAATATATATATATATATATATATATATATATATATATATGGAACTCAATCACACGCATTTATGGAACCGGACTGAATAGATTTTGTTCATGTTTATAATTCAAATTTCATGCTATAAAAAAAACCGGTTTTAGTCTTGACGACTAATTACATTATCTTCCCAAAATCTTAATAAAATCAGTTCTCCCTGTTTAGTTGCTTAAATTCTAATTAAAAACAAGACCCAATCTAGTTTATTTCTTCTTTTTGAAAAATATATATATTAAGAAATGAAAATGGTTCTTTAAAAAGAAAACAAATAAAAAATGGAACTCGTACACCCTAGACCTAGCTTTACATGGGAAAGGTAAACTTTATGAATAGAATGCATAAACTTACATAGAACCACCTAAGGTCTGCAGATTATAAGCCAAATCCAAAAGACCATAAGAAAACATAATAAAAAAATTTTAAGCTTGAAAGTTGTACATATTCACATTACTTTATATTTAATTTTTAATCAAATAAAAAAAATAATGAAATTCAAATTTATGATAACTACATCAATAAAATTTTAGTACCATATTTGAGAGTCATCTCACCTCAGTAGCCATCTCAATGTCTGAATCACTTCCCACATGAATATCTTTTCCCTTGTTTGGAGTGCTTGCCTTATCCTTTTCCATATTTAATGTTGAGGAACGGTTTGAGTCTGCTGCTAAAACCGGAAAATTTGTAGCCATCTCAATGTCTGAATCACTTTCCATCTCACCGTCTGAATCACTTCCCACATGAATATCTTTTCCCTTGATTGGAGTGCTTGCCTTATCCTTTTCCATATTTGATGCTCAAGAACGGTTTTTGAGAGTGCTGCTAAAACCGTTTCATATATGAGCTTAAATTTTTAGTTGAGAACTCAAATATAATTTATATTATTTTTTAATATATTTTCCCAAGCAAAAAAATTTTGGGCTTAAATCTTGCACAAATTTATATTACTTTCTATTTATTTTTTTATCTAATAGAATAAAATGGTAAGAGTCAAATTCATAACCGTTAGGTCAATAAGACTAAGATATCATGTCAAAAAATCATTTCACTTAACAATATAACTTCTTAAATAAGATTCAAATATAATTTATATTATTTTTTAACAATTGACAAATAGATTGGTGAATGTCCTTGTAATATGAATTTAATTAATTAGTTTTCAATAAAGATTTAGACAAATGACAAGTCAAAATAATTCATTTTAAGAAATTGTTCTTATGCTAAATGGATCTAATAAGATCTTGGGGAAATGATGTAAATAGTCGAGGTTTCTAAGTGCCTTTGGCTTGGAATATATATATATATATATATATATATGGAGCTCAATCACACACGCATATATGGAACTGAACTGAATAGAAACTAGCTAGATTTACTTCATGTTTATATTCAAATTTCATGCTATAAAAAAACCCGGTTTTAATCAACATATAAGTTTGTTTTAAACAATTTCCATCTTCTAGATGCATTACTCGAAGGCTATTAATTTGTTCACCGGAACAAATTAGCATTATAAAGTCATTTTCTATGAATTTAATTAAGAATCCAAAATTAAATGATGAAGTATTGAGGGTACAAAAAAAAAAGATCGAGTTAGGTATTAATGATAGGTGTAAGTATGTAAAATTTATGCAATGACATTTGATAAATTTTAAATTAAAACTAAAACTAACATAATTTAAAAAAAAATGTATTTTGGTGGATCTATACTAGGAGTAATAAACAAAGAGAGAGGAGATGAATAAATATAGGAGAGTCAACTAGTTGTAATTAGGTAAGGTCAATTAGACAATGAATGTACTGTTAAGGCTAGTTTTGTTTTTAGATTTTCTAGTTTATCTTATTTTGATATGCTAATGTGAAAATTAATATTTTAAAAATAAAAAAAATATTATTTAATGTATTTTTTAATGAAAAATATTTTGAAAGGTAAAATCAATCACAATTCCAAACGGGCATCATGTGTCTGTTTGAAAGTGTGATTAATGTTACTTTTGAAAGTATTTTTCAGTTAGAAATATATCAAAATAATATTTTTTCTTTTCTAAAAATTATTTTTAACATCAACATATGAAAATAATCTAAAAACACTAAAAATATTTAAAGAGTCGTCTCACGTAATAATTTAATATCTTAAATGAGATTCAAATATAATTTATATTATTTTCTAACAATATAAATTATTGCTTGTCCTTGTAAGATAAATTTAAAAATAATAAAATTTTGGGAAAATGAAGTAAATAGTTGAGATTTCTAAAGTTCCTTTGCCAGGAATATATATATATATATATATATATATATATATATATATATATATATATATATATATATATATATATATAACTCAATCACACACGCACATATGGGGACTGGACTGAATAGAAACTAGCTAGATTTTGTTCATGTTTATATTCAAATTTCATGCTATAAGAAAAAAACGGTTTTAATCGAGCTCATTTAAAAAGAGAAGAAACGACTAATTACAATATCTTCCCAACATCTTAATAAACGAGGTCATGTTTAGTTTGTTAAATTCTAATTAAAAACAAGCCCGATCTAGTTTATTTCTTCTTTTTGAAAAAAATATGGTTCGTTAAAAAGAAAACAAAAAAAAAATGGAACTACGTACATGGGAAAGGTAAACTTTATGAATAGAATTCATAAACTTACATAGAACCACCTAAGATCTGCAGATTTTAAGCCAAATTCAAAGACCGTAAGAAAACATTTCAAGAGAATATGAAACTAGTTAGTGATGACCTGAGGAAGATCAAACGACCGTATCTCCGTGTGTAGTCCCCGGCAGCAGGCCTGTATATTTCAGCCTCTCTCTCTCTCTTGAAGTCTCCTGCTCTTGTCAATTTAGCTAAATGGTTGAGTGAGCCCTATATATATATAGTTGCAAGGACTGGTAATGAAACTCATAACAAGGATAATAATTAGGGTAAACATTATTTACTTTCAGTTGTTTTTTTTTTTTTTTTTGGATTAGGGAATGTAGCTCAAAGGGTATTTTAATTTCAGCAAAGTAAAAACACCAATCAAAGTGTTTTTGTATTATAATGTTTTTTTAATAAAACAATAAGGGAAAATAGCAAACAGAATCTAAAACATATATAAGTTTTAAAAATCAGCATTTAACTTTGTTTTAAACAATTTATTTAACTTTTTTATGCATAGCATGAATTAATTCACGTTTGACTTAGGCTTCATCGAACAGGAGTGGTTGGCACCATTACTATACTTATAAATGCATGTCGGGGCGGCAGGTAACAGTTGCAGTGCAATTAATTTACAGAATTATTGTTTTGTCTATTTATGATTATTTTGCATGGTTACGTATCTTGCTAGGGAAATAAGCGAATTAGCTGTCACGTTGCTTGCCTCCATTGCCATTATTTTGAAGGATGCACCACCCAGACAGGGTCAATTTAACTGAAGAATCTATAAAGAATGAAGCACCTGATAGCTGAGTTAAGCTAGAAAAATGGCTTTTGGTCTACATAATTTTTATTTTAAATTAATCCAATTATGAACTTATCGTGAAAGGAGGCTTCATGCGACAATGACTAAACTAATTAAAAATAATAATAAATATTAACCTATAAATAGTGCCACCCACACACAACAAAAGAAGGGAGGAAGAAAATTGAAGAGAACTTTTGGGGGACCAAAAAAACTCACAGTCTCTTCCTAAATCCCCCCACAAACACAAAAACTCCTAATAACCCAATTTTAATTTTAATTTTTATAAATTAATTTGAGTTGTTTTTTAATTTTTAATTTTTAAAAGAGTCAATACACTATTTTGTTTTCTTAAAGACTTCTCTTAGTCTTCTTTTTTATATAGTCAATAGACAATTTTGTTTTCCAAAAGACTTCTCTTAGTCTATTTTTTTTTATAAATATATTAAAATATTTTTAAAAAGAATTATTATTAAGTAAGCATATCAAAACAATACAAAAACATTAAAAAATAAAAATATATTTTTGAACTTTTTCAAAAACATTTCTGCCAAGCCCTAAAATTAATCATTGCAGCTGCTGCTGTATTTGATTTGTTTATTTGCATGTCCCTTTACTAAAGTTGGTGGCGATGGTTTGGACAATGAATCCAATAGTAAAATGATTAAAATATTAATGCTAAAATCACACACACACACACACACGAAGGAGGATTATGTTGTTTTTTAATTCGAGTTGAAAATAGTTATTTACATAATTAATTTTTAATACATTAAAGAAAGATTGTTCCCGAAATTCAATCCATTGCATGTGAAGTTTCATTCCATTTCTCCAAATGGGGGCAGATTGCAAATCCTTTTTACTTTTGGTTTTCACAAGTTTGCAGATTGGGAAGAATTGTGAAGTTTTTCTCCTACAACGAAAGGTCGGTCAACCCATGAAAGAATCTCTATCGCTCAAGTACCAGTGTGACAAGTCATTTTCATCTTGATATTCTTATCGTCATTGTGATATCCATTTATATTGACATTTATATTTATATATTTATAGTCATTTTGATATGCATTTATGTTGACATTTATTTATATATATATAGTCATTTTTTAAAAATATTTATTATTTTATTATTTTTAATTCTTGTAACTCGTACCAATGTTAATATGTTCATCACCAGATCAGATGAATAAGTCTTCACAAAAAAGAAATTAACATATTAAGTTTCTTAAGACCAGTATTGATCTTAATCTCTTTCTCTTATATAAAGTTTTTTTTTTTAAAAAAAATTAACATGTAGTTTTTTTAAAGTAAGACAATATGTTTGATTATTTATAATAAATCATTTCAATAAATGTTTTAGTAAACTTTTTTCATATATATATATATATATATTCAACTCTCAATAATTTAAATTAATAATGGTGATGGTGATGTGATTTTGCAAGTGGGCATAGAGTTTGATAAGATTGCCATGCTCTTGTTTTTAGTGGTTGACAATTGGCTGTGGCCGAGAGAGGCTAGGGTTGCAGCTGAAAACAGACTCTGTTTTTATTTTGCTGTTGTTTTTATTATTACCAGAAAACAGACTCTGAAAGATAGAAGAAGTAAATTTGCTTGTCGGAACACCATTTCCATATAGTATATTACGAGCCAATTTGCCCGCTCCGCTAGGCTTTTTTATCTATGTAGAAAATTGATTGATTTTATAAATGTTGTATTTTGTTATTTTAATATTTAATTAGTAAAATTATAATTGATAAAATCTGTTAAAAATAGTTTTTTTCAACCAAAAAGTGATTGAATATTGCTATTGCTAAAAACTTTTGATAAAATTTATTAGAAAATTTGATAAGAAGGTGAAATGATTTGTTAGAAACTTGTTGTCACGGATACTCTGGTTAAAAAAAAACACAAAAAAAAACCCAGTTAAAAAAAAAACTTGACACGACGATTATTAAAAAAATAAAAAAAATATGAAAAAAGGTTATCGTTTATTAAAAGTGTCACACCCCAAAAAAAATGGTGGGTAATGCGGCATCGTGGCGACTCTTCCCCGTGAGCGGGGGATTAAATGTCGGGGGGGTTTCTCTATTTGAAAAGGGGAGTCGCCACCTAGTATTAATGGTTACTAGGAAACCTAAACTGGTCTTTCAGAGATTCTAGGGTAAGGGACTGGTTGCGTAAAGGGAAGGTTTTAGCACCCCTAGTACGCCCTACCTAAGGTAAGCTGCTTGACGTTTTGGTTTGCTTATGATTTGCTATGGCTTTGAAAAAACATATGTTAAATAAATGGCGAATGGGATATCATTCCCGCCGAATATTTTGGATATTAACCCCTTAGAATTTATTTATCCAAATACCAATGGTGAATAATAGCATATCATTCCCGTCGAATATTTTGGATATTGACCTCTTAGGATTTATTTACCCAAATACCAACAGTGAATAATAGCATATCATTCTCGCCGAATATTTTGGATATTAACCTCTTAGGATTTATTTACCCAAATACCGATGGTGAATAATAGTATATCATTCCCGCCGAATATTATGGATATTAACCCTTTAGGATTTATTTATCCAAATACCAACAGTGAATAATAGCATATCATTCCCGCCGAATATTTTGGATATTAACCCCTTAGGATTTATTTACCCAAATACCGATGGTGAATAATAGCATATCATTCCCGCCAGATATTTTGGATATTAACCCCTTATGATTTATTTACCCAAATACCGATGGTGAATAATAAATTCCCAAAAGAAAAAAAAAATAAGAATTTTATATTTTTTTTGAATATTGGCCAATACCCTTTGGATTTTACAAACTTGTTGTAAAATCTCAAAAATGCAAGAAATGATTTTTCTTTGAGAAATCCATGCTAAAACATATTTTTTCTTCAAAACCCAAGATAAAATATATTTTTTTTTAAAAAAAAAAAACAATTTTTAAAATATGCTAGTGTATTGGCCGTATGCAAGAAAACAACACATTTTTTTTTAATAAAAATATTTTTTGAAAAATTAGTATTTATATATATAACATTATTATTTTCTATTATATATATTTATAGGGGGAAAGGCTGGGTGCCCAGCCTATGGGGCTGGGCTGCCAGCTCGCCCAGATGTGGCTGGGCTGCTAGCCCGCCCATTGTGGCTGGGCTGCCAGCCCGCCCATTGTGGCTTGGGCTTAGGCCCAATGACTCTTGGACTGGGCTTTCAATGCGCTACGGGATCGGGCTTAGTCGGACGGGCGAGGGCCCATCCTTCTCTCGGGCTGGACTTCCAGTCGAGATGGGCTGAAGCCCGATCCCTTTAGTAGTCGAGCCGGGTGCAAAACCCGGCCCTAATCTGACTCCCGACCCGGGGAGTGAACGAATTCACTCCCCCCGCATGCAAAAACGAAGAAGATGAACAGTAACAATGTGATTTTTCGAGTGTGATGAAAGACTTACCTGTTAACACCTTTGGGTAGAGGACGTCGAGGTGGTTCTTCCAGTCGTGGTCTCGTCGAAAATGGTGGCCTGTGATGGCCGGAGTGGTCGTCAGAAGCTGGCGGTCACGTTGCAGACGATGAGAATTTTCTGCCAAAGCTTTGCCTGAGATGATGGCTGAGTTTCTGGAGATATGGGTGGCTTATGGTGATGCTGAGGAGGGATATGGGTGATCGATGGTGGTGATGCTTAGCTGGAATTTGACTGTTGAAGCTTGTGACCAGAGAAAAAAAAGTTCCTCTGTTTTTAGATAGAGAAAGGCAGAGTAAAACAAAAAGAGAAAAAAAATGCTCCGGTCTCTCTCTATTTTCTGCGTCCTTAATACAAGTTTCTCACGTATTCCCCACTATCTTTTTTTTCTTCCTTCTCGTCGTTGTGCAGGCTGCTATTTAGCGGAGGAGACTCGAATGCAAGGAAGGTAAGTCTGGACAGCTATGCAAATCAATAGAAATTAAGAAGGAGATTACGCTGGAGATAACGATGGAGATGATTTGGGAAGGAAATCACGATTGATTAGGGGGAAAATAAAATGAAATTCCGATCTGCCTTGCTGTGATGGAGCTGAATTTGGGAAGAAAATCAATTTGAAAAAGGGACGAATATTTGCTTGATCTGCTTCGCCGAGAGTGAGAATGAATTGGGAAGAAAATCAATTTGAAAAAGGAAGAAAATTTGGATTGATCTGCTGTGATCAATATGGCGCCTGAAAATTCAATGCACGCCAGTGCATGTCTAGAATGTAGATTTGGAAATTATTTTAGGACGGAAAAAAATATGATTTGGTCCTTTAAAAATTCTAAAAATGCACCCAATTGGATTTGAATTTTTTATGCAATTAAATCCCATCCAAAATTCAATTTCAACCTTGGCTTTGCGTGACTTTCTAAACTGGTCCTTGGCTCCTGATTTTCACGATTTAACCCTCAATTGGCCATAAAACTCCAAATTGCTCGATTTCGCCCTTGAACCCAAAATCTGTTTTTGAAATACTTTTTAACATAAAAATAAAGAGTCAAAAATTGGGTAGCAACAGATGCCCCCTTTTTACAATGCTTATGACTAAAGTCTTGTAAAAGACTTTAAATAGTAAGTGTTGTAAAGAAAAACAGAATGGGTCATTTTTCTGGGTGACCTACCCAAGCTAGATATGAAGGGTCTCATTTCCTTAGGTGACCGACCCGGTTAGTGGTTAGAAAGGTCTCATTTTTCTGGGTGACCGACCCGGTTAGCATGGCCTCATTTGATGGGTGACCGGCCCGGTTAGCATGGCCTCATTTGATGGGTGACCGACCCGTGGTCTCATTTTCTGGGTGACCGACCCGGTTAGCATGGCCTCATTTGATGGGTGACCGACCCGGTTAGCATGGCCTCATTTGATGGGTGACCGACCCGTGGTCTCATTTTTCTGGGTGACCGACCCAGTTAGCATGATCTCATTTGATGGGTGACCGACCCGGTTAGCATGGCCTCATTTGATGGGTGACCGATCCGGTTAGCATGGACTCATTTGATGGGTGACCGACCCGGTTAGCATGGCCTCATTTGATGGGTGACCGACCCGTGGTCTCATTTTTCTGGGTGACCGACCCGGCTAGCATGGCCTCATTTGATGGGTGACCGACCCATCTCGAGCAACATCGATCTTCAATTCATCACGATCTTCAATTCATCTTCCGTGATTTTGTTGACCTGAGATTCTGCTTCTCTATATTTTCCAAAACTCGAAATCACATCAGCTTTCGCCACACCTTTCCTGTTAGGTTAGTGTTATGACAATAATATGCATGTTTTTGTTACCTCTATAGAAACATAGGTCCCCCCTGTCCGTTGTGGTCTTCCTTCATAGGATATGTTTCTCGTGCTATACTTTCACGCTGGGTGAAGAGACTTTTGTTCCACATAGGGCCCTTTCTAGCTCCATTGAAATTTATTCTGAAAACCAATGGAGCTTATTGGGTCACCCAATTCTGGAACTTCTCTCCCTTGGCTAGCTTCCAAATACAAGTAGAGGTCGTAGCTTCCTCAAGAGCATATATGGTTAACTGTGGTAGCTCTTCATCCCTTTTTTCTGACTGAGTCTTCTTGATGATGCCCTTGACTTCCTCCTCTTCCATAATATTTATGCTCATAGATGACAGCTTCTGAAGAGAGCTTTCATGTCCTAGATCAGGTTGTATGACATATGCTGCCTTCAGGAATGAGACTCTGATCAGAGGAATGACTAAATTTTCTTCTTCAGGCTTCCTTCCTTCTATCCTCGCCATTCTTTTCTCTTTTCTTGCCACAGCAGCCCGTTGGTAATCCTCCTTTCTAGGTTTATATCCCAGACCAAACCTTTGCTCGGCGACCTTCAACTTCGTTATCCCAATCCACTCGACCTTCCTCTTTCTTGCGCCAAATCGGGCAGGAATCTTGTGCTTCAAAAGGCTTTTAGCGGCCATTTTAGTGGCCTCTGAGATCCCTGGTTTTCTTCTTATAGTATTCTCAGGCACCCACTCAGTATTCACAACTTCGAACGCATGCAGGTTTCCATCCACACAATCTTCAGCTTCAATGAAAGGGACCGCCACATTCTTCATTATCGATATGGTTTCTTCGGCCTTAACGGTAACCAGGACACCATTGGCAATGTACTTCAAACATTGATGCAGTGAGGAAGTAACCGCTCCTGCAGCATGTATCCATGGTCTTCCTAATAACATGCTATAGGAAGGGTGAATGTCCATCACCTGAAGGGTTACCAAAAAGACTTGGGGACCTATGGCGAGTTCAACTTCGATCGACCCCAACACTTGCCTCGGTGCACCATCATATACTCTAGCCGTAATCCCACTTGGCTGCATGTGAGAGGGATCTACTGGCATCTCTTCCAGCATATGTCTTGGCAACACATTTAGGGCTGAGCCATTATCAATAAGAACTTTGCCAATTAGACAATCCTTACATCGGACTGTGATATACAGAGGCTTGTTGTGTCCTGTTCCTTCAGCGTCGAGTTCATACTCGGCGAAATATAAGAAATTTGAAGCATGAATTCTCCCTACCAGATACTCCATAGTCTTTTGTTCAATATCTTGAGGCACATAAGCCTCATTTAGTACCTTCTGTAAGGCATTACGATGCGGCTCAGAACTAAGTATTAAAGACATAATAGAGATCTTGGCATGGGGTCTTTTTTAACTGGTCCACCACACAGTACTCACTATGCTTCATCAACTTCAAGAACTCGTTCGTCTCTTCCTCTGTCACAGGTTTGTTTACCTCCAACTCTTTTTCAAAGCCCATTACCTCTTTACCCTTAGCCTTTCTTTGATTTGCCAACTCCTCAGGCATGAAACAACGACCGCTTCGGGTTAAACCACCTATTTCACCTTGAAAGAAAGGAGCTTCTCCATTTGAGGTGATAACATAATTTTCGGGTGTTGCCTTATAGACTACCTCCTTTGCATACGAGGGCTTATACAAAACCAACCTCGATAGCCCACTAGCTGTTGATTGGATTCTACATTTCTCTATTCCTACTATCTCTCCACTACTTCCCATACTCTCTATCCTTAGCTCCCCCAAAGTCAACATCCTCGTGACCTTTTGATGGAATTCGGTACACTCATCAATGTGATGCCCTTTTTCATTATGGAATGGGCAAAAGTCATTTTCGCCCATGTCATGCTTGGTTGATCTCATCAAATGTCCAGATTGCACCAACATGTTGTATAATCTGGTCATAGTCACCTTGAGAGCCCTTACTTTGCTATAAATTTCTATTGTATTTACCCCACTACTTCCTGCAGCATGCTTGGGCAAAGGATTTAGGTTCACATTGGGAGGATCTTCAATTGTGATCCATCCGATCCTGATCAATTGCAATACCTTCCTCTTAAACGCTACACAGGTCTCGATGCTATGACCCGCATTACCAGCATGGTATTCACAAGTCAAATTTGGGTTGTGCCAGGCAGGGAAAGGTGGCTTCAAAGGGGGTAGAGGTAGGGGAGCAATATGTCCGATGTTTAGAAACTGCGCATATAACTCTTTTAAAGTCATGGGCAAAGGTGGTAGTTGTTCTTCCGGCTGTTGATAATCTCTCCTTTGGAAATTATTTTGGTTATGTGCGGGGAATTTTGGGTAAAAAGGCTGGTTTGGGGTGGTAGGTTTGGAAAAGTTGATGCTGGCAGTTTGGGGTGCAGGTGTTTGGTTGCTTTTGTAACTTTTGTCTTTCCCCTTGTACCTGTCCTCCAGACTATTCACCTCAATTTCTTTTCTTTTCTCGACAAAACCCCTCTTCTCTACGGGTTCCATAATTCTTCCGCTCCGGATTCCTTGTTCAATCCTCTCAGCGATTCGTACCGCATCATAAAAATGCTGAGCGGAGCTTCCCATCAGGTGCTCGTAGTACGGGGCCTTAAATGTATTGGCAAATAGTCACCATTTATGTCTCTATTAACGGAGGTTGTACATTGACAGCTTGGTCCTGCCATCTTTGAGCATAAGTCCTTACGGACTCCTGAGCTCCTTTCTCCATGGTCATCAAGCTGGTCCTATCAGGAGCAATCTCCATATTAAACTTGTACTGCTTTAAGAAAGCATCTGCCAAGTCTGCCCACTTTCTAATCCTGATGTTATCCAACCTTATATACCAGCTAAGGGTCGACCCTGTCAAGCTGTCCTGAAAGAAATATATCAGCAATTTATCATCGTGTATGACCTCCGTCATCTTGTTATAGTAGGAACAAAGATGAGTTTTTGGGCATTCTATCCCAGTATACTTGATAAATTCTGGAACCCTGAACTTCCACGGTATCACGATGTTAGGCACCAAGCATGCTTCGGCTGCCCTAACTGGGTCAGATTGATCATTCCCTTCAACTGCTCTTATCCTTTCTTCTAGTGCTGACCACTTGTCATATCCTGCGTGGTCAGAGAATCTAGCATCTTGTGGTTCCTCATCTGTCAAATCCAATGTAATAGGGATCTGGATGGGCCGAGTGGATTCGGGCTGCTTCTTTGGTGAGCTTGTCCTAAAATGTGAGGTGCCCCCGGGCTTTGAACTGCCGGTGGTGCTTCCTCTGTATGAGCTGACGTTCCCTCTCCATCTCTTGTTCTTAACGCCTTCTCGAGCATGCTGGCTAAACGTGCCACATCGTTTCGGACAGCTTCGAGCTCTTTTTGGTATGGAGATTCTGGCTCGGCCCTTTCTTCATTTTCCATTCTTCTTCTTAAACGAGTGTTGTGGACTTTCGCAGGGGGACGGATGTTTCGTAGTTGAGCTGTTTGCATGAATGTATAAGAGAATGTAAAATGTATGTGGTATGATGAATATGCTTGTATGAATGTATATGTAATGCAAATGGATTTCTCTTGTGAACAATTAATGGCTAAACACTTCATAGAATATGGGTTTCTTGTCACATTGCCGCTAGGAGTACTGCTTTTCGGGTCGATGCTTGAGTCATATTCACCAAGAGACAGGATTTGCATAAGAGATGGGTCAACGCCCTTTTTATTGAATGGATAAGTTTGCTACATTTTCGAAAACATAAAGAGAAAAAGCAATTTAAAATCCTTCTTCTGCCACATCTTTAGCCAAGGGTAGGAAAGCGGATCCGCGGTTCTCGATTGTCTCCAGGAAAGCATCGGTCTCAGCTAGACTTCGTTGATAACGGATGATGTCTCTCCCCATATTTCTCGCATTGGTTCTAACAACCCGAGCGTGCGCAGCAGCTTCATCCATTTGTTCATCCATCTTGGACATTTTTTCAATAAGCAACATGTTGGTTCTGTTCAATGAAGTATTATTAGCATCGATTTGATCCTTGTGTTTTTCTATCAATGCTAGTTTCCCATCTAGATGCTTCACCTTTTCTTTCTCTTTGTCGAGCTTCGTTCTCAGAGTTTTTATCTCCTCTCCCTTGACTGCTAACTCTGCTTCAATGGCTTCATCTTTCTCGGACCCCATCGAACAACTTTTCGACATTACATACTTCTTATACAAATCTTCATACTTTTCAATTCTATCCATCAGCTCACACTGAACTTCTGCAAATTTCTCCTGGTAATATTCTATGCTATCTTGGCATTCATTATGTTCAGTCTTCAATGTGCCGAGTTCAGAGCAACTTTGCATCCACTTCAGATTCATCTCCGTTAATTCTCTCTCAACTCCCAACCTAGCATTCTCCTCCTCAGCCATCTTCAGCTCAAGCTTGGTTATTCTTGCATCTCTAGACTGTAATTGCTCATCTAAAAATGCTCTCCTTTTATCACCTTCCAACACCATTTCTTCCATCATCAACTTGTCTCTTCGGGTCTTGTTCAATTCTATCTGAAGCTTTTCAATTTGTCTCCTCAATTCTCCTTCACTGTCAACTCTTTTTCTCTTAACAGACTTTTCTTCAATTTGTGGAGACTTTACTTCTTCATTGGTCGCGGCTGAGGCAACTAAGTCTCTCCATTTTGCATACCCTTCACTTGCACTGGGATCTCCCAAACCTTTTATTTCCAACAAAACTAGATGTTTCCAATCTTGTTTGATGGCTCTTACAACTTCTTGTGCAACAGGATCTTTAAACAAACCACAAAATTTAGCAATTCCTTTGGTCCTTGGAACAAATTGCATGCCCCCATGCTGTCTTACCACGAGAGCAGGAGCATAACTCACATAACCGGTAATCCCTATCAACGGAACCCAACACCTTTGCCCGCAACTCATTAGGACATCCACTGCTTTGGCCCAAGGGGCCTTCCATTTCAAACCACCACTAGGCATAGCTTTTAGCTTTTCTACCCAACCTTGGTTGTCTAGATCCCCCCATTCTTTTTCCTCCACTATCCTCAATGGTTTCTCGGTTGAACCACCAAAAAATTATTGAAGACGTGTTTTTTTTTGTCTCAATGTGACTAACCATCCAGATATATAGCAGCTGCGTGCAACATCTCACTGCCCCTTTCCCGGCTTTCCGACAGTGATTAAGTGTCATGATGGTTTCAGCCAAAACAGAGGCCACGGGGTTGATTTGTGTATTCTCATACTCCACATAAGCAGCAGCAGCTTCTAAGCTTACTATACCCGTCCGACTTGGGAATAACACAAGGCCAAATATGCCTAATGCAATCAATCTTTCTTTCTCTAACCTGGACTTCTGTTCTAGTTCCAACTCCAACATCTTCCATGTCAGACCAGCAGCTTTCTTTTCCAAAGACCTTTCCAAGTTGGGGATCCTGAGTAGCTTCGACAGTTCAGAAATGACCTTGTCAGATCTTAAAGGGAAATAAACTCTGTATAGGTCATTCGGAAACTCAGTCAACATCCTGTATTCCTCCATAGTAGGACATAGATCTACGCTCCCAAAAGAAAAACAACGGTAGTCAGGGTCCTAGAAATGAACTAGAGCTCGCACCGCTGGGCTTAAAACATCTACCTTTGCAATCTCCATCAGGCATCCGTATTTTCTGAAAAATGCGTCCTTATCCACATCCTGAAAATGAGTCGTTAACTTGTTCACCTCATTTATAACGCAATCCAGATTCCTGATTGGTGATAGCCTCATAGCATCGCCTTTAAGGCAGTCTCCTTCAGTCAATTGCGACAATTCAGCACTTTTCCCATACTCCATGACGGAAAGTTTAGTGGTTGTGGCCATTTCGTTCACAAGACCTGTAAAGCAAAGATGCTTTTTAGGTTTTTCCATTTTATGTGAAAGATATTACGGAGCATACATCCTAACGATAGGTTCTAGTTCCTTTACGTGAGACATAGGGTAGGTTTACTACTTGGTCTCTAAAGAGGGTCTCTTGCTGTCCCAGTGATCACCCTCGTAAAGGCGATATGGGGGTTCAGCAGATAGTGATATGGCACGTATACCAATCACCACCAGTCTAAACACTCAGCAAAGAGTTGGGGTTTACACAAACTTCAACCTTGACTCAAGTCATAGGTAAGCTGCTAGTCCCCCACTTAACTTAAAGTTTAGTGTGTGCTCTCCAAAATAATAAAAAAAGTGATGCATGATGACAGGATGTAAAGATGCATGCTAAAGCTTATAAATAATCCATAACAACATGAAAATAAATAAATAAATAAACGAATAAACAAATAAAACATATCATAAACAAAATAAAAAAACTATCAAGCTTAGCCCAAGTCCCCAGTGGAGTCGCCATTCTGTCGCACCCCAAAAAAATGGTGTGTAATGCGGCATCGTGGCGACTCTTCCCCGTGAGCGGGGGATTAAATGTCGGGGGGGTTTCTCTATTTGAAAAAGGGAGTCGCCACCTAGTATTAATGGTTACTAGGAAACCTAAAACTGGTCTTTCAGAGATTCTAGGGTAAGGGACTGGTTGCGTAAAGGGAAGGTTTTAGCACCCCTAGTACGCCCTACCTAAGGTAAGCTGCTTGACGTTTTGGTTTGCTTATGATTTGCTATGGCTTTGAAAAAACATATGTTAAATAAATGGCGAATGGGATATCATTCCCGCCGAATATTTTGGATATTAACCCCTTAGAATTTATTTATCCAAATACCGATGGTGAATAATAGCATATCATTCCCGTCAAATATTTTGGATATTGACCTCTTAGGATTTATTTACCTAAATACCAACAGTGAATAATAGCATATCATTCCCGCCGAATATTTTGGATATTAACCCCTTAGGATTTATTTACCCAAATACCGATGGTGAATAATAGTATATCATTCCCGCCGAATATTATGGATATTAACCCTTTAGGATTTATTTATCCAAATACCAACAGTGAATAATAGCATATCATTCCCGCCGAATATTATGGATATTAACCCTTTAGGATTTATTTATCCAAATACCAACAGTGAATAATAGCATATCATTCCCGCCAGATATTTTGGATATTAACCCCTTAGGATTTATTTACCCAAATACCGATGGTGAATAATAAATTCCCAAAAGAAAAAAAAAATAAGAATTTTATATTTTTTTTGAATATTGGCCAATACCCTTTGGATTTTACAAACTTGTTGTAAAATCTCAAAAATGCAAGAAATGATTTTTCTTTGAGAAATCCATGCTAAAACACATTTTTTCTTCAAAACCCAAGATAAAATATATATTTTTTAAAAGAAAAAAACAATTTTTAAAATATGCTAGTGTATTGGCCGTATGCAAGAACACAACACATTTTTTCTTTAATAAAAATATTTTTTGAAAAATTAGTATTTATATATATAACATTATTATTTTCTATTATATATATATATATAGGGGGAAAGGCTGGGTGCCCAGCCTATGGGGCTGAGTGCCCGACCCGCCCGGATGTGGTTTTTTCCGCCCGCCTGCTCGTGGCTTGGGCTTAGGCCCAATGACTCTTGGATCTGGGCTTTCAATCCGCTTCGGGATCGGGCTTAGTCGGGACGAGCCGAGGGCCCATCCTTCTCTCGGGCTGGACTTCCAGTCGAGATGGGCTGGAAGCCCAGTCCCTTTAGTAGTCGGGCCGGGTGCAAAACCCGACCCAATCTGACCCCGACCCGGGGAGTGAACGAATTCACTCCCCCGCATGCAAAAACGAAGAAGATGAACAAGTAACAATGTGATTTTTTCGAGTGTGATGAAAGACTTACCTGTTAACACCTTTGGGTAGAGGACGTCGAGGTGGTTCTTCCAGTCGTGGTCTCATCGGAAATGGTGGCCTGTGATGGCCGGAGTGGTCGTCGGAAGCTGGCGGTCACGTTGCAGACGATGAGAATTTTCTGCCAAAGCTTTGCCTGAGATGATGGTTGAGTTTCTGGAGATATGGGTGGCTTATGGTGATGCTGAGGAGGGATATGGGTGATCGATGGTGGTGATGCTTAGCTGGAATTTGACTGTTGAAGCTTGTGACTGGAGAAAAAAAAGTTCCTCTGTTTTTAGATAGAGAAAGGCAGAGTAAAACGAAAAGAGAAAAAAAATGCTCTGGTCTCTCTCTATTTTCTGCGTCCTTAATACAAGTTTCTCACGTATTCCCCACTATCTTTTTTTTCTTCCTTCTCGTCGTTGTGCAGGCTGCTATTTAACGGAGGAGACTCGAATGCAAGGAAGGTAAGTCTGGACAGCTATGCAAATCGATAGAAATTAAGAAGGAGATTACGCTGGAGATAACGATGGAGATGATTTGGGAAGGAAATCACGATTGATTAGGGGGGAAAATAAAATGAAATTCGATCCGCCTTGTCTGTGATGGAGTTGAATTTGGGAAGAAAATCGATTTGAAAAAGGGAAGAATATTTGTTTGATCTGCTGTCACGAGAGTGAGAATGAATTGGGAAGAAAATCAATTTGAAAAAGGAAGAAAATTTGGATTGATCTCGTCGTGATCAATATGGCGCCTGAAAATTCAATGCACGCCAGTGCATGTCTAGAATGTAGATTTGGAAATTATTTTAGGACGGAAAAAAATATGATTTGGTCCTTTAAAAATTCTAAAAATGCACCCAATTGGATTTGAATTTTTTATGCAATTAAATCCCATCCAAAATTCAATTTCAACCTTGGCTTTGCGCGACTTTCTAAACTGGTCCTTGGCTCCTGATTTTCGCGATTTAACCCTCAATCGGCTATAAAACTCCAAATTGCTCGATTTCGCCCTTGAACCCAAAATCTGTTTTTGAAATACTTTTTAACATAAAAATAAAGAGTCAAAACTTGGGTAGCAACAGAAAGAACAAAAAAAAGAGTATAAAATAGAAATTTAAATTCAAAGCCAAAGTTATATTTATATGATTTATTAATCATATTATTATATTAAATGTATTCAAGAATACCAATATTATTTTTTTTGCAAGAAATCGTAGGTCATTTTTTTTCTCTCGCTATATATTTTTAGGCAATAATATTCAATAAATATTAAAACATATAATTAGTCTCACATATTTTATAGTGTAATCGAAACGATAAAGAATCTGCTGTTGCAAAGAAGAAAAAGAAGAAGAAGAAGAAAGAGAAGGAGAAAGACAAGAAAAAGTAGATAACTTTTATAACTTTTGGTACAACTTTAAAAGCTGGAGAGAGTTCCCTCATGCGGATGAATTTGATCTTGAGCAAGCTGAGTCTCGTGACCATAAGAGATGGATGGAGAGGCAAAATTCAAAGCTTTCGGAAAAAGCTAGAAAGGAAGACTATGCACGGATACACACTCTTGTTGACAGTGCTTATAAGAGAGCCCGAGAATATTGAGGAGAAAGGAGGAGGGGAAAGCTGAGAAGCAAAGAAAGAAGGAAGCTAAGTTTTTGGCAAAAAACTTTGCAAGAAGAAGAAGCTGCAAGGGCTGCTGAAGAGGAGAGACGCCAGAAAGAAGAGGAGGAAAAAAAACGTGCTGCTGAAGCTGCTTTACAGCAGAAGAAGTTAAAGGAGAAAGAGAAGAAGAGGAAAGACTAAGGCAAGAAGAACTTGAGAGGCACGCAAAAGAGGCTAGGTGTAGGAAGAAGGAAAGAGAAAAGGAAAAACTGTTGAAGAAGAAACAGGAAGGCATGCTTCTAAGATGATAGAGGAGTTTACGGAGGAGGACAACAGACATAGCACGAGCGTCGAGGTGAGGAGAAGACTGCAGGAGGTGATCTTCAAGACAGTGACTAAGGTGATAGTTGGGAGACTGAAAAATTTGATGCCGAAACTGATTAGTGAAGTCCAGAGTAGCTTCGTTCCGGGAAGACATATTACAGATAATATTATTGTCGCCCAGGAAATTATCCACTCCATGCGGAATATGAAAGGAAAAAAAGGATTTATGGCCATCAAAGTTGATCTGGAGAAGGCTTACGATCGCCTAAGCTAGAGTTTTATTCGAGATACATTAATTGAAGCTAAAATTCCTGGTGATCTGATAAGACTCATCATGAGTTGTATTGAATCTGCTTCTCTTAGTGTTTTGTGGAATGGTGTTGCAACTCAGAATTTCAGTCCTAACAGAGGGATAAGACAGGGTGATCATTTATCTCCGTATATTTTTGTTCTTTGCTTGGAAAGATTATCGCAATTAATAAATCAGAGTGTTGAGGATAATAGCTGGAAGCCCTTTAGTGTGCGAAGAAATGGATTGAAGATTTCTCATTTGTGCTTTGCGGATGACATGCTTTTGTTTACAGAGGCAAGCATGACACAGATTGAAAATGTGGCTCAATGTCTTGATATGTTTTGCTCAGCTTCGGGTCAGAGAGTCAGTGCTGCAAAGACAAGAATATTTTTTTTCCAACAATGTGTCAGTTTCTTTGGCAAATGATATTAGCAGACGGAGTGGGTTCCAAGTAACAAAAGACTTGGGAAAGTACTTAGGGGTGCCTTTGTTGCATCAAAGAGTTACTAAGCAGACCTATAGCTACTTAATAGAAAATTTGCAAAGAAGATTGGCAGGGTGGAAGTCTAGCAATCTATCTCTTGCAGGAAAGATCACATTGTTCAAAGCTGTTCTTGCCACCATCCCTTTATACCCGATGCAAGCTGCGGTTATTCCGAAGCATACGTGTATTGAGATAGAGAAATTTCATTTGGGGTCAGAAGGATGGTAGAGACAAGATTCATCTTGTAAACTGGAAGAAGTTGTGTCAACCAAAAGAGAACGGTGGTATGGGATTCAGAAAAATAGAGCTAATGAATAAAGCTTTTATTATGAAATTGGCCTAGGGTTTGTTAAAGGATAATAGCCTGTGGGTTTAGTTCCTTAAAGAAAAATATATGAGTTCTAATAGGGGAGAAGGTCGTCCGGTGGCAACATCTAGAGACTCATTTCTATGGAAGTCCATATGTAAGGAATGGGATGTAGTGCATGAAAATATCAGCTGGAATCTGGGGAACGGAAGACAGGTTTTGCTTTGGAAGATAGTTGGGTGGAAGGTTGTGGCTCCCTTCTTAATCACTTACAACAGGAGACGCTCCTATGCAAGATGCGCTACAAGCTATCCTTACAACAGGAGACAGGCTGAAATGGTGGACAGTAGAGGCAACTGGAAATGGGAAGTTTTTGCTCACTTACTACGGTACAAGCTATGATGGGAATTGCTGGCTATATCCCTCCTATGCAAGATGCGCTAGAAGACTCAGTGGTATGGGATCTTTCGGTGAATGGTAGATTTAATGTTAAAACAACTTATTTGGTTTGGGAGGAAGGGGAGACTATGGATCAAGATCAAGATCCTATATGGAGGATTGTATGGAAGTTGAAGGGAATGGAACGAATCAGAGTGTTTTTATGGACTGTAGCTCATAATGCTATAATGACCAATGAAATGAGATGTAGAAGGAGGTTAACAGATAATAAGTGTTGTAGTTATTGTGTTAATGAAGTGGAATCTTTAACACATGCACTTCGAGATTTCCCTAAAGCAAGGACAATTTGGGAGGCCTTCGTAAAGGTGGAGGAAAGGGAAGTGCTTTTCAGTCAAAATTGGTATGCTTGGTTGGTGTCCAACTTATCATCCAGGAATAGGACTAATCATTTTGGGGATTGGCAGCTGGTGTTCGGAGTAGCGTTATAGTACATATGGAAGGAGAGATGCAGTAGAATAATCGGAGGAAACCAAGGAAATTGGTATGGGACTGTGCTTGCTATAAGGAGAATGGTGGGCGATAGTAAGATGGTGCAGGGGAGGAGTTATGGGGAAATGACTGGAGGTACGGTGATTAATTATATAGGGTGGAAATATACAGCGGAAGGCTGGATCAAGCTAAACGTTGATGCGTGCAGTAAGGGCAATCCGGGTTTGGCAGGTGCGGGAGAAGTGATACGAGACCATATGGGAAATTGGATAGGAGGATTTGCAAGAAATATTGGGATCTGTTCTTCAGTAACTGCGGAGTTATGGGCTGTTTATGATGAGTTGCAACTTACATGGGACAAAGGGATTCAGAGAGTAGTTTTGGAGTCTGACTCCAAGGTTGTAGTGAAGCTTATTAAGAATGGTAGTGGGGGGGTTGATAGACACTATAATCTTATTATGCAAATTAAAGCTATGTTGGGTAGGGAATGGGATGTTGAAATCTTATGTGGATGAGATTATGTGGCTGATTGGTTGAATAATTATGGTTTAGGTAGAAATTTGTTAGACAGGGGTTCGGATGTTATAATCGATCCTCCATCATGCATTTATCCTTTGCTGTATTATGACCTTATTGGGTCTACTATTCCTTGTGAAATTTAGAAGGGCGTAATGCCCCGATCAGTACCAAAAAAAAAAAAAAACAAGATCATCCAATGTTAGTAAAGAGACGTTGGCTAATGAAGGAATATTCCCATTTAATGGCAATAAACTCATCTTAATTTATGATAACAAGGAAACCTCTGTTATCATGGAATCAAATCCACTCAGATCACGATAGTAAAGCTCAAATTATAGACCACATCTTAGATATTTAAACAGCAGCCATCCAGGAACTATTATTTAATTTCCATTAAACGGACATCACATAGTGCACAAGTACAGACACAATTTTAGGACAATCCAACAAGAATTTGCGACCACATTATTTGTTTAGAACTAGACAAACCCAGAATTTAGAAACATTTTTTCAAGGAAATGACAACAATAATCCAATCCATTACTACGCAGGAGTAATAAAACTAAGATAAAAGCTTACAAGAATGCTTTTATAGTCTGTATCAAGGTGAGGATGAGCAGGATAGCAGCTGCAACAGTTCTCGTGCCTCTCCAGATATTTGGAAAATATACAAGTTTCAAGGTTGCCTTTCTATGGTTACAACGATTCTCATAGTGGGCATTTAACTCTTTGGAGATATCACCAAAACTGTTGAAATTCTGAAGTGATTCCAGGTCTGCCAAAGCTGACAGGAGAAGATGCTGACGAGCTGAAGATTGAAGAGTCATGTTTAAATGTTTCCTGTTTTAAATTCAATGTAATCAGGATGATTAACATCCAATAGATAAGAAGTCAACGTTATTCTGTTATTTCAGTTAAAAGTCAATGTTTTAGTTAAGTTTCAATTTTATCTGAATTTTGTAAATATAGTCGTTGTAAGTTCTTGATTCATATAAATAAAGCTAATGGGATGGCAGTAACCATACGAAAGATTCTGCCCATGTTCACGTTCTTTAAACTCAAAATTCAGAGTATTTTGTGTTCTTTAATTTCTGGAAATTTTCCCTTCAATTCTGGAAAATTTCTCGTCCCCAGATTTTGATTGCTACAGTAGTTGTTTTCTGGATTTTTGGCCTTGTGTCCGTACAGATTTGAACAGTACTTGTTTGTTACGTAAAATTCCAGAAATCCATCAAATCTTTACAAAAACAAGTGTCATTGTCACCAATATTTTTGCACTAATTGTTAATCATAGTCGAGACTGCGGCATCGTCACCTAGCCAGTGGAGAATAATTTCGTTTTCAACCAGCAAACCCACGTCTCCTGCGCTGTCGATAAGATGGTCCATAAACTTGATGTAGCTGCATATGTAAGCTTGACGCTCGTACAAACATTCCTCCATGGCCATGACATTTCGTACAAGACGTTCGAAATTTTGATCAACTTTCAAGTGTGGTGTTTTCAACACTCCTTTGTCAAATTTTATGTTGACCAATCATTTGTCTCGGGTGACCTGAAACCTCACTCCTGCCTTGCGAAGCATCATGGCACTGTATTTCAGCTTCACAAGATCTGGACTATAAGGTCGCGGAATGGCTCTACTCAACATCAAATGTCTTAGTAAATCAGTGAGATGCCTGGGCTCTTTCTTTACATCCGCGCTGGTTCCTGTCTCTACATCCGGGCTGGTCTCTTTCTCTACACCCGGGCTGGTTTTACACAACATCAAATTTCTTAGTAAAGCAGTGAAATGCCTGCTTCTTTTTACACCCAGGCTGGTTTCTTTCTCTACATCCGGGCTGGTTTTACACAACATCAAATTTCTTAGTAAATCAGTTATATGCCCGCTTCTCTTTACACCCGAGCTGGTTTCTACCTCTACACCCGGGCTGGTTTCTACCCCTTGTAAATGCAAGTACTCTCTCAAATAACGCGTAGCAAGATCAAGAAAAGATTTGGGCTTACTGTCTGAAGAGTGGTAGCTGACCTGGTCATATATCTTCTCAATAATGGAGAGTGGTAGTTGGTTTTCAAGTAGCATCAAGTCTTCTCGTATGTCAAATGTCATCCTAGGCTTAAAACTTTTAGGACCTTTCTCATCATTTGACTCCAAAAAAAACTCAATGATGAAGACAGCATCCAGCAGGATCATCTCTACGAAATCATTGCTCTTGATTTCGTAGAATTTCTCTGAATAGCAATATCGGAGATAATGGTCTTCTTGATTCTTAATGCTGATCACAATATCACACCTTTCCTTCTTATCTATCCTGTTCCGTTCAGTAAGCTTTTCGAAATATCTCAGCTTCTCCCTTCCCATGGCCAGTATTTTATTTCCGCGGTGAAAAGGACCTATTGAAATCAGTGCTGGAGTGTAGGCTTTCGAATTTACGTCACGAAGCGCCTGGGGCACTTTGTAGATACAGCAATGGAGCATGCGATTATCATGACTTTTCTTTTTATAGGCAAATATCATCTCATTATCCAGCTTTTCCACAATATTTCTAGCCTGTTCAATATCGTTTTCCATGTTTGAAGCATATATACAAATCAAGAATTTTTAACAAATCAAGAATGTTCAAAATTGAATTTATTCTTTTCCAGTCTGTAAGTTGGCTGAAAGAAATCAAGAAATAATGGAAGGTACATATATACAATTCAATTTTGAAGATCACAATTTTTCAGAACTTTAAGAATTTCAATTTTCTTTATTAAAATATGAAACGAAATTCTAGTCTCTCTCTCTCTCTCTCTCTCTCTCACAATCTATCGAACATATAACTCAACTTTTATCACTTTAACTCAATGTCTTACAACTTCTACTTGCTTCTGTTTTCCTCTCTCTTCTACACTCCTCCCCCAAAACAACGTAATGAATGTCTACGTAAAAAAAACAACTTCATATAAAAATTTAATTTTTTTAGTTGAGATATCAAATATAATATATATTATTTTTATTATATTTTTTCAAGGAAAAATTTCTCGGACTAGAAACTTGTACAAAAACACTTACTTTATGTTTATTTTTTTATTAAATAGAAAATATCTGTAACATTTGAACTCATGACCAAAATTCTTCGATATCATGTTAAATAATTATCTCAACTACTAATTTAACCTCTTAAATAAGAATCAAATATAATTTAGAAAATAGTGCATGTCTTTGTAAGATGAATTTAAAACTAATAAAATTTTGGGGAAATGATGTAAACAGTCGAGGTTTCTAAAGTGCCTTCGGCCTGGAATATATATATATATAGAACTCGATCACACGCTAGATTTTGTTCATGTTTATATTCAAATTTCATGCTATAAGAAAAAAAACGGTTTTAATCGAGCTCATTTAAAAAGAGAAGAAACGACTAATTACAATATCTTCCCAACATCTTAATAAACGAGTTCATGTTTAGTTGTTTAAGTTCTATCAAAAACAAGCCCGATCTAGTTTATTTCTTCTTTTTGAAAAAAATATGGTTCGTTAAAAAGAAAACAAATAAAAAATGGAACTACGTACATGGGAAAGGTAAACTTTATGAATAGAATGCATAAACTTACATAGAACCACCTAATGTCTGCAGATTTTAAGCCAAATTCAAAGACCGTAAGAAAACATTTCAAGAGAATATGAAACTAGTTAGTGATGACCTGAGGAAGATCAAACGACCGTATCTCCGTGTGTAGTCCCCGGCAGCAGGCCTGTATATTTCAGCCTCTGTCTCTCTCTTGAAGTCTCCTGCTCTTGTCAATTTAGCTAAATGGTTGAGTGAGCCCTATATATATATAGTTGCAAGGACTGGTAATGAAACTCATAACAAGGATAATAATTAGGGTTAACATTATTTCATTCAGTTGTTTTTTTTTTTTTTTTTGGATTAGGAAATGTAGCTCAAAGGGTATTTTAATTTCAGCAAAGTAAAAACACCAATCAAAGTGTTTTTGTATTATAATGTTTTTTAATAAAACAATAAGGGAAAATAGCAAACAGAATCTAAAACATATATAAGTTTTAAAAATCAGCATTTAACTTTGTTTTAAACAATTTATTTAACTTTTTTATGCATAGCATGAATTAATTCACGTTTATCTTAGGCTTCATCGAACAGGAGTGGTTGGCACCATTACTATACTTATAAATGCATGTCGGGGCAGCAGGTAACAGTTGCAGTGCAATTAATTTTGCAAATAATTTACAGAATTATTGTTTTGTCTATTTATGATTATTTTGCATGGTTACGTATCTTGCTAGGGAAATAAGCGAATTAGCTGTCAAGTTGCTTGCCTCCATTGCCATTATTTTGAAGGATGCACCACCCAGACAGGGTCAATTTAACTGCAGAATCTATAAAGAATCAAGCACCTGATAGCTGTGTTAAGCTAGAAAAATGGCTTCTGGTCTACATAATATGTATCTATCATAATTTGATATGGAACATGTTCTAATTATAAACAATTCGCAAGATTTTTTTAACTTATAGATCTCAATATGCAAAGCATACCAGCATTAGTATAATGTAGAATGCAAGAATAGAATTTAGAATTACCCGGCAGGCAATTTCAGCAGCAGACTCAAACCGTTCTTGGAGAGCACTGTATTCTTCCGTGTTCCCTTAAAAATTATCTTTGTTATTGATAAGAGAGAATCTCCATGATTTACGTTGTAATCTTTGAATTACTGTAAACTTCCTAATGTATAGCTATAGGATAATTATGCCTTTAATTGTATTTATATCTTTCCTATTTTATAGGATTGAATAACTATATATACACAGACTTCTCCTCTGCAAAGCAAGGAGACTTTTAGCCATATACACGTATCTGTAAACACAGCAAACATCTTTATGGTATCAGAGCTAGGTTTACAAACATCCATGGCAGATTCATCTTCTTCTTCAACCCCTGTTCTTCCGCTCAACATAATGGTGCACATGCTTACCATTAAACTGACTTCCTCCAACTATCTGTTATGGAGAAACTAGTTTGTTCCTCTGTTAACCAGCCAACAACTGTTTGGATTTTTAGATGGCACAATCACTGTCCCTAATCTCACGGTGACAGATTCTGATGGAGTGACCAAACCAAATCCTGCCTACAGTTCCTGGTTACAAACAGACCAGATGCTGCTTAGCATACTCTACTTTTCACTTACAGAAGAGTCTATGGGTGAAGTACTGGGATTACATCATTCCCATGAGGCCTGGCAAGTCCTTGAAGCCTCCTTTTTCAACAGATCAAAGACCCGTGAATTACAACTCAAGGATGAACTCCAACTGATACAACGTGGATCTCGATCCATTGCTGAGTTTTCTCGATTGTTTAAGGATCACTGTGATCAGTTAGCTGCCATTGGACGTCCTTTTGATGAAACAGATAAAGTTCATTGGTATTTACGGGCATTGGGACCAGACTACAAAATTTTCTCTACCACCATGATGTCGCAGCTTCCCTTACCATCATTCTCCGATGTTGTTCCAAAAGCATTAAGTCATGAAATTTTTGCAAAGTCTGTCAACCAGCTGCCTTCCAATTCAGCTTATTATGCACATCAAACTCCTAAATTTACAAGAGTCAAGAAGTGGAAATCTCGGCCTTCCACATCCTCTACAGCCACTGTCCACAAGAAACCATCATCTTCTGTCTATTGTCAGTTGTGTGACAAAGAGGGACACTTGGCCAAACATTGTTGGAGCTTCTTGAAAATGAAGAAACAACAATCGACCAATCTTGCTGAAGCATTCTCTGCTTGTTCCATTCAGGAACTGAATAATCCAGAGTGGTTTCCAGACTCTGGTGCAACATCCCATATGACAAATACCCTTGAAATATTGGATGATCCTGCTGCATACACTGGTAATGAAAGGGTGATAGTTGGTAATGGTCAGTCTCTACCTATTTCCCACATTGGTTCTGTTTCCACAGTTGCTCCTCATTGTTCCATCCCTTTGTCTAACGTATTGGTTGTTCCTGGCATTCAAAAGAATCTTATCTCTATCAGTCAACTTACCAAACAACTTAACTGTCGTGTAATTTTTGATTCTCTTCGTATTTTCATATAGGATTGCGCCACCGGGACAATGCTGGGAATCGGTCGATGTGAGAACGGCCTCTATGTCCTTGATCAACACCATCATGCCCTTGTCTCAATTTTGTCTGCTCACAAACCACGTGCCCCTGCTCAACTATGGCATGCACTTCTTGGCCATCCCAATTTTCATATTATCTCTTCTCTTTCTAGTTTAGGGTCTATTCATTGTAGTGATAGATCAATGTCCAATAAAACTCATCTTTGTGTTGGTTGTCAACTTGGCAAAAGCCACCGGTTACCCTTTTTTTTAAATGATGAACATTGCAAAATGCCATTTGATTGTTTACATTGTGATTTATGGGGTCCATCTCCAGTGTCTTCCATTACTGGCTATCGATATTATGCTATTTTCATTGATGATTGTACTCGTTTTAGCTAGATGTTTCCGTTGAAACAAAAATCTAATTTCTTTGATACTTTTGTGAATTTACATCGGTATATTGAAACACAATTCACTGCCAAAATAAAATCTTTCCAATGTGATGGTGGAACGGAATTTAGAAATAATAAATTTCGCTCTCATTTACACTCTTGTGGTATTGTTCTGCGTCTAGCATGTCCTTACACCACAAGTCAAAATGGTGTTGCTGAACGCAAACACCGTCATGTCACCGAAACAGGTCTTACACTTATGATTCATGCGCGTGTGCTAGTTTCATTATGGGTCGAAGCTTTTTCTACTACCGTATTTCTCATTAATTGACTCCCATCACTGTCCCTTGATGACAAAACTCCTTATGAAATATTGTTTGGTAAGTCACTTGATTACTCTATGCTCCGTACTTTTGGGTGTCTTTGCTTCCCTTATTTGAAACAGATTATTCACCCCATAAACTGTCTCCAAAATCTGCTCCATGTGTTTTCTTAGGTTACAGTACCATTCATAAAGGCTTTCGATGCCTAGATCGCAAGACTCATCGTGTCTATGTTTTACGGCATGTTCAATTTTATGAACATCATTTCCCTTATATTGATGACTCCATTGCTACTCTACAATCCGAAATTGACTACACTTCTTTTTCAGATTGTGCAGAGTGTGTTCCTAGTTCTCCATCTAATGATTCTTGTGCTTCTTTAACGTCCCCTTCCTTTTTGACATCACCATGTCTGCCTTGTAGTGATGCTCCAAGTTTCTTGAGTTCTCCTTCTTCACAGGTTCCCATGACAGTTACGTCTTCCACGGCTGCTGCTTCACCTTCAGAGCCACAGGTTCCGGCCATTATGCCTTTACATCCTCCCGTGCCTTCCAATCATCATCCCATGATCACCAGGGGGAAAGCTGGCATTGTAAAACCATGGTCCCATCATGCTATGACAGTTGTGTCTTCCATCCAGTTCATTCAGGCTCTCCTTGCTACCAAAGAGCCAAAGGGGTTTAAATCTGCTGCTAAACATCCGAAATGGCTTTCAGCTATGGATGATGAGATTCATGCCTACCAGAGAAATGACACTTGGACTCTTGTTCCTCGGCCACAATCTCATAATGTGGTTGGTTGTCGCTGGATTTTCAAAATCAAACTTTGTCAAGATGGGTCTAAGGAACGTCATAAAGCTCGCCTTGTGGCGCAAGGTTTCTCTCAGGTAGCTGGTCTTGATTTTGGAGATATTTTCAGTCCTGTGGTTCGCCCTGCTACAGTCCGACTTATATTATCATTAGCAGTTACTTCTGGATGGCGTTTACATCAACTAGATGTTAACAATGCCTTCCTACATGGGTTTCTCAATGAAGAGGTATACATGGAACAACCATCGGGTTACACTGATCCTTTGTTTCCCCAGCATGTCTGTTGCTTAAAGCATGCTCTGTATGGTCTGAAGCAAGCTCCCCATGCTTGGTTTCAACACTTCGGGACTTTCTTACATACACTTGGTTTTCACTCCAGTCCGGCTGATTCTTCATTGTTTGTTTACCATTCTAAGGTTGGGACTGTTTACTTATTGTTGTATGTTGATGACATGGTACTCACTGGCAGTAGTCCTTCATTGATCCGCACCTTCATTACTCGACTTTCCAAGGAGTTTTCCATGAAAGATTTGGGAGACCTACATTATTTCCTTGGGGTGGAAGTCCAATCAAATGCAAAAGGTTTGTTCCTTAGTCAAACCAAGTATGCTATGGACCTCCTACAACGAGCTTTGATGACTGATGCTAAACCTATTTCCACACCCTTTGTTATTGGTCAAGATTTATCTGCTGAGGGCAAACTGGTCTCTGATCCAACCATGTTTCACTCACTAGCAGGTGCTCTTCAGTACTTAACCATCACTAGGCCAGATTTATCATTTTCTGTCAATTCTATTTGTCAATATATGCATGCTCCAACCGAAGATCATTTTCGTGCTCTCAAGAGTATATTACGCTATGTTAAAGGCACAATTGATCATGGACTTCAACTGCATAAAGTTTCGACGCATAATCTTATTGCTTATTCTGATGCTGACTGGGCTGGTTGCCCTGATACACGTCGCTCGACCACTGGATATGCTATTTTTCTTGGAGCTAATTTAATCTCTTGGTCCTCTAAGAAACAAAGCACTGTCTCCCGTTCCAGTGCAGAAGCCGAATATCACTCCTTAGTCGTTGCCACTGTAGATGTTGTTTGGCTTGTCCAACCACTTCGAGATCTTCGGGTTCCACTTCCAACTCCACCCCGAATCCTTTGCGATAATCAAAGTGCAATATTTATGGCTGTTAATCCAGTTACTTGGCCTCGGTCCAAACATATAGCCATTGACTATCATTTTGTCCGAGAACTTATTGCAAATGCTTCTTTGAAAATCACCTTTGTTCCTTCTCATCTGCAGCTAGCTAATTCACTTACCAAAGGAGTCACAAAGCCTCAATTTCTGCTCTTTCGAAGCAAGCTTAGCGTTCTACCCTCTTCCACACTCACCTTGCAGGGGGGTGATAAGAGAGAATCTCCATGATTTACGTTGTAATCTTTGAATTATTATAAACTTCCTAATGTATAGCTATAGGATAATTATGCCTTTAATTGTATTTATATCTTTCCTATTTTATAGGATTGAATAGCTATATATACACAGACTTCTCCTCTGCAAAGGAAGGAGACTTTTAGCCATATACACGTTTCTATAAACACATCAAACATCTTTAGTTATCTTCAGGATTATTAGGTCCAACTAAGAGTTCTAAGGCTAGAATCACAAACCCTCAATACGCAGATTGCAAGAAAAATAAACATGATTTCTGGGGGGAAATTAGCTGGAAAATCTAGAAGGAAATATAATTTGTACAAAGAATTAAGAAATCACCAAACAAAACTGAGAATTGCTTTTGAACTTGAGGTAGATCCGATGATGATGTTAGAAAATCATATAAATCATATTTTGGGGCATCATCTATCAGCTTATGTTTTTAGGTGAGATGATTTCTTAACATGGTATCAAAACTTTGTTAACCTATCAGTCACGAGTTCGAATCTCACCACCCCCATTCTATTTGATAAAAAAATCAAACACAAGGTAATGTGGATCTGTGCAAGGTTCAAGCCCAAAGGGCTTTCACTTGAGGGGTGTGTGTTGGAGAATAATATAAATCATATTCTGAAACATCACCTATCAACTTAAATTTTTTGATGAGATGGTTCCTTAACAGATAAAAAACAAGATTTAGGGAAGTGACATTAATTACTTGTAAAACAACGGAAGTGATATTTAAAATAAATGTTTTAATTAGCATCAGATAATGTGTTTCAAAGTTTTTTCATTGAGCAACCAATTATCCGATGTGAATGATCAGATAATGCTAGTGATTCATTGCCAAATCAGCACCGTGTATAGTCCCGGCAGCAATGATAGCTTATGTTTTTGAAAACCGGCCCAGTTCTATTCGATTTGAGCTGCTTTCTTCAACAATGATTCTATTATTTCTAGACTTTCCTTCTCCTTTAGATACTCCTTCCCGTGCCTGCATGGAACCAACATCAGAATGCAGACCTAGGAATGATTTTTAGATGGGTTTTGACGAGTTAATGTTACAAAATAAATTTTAAAATGGATTGCTAGAATTCATATGGTATTTTTATCAACGATTTGTTTGATTAATTTAGATCAATCTCCTTGATCCTGTTTCCAATGACTGCAATGGACATCTGACACGTGAATATATAGCTAGGAAATTCAAGAGCTCTAGAAAAAACAAAGTCGAGCTTTGGAATCATGGCCCAGAATGAAAAGGGTGATGGGAAACAAAATAAGCATTAAATATTCCACTGTATTCTTTGAATCATCTTATTTAAAATTTTAACTTATTAGATAAAGTTTCAGAGTATAATTTATATTATTCTTTAACATTATGAACTTCTAAGAGAATCATCTCACCTGAAAACTTAAACTTCTAAGTGAAATCCTATAATATGATTTATATTATTAATGAAGGATATTCTCAATTAATGGCAATAAACTCAGCTTAATTTACGATAACAAGGTAACTATTGTTATCATGGAATCAAATCTACTCAGATCACGATAGTAAAGCTTTAATTACAGACCACATCTTAGATGCAAATTGATATTTAAATAACAGCTACCCAAGAACTGTTACTTAATTTTCTTTGGAACGACATCACACAGTGCACAAGTAAAGACTCAATTTTAGGACAATCCAACAAGAATTTGATACAACATTATTAGTTCAGAACTACATAAACCCAGAATTTAACAACAATTTTCCAAGGAAATTAACAAAAGCAATCCAATCAATCATTACGTAGAGGCAATGAAACTAAGATAAAAGCTTACAGGAATGCTTTTACAGTCTGTATGAATGTGAGGATCAGCAGGATAGCTGCTGCAACAGTTGCCGTACCTCTCCAGATATTGGAGAAATATACAAGTTTCAAGGTTGCCTTTCTATGGTTCCAGGGGTTCTCATAGTAGGCATTCGTCTTTCCGCAGATATCATCATAACAAGTATAGGTGTCCGGAATTGTTTCGCAAAGCTTGTTAATCATATCTGAAAGCGCGGCATCGTCACCTAGCAAGTTGTGAATAATTCGATTTTCAGATAGCAAATCCACGTCTTCTGCACTGTCGATGAGATGGTCCGTGAACATAATGTAGTTGCAGACGTAAGCTTCAAACGGTGTGACGCACTGCTCAAGGGCCATGATATTTCGTACAAGACGTTCGAAGCAGTGGTCAACTTCCAGGCGTGGTATTTTCAACACTCCTTTCTCAAATGTTATGTTGACCAAACATTTGTCTTCGGTTACCTGAAACTTCATCCCTGCCTGGCGAAGCATGACGGCATTATATTTCAGCTTGACAGGAAATGCTTGGAAATTAAAACGCCGTTGAATGGATCCCTTCAACATAAAACTCCTTATTAAATCAGTGAAATGCCTGCTTTTCTCTACATCCGTGAAGTGGTCGGTTTCTTGCACCCCTTGTGAAAACAGGTACTTTCCAAAATGAACGGTAGCAAGATTAAGAAAGGGAATGGATATTGTCTCTTGGCAAGCGTCATAGGCCTCGTCATGTATTTCCTGAATAATGAAGAAAGGTAGTTGGTTTTCGAGTAGCATCAAGTCTTCTCGTATGTCAAATATCATCCAGGGTGTTAAAATTCGAGACTTTCCATCATTTGAATCCTTAAAAAACTCAATGATGAAGACTGCATCCAACAGGATCATCTCTATGAAATCACTGCTTCTAATTTCGTTGAAGTTCTCAGAATAACAGGCTCGGATATACGCTTCTTTTTCCTGAATGCAGATCACAAGGTCCTTAATTTTCTTCTGATCCATCCCATACCGTTCAGCAAACTCTTTGAAATATCTCAATTTTTGCTCTTCCATGTCCTTTAGTCTTCCATCGCCGCGGTGAAGAGGACCTATTGAAATCAGTTGTGGAGTGTAGGCTTCCGGTTTTACGTTTATAAACGAATTGGGCACCCTGCAGATACAGCATTCAGTCATGTCCTGTTGAGAGGTCAATTCCATCTTACTTTGCAGCCGTGCCAAAATATTTCCAGTCTCAATGTCGCGTTCGACAAAAGAAACACTTGAGGTGCTTGCTTGATCTTTTCCTTTGTTTTTAGCTCGTATGTTGGGGTCCCATTCCGTATATGAGCTCTCTGCGTTTTTAATATTATTGTTTGAAGCACTTCCTACATCAATACCATTTCTCTTTGACACATTTTTCTTTGACACTTTCCCTATTATCTTCCCTATCTTCCTTATTACTTGTTTTCTCATTGTTTCTCAAGTATGAAGTTCTTGCAGCCTGCACGTTCAGTGAAACAAACCAAGAATGAATGGAAGGGAAATTTAAGATATTTTACCTAATTACTAATGTAGTAATTTCTATCTTATTTTATTTCCTCACAACTAAAGGACTATAATTGTCCATGTAAATTTCTTAGAGCAATGATATATGAAAATCATACGAAAATTTCATGTGTAAACTATTATAATTACTCTTAATCAATCTCTTAATTAATATTTTTGAAACGTATGAAAACTCAATATATCTTTTTTCGCCCAACCTCTTGGGATGGGAGAATGGGAATTATGGGATTGACATATGTAGTTGCAAATCGATTATGACGTCAAAATATTTTAAAATTATTTTCTTCCTGTTATATTTATGATTTCACGGCAACATTATATTCGGTAGGAAATATTTGAAATTTCAAATATTTTGTTTCCCTACATGAATTCGGTGCAACAATAGAAATAGTTAAATCATTTTTATTTAAACTTATCTTTGCTGGGGTATTTATGAATACATAGAAAAGTGGTAAGTCTAAGAAAAGATCTGGGTTATTAAAATATTTAACCTGATAAAAAAATCTATAATTTTTTATGAGATTAGTAGACTGTCATGAAATTCTAAGAATCTAGTTTTATAGGAGAGTCAACTAGTTGTAATTAGGTATGATCCAATTAGACAATGAATGTACTGTTAAGGCTAGTTTTGTTTTTAGATTTTCTAGTTTATATTATTTTGATATGCTAATGTGAAAATTAATATTTTACAACTAAAAAAAAATAAATTATTTAATGCATTTTTTAATGAAAAATATTTTGAAAAGTAAAATCAATCACAATTCCAAACGGGCATCATGTGCCTATTTGAAAGTGTGATTAAGGTTACTTTTGAAAGTGTTTTTCAGTTAGAAATATATCAAAATAATATTCTTTTATTTCTACAAATTATTTTTAACATCAACATATGAAAATAATCTAAAAACACTAAAAATATTTAAAGAGTCGTCTCACGTAATAATTTAATATCTTAAATGAGATTCAAATATAATTTATATTATTTTCTAACAATATAAATTATTGCATGTCCTTGTAAGATAAATTTAAAAATAATAAAATTTTGGGAAAATGAAGTAAATAGTTGAGATTTCTAAAGTTCCTTTGCCAGGAATATATATATATATGGAACTCAATCACACACGCACATATGGGGACTGGACTGAATAGAAACTAGCTACATTTTGTTCATGCTATAAGAAAAAAACGGTTTTAATCGAGCTCATTTAAAAAGAGAAGAAATGACTAATTACAATATCTTCCCAACATCTTAATAAACGAGTTCATGTTTAGTTGTTTAAATTCTAATTAAAAGCAAGCCCGATCTAGTTTACTTCTTCTTTTTGAAAAAAATATGGTTCGTCAAAAAGAAAACAAATAAAAAATGGAACTACGTACATGGGAAAGGTAAACTTTATGAATAGAATACATAAACTTACATAGAACCACCTAATGTCTGCAGATTTTAAGCCAAATTCAAAGACCGTAAGAAAACATTTCAAGAGAATATGAAACTAGTTAGTGATGACCTGAGGAAGATCAAACGACCGTATCTCCGTGTGTAGTCCCCGGCAGCAGGCCTGTATATTTCAGCCTCTCTCTCTCTCTTGAAGTCTCCTGCTCTTGTCAATTTAGCTAAATGGTTGAGTGAGCCCTATATATATATAGTTGCAAGGACTGGTAATGAAACTCATAACAAGGATAATAATTAGGGTAAACATTATTTACTTTCAGTTGATTTTTTTTTTTTTTTTTTGCATTAGGGAATGTAGCTCAAAGGGTATTTTAATTTCAGCAAAGTAAAAACACCAATCAAAGTGTTTTTGTATTATAATGTTTTTTAATAAAACAATAAGGGAAAATAGCAAACAGAATCTAAAACATATATAAGTTTTAAAAAATCAGCATTTAACTTTGTTTTAAACAATTTATTTAACTTTTTTATGCATAGCATGAATTAATTCACGTTTGTCTTAGGCTTCATCGAACAGGAGTGGTTGGCACCATTACTATACTTATAAATGCATGTCGGGGCGGCAGGTAACAGTTGCAGTGCAATTAATTTTGCAAATAATTTACAGAATTATTGTTTTGTCTATTTATGATTATTTTGCATGGCTACGTATCTTGCTAGGGAAATAAGAGAATTAGCTGTCACGTTGCTTGACTCCATTGCCATTATTTTGAAGGATGCACCACCCAGACAGGGTGAATTTAACTGCAGAATCTATAAAGAATCAAGCACCTGATAGCTGAGTTAAGCTAGAAAAATGGCTTCTGGTCTACATAATATGTATCTATCATAATTTGATATGGAACATGTTCTAATTATAAACAATTCGCAAGATTTTTTTAACTTATAGATCTCAATAAGCAAAGCATACCTGCATTCCTATAATTTGGAACAAAAAAAAGTTCTTCTGACTCAAGATACTCATGAAAAATGCAAGAATAGAATTTAGAATTACCCAGCAGGCAATTTCAGCAGCAGACTCAAACCGTTCTTGGAGAGCACTGTATTTTTCCGTGTTCCCTTAAAAATTAACTTTGTTATCTTCAGGATTATTAGGTCCAACTAAGAGTTCTAAGGCTAGAATCACAGACCCTCAATACGCAGATTGCAAGAAAAATAAACATGATTTCTGGGGGGAAATTAGCTGGAAAATCTAGAAGGAAATATAATTTGTACAAAGAATTAAGAAATCACCAAACAAAACTGAGAATTGCTTTTGAACTTGAGGTAGATCCGATGATGATGTTAGAAAATCATATTTTGAGGTCTCATCTATCAGCTTAAGTTTTTAGGTGAGATGGTTCCTTAACATGGTATCAAAACCTTGTTGACTCATCAGTCACGAGTTCGAATCTCATCACCCCCATTCTATTTCATAAAAAAATTAAACACAAGGTAATGTGGATCCGTGCGAGTTTCAAGCCCAAAGTGCTTGTAACCTGTTTATTGTTTTGTCTATTTATGATTATTTTGCATGGTTACCTTACTAGGGAAATAAGCGAATTAGTTTCATAAACTTACAATGCATGATCTGCTGTCATGGTGCTTGCCTCCATTGCCATTATTTTGAAGGATGCACCACCCATACAGAATCTATAAAGAATCAAGCACCTGATAGATGAGTTAAGCTAGAAAACTGGCTTCTGTTCGACATGCATGCTGCTTAAGCTGGGTTGAAGAGAAATAGATGAGTTTCAATGTTCGTTGAAAAAGTTTCAACAAAAGTTATCTAGAAATCTTCTTTAGTTGAAGGGGCATCTTGTTGATACCATTCACAATTAAGCCATACATTGCAGATTCTTAATTTATGAGAATGAAGTCTACATGTATCTATCATAATTTGATATGGAACATGTTCTAATTATAAACAATTCGCAAGATTTTAGATCTCAATAAGCAAAGCATACCTGCATTCGTATAATTTAGAACAAAAAAAAGTTCTTCTAACTCAAGATACTCATGAAAAAATGCAAGAATAGAGTTTAGAATTACCCAGCAGGCAATTTCAGCAGCAGACTCAAACCATTCTTGGAGAGCACTGTATTCTTCCGTGTTCCCTTAAAAATTAATATCTTCTGGATTATTAGGTCCAACTACGAGTTCTAAGGCTAGAATCACAGACCCTCAATACGCAGATTGCAAGAAAAATAAACATGATTTCTGGGGGGAAATTAGCTGGAAAATAGAGGAAGGAAATATAATTTGTACAAAGAATTAAGAAATCACCAAACAAAACTGAGAATTGCTTTTGAACTTGAGGTAGATCCGATGATGATGTTTGAAAATCATATAAATTATATTTTGGGGCCTCATCTATCAGCTTAAGTTTTTAGGTGAGATGGTTCTTTAACATGGTATCAGAACCTTGTTGACCCATCAGTCACGAGTTCGAATCTTACCAACCCCATTCTATTTGATAAAAAAATCAAACACAATGTAATACGGACCTGTGCAAGTTTCAAGCTCAAAGGGCTTTCAATTGAGGGGTGTGTGCTGAAAAATAATATAAATCATATTCTGGAACATCATCTATCAACTTAAATTTTTAGGTGAGATGGTTCCTTAACAGATAAAAAACAAGATTTAGGGAAGTGACATTAATTACTTGTAAAACAACGGAAGTGATATTTAAAATAAATGTTTTAATTAGCATCAGATAATGTGTTTCAAAGTTTTTTCAATGAGCAACCAATTATCCGATGTGAATGATCAGATAATGCTAGTGACTCATTGCCAAATCAGCACCGTGTATAGTCCCCGGCAGCGAACTCCTTTCATCTCTCTCTCTCTCTCTTGAAGGCTCTTGCTCTCGTCAACCTAAATGGTTGAGCCATGTATATCTCCAAGGACTGATAAATTAGCAGTTTATGAAAAGGAAAAGAATTAGGAAAAACATTATTTACTTTCAGTTTTTTTTTTTTTTAATTAGGAAATCTAGCTCAAAGGGTATTTTAATTTTAGCAAAGTAAAAACACCAATCAAAGAGTTTTTGTATTATAATATTTTTAATAAAACAAAAACGGAAAATAGCAAAAATAAAAGAGCTAAAACATATATAAATTTTAAAATTTTCATTTTTGTGAAAAACAATGATTTTTTTATGCAATATCATGCAAAGCTAAAAATCAACACTGAACTTAATCCAATTATTAATTAATCCACTTTTGTCATAGGCTTCATGCGACAATGACTAAACTAATTAAAAATAATAATAAAAATAAAAATAATAATTTGCTAGCATTCATGAATCTTATCAGAGTGGCAGGCAACATTTGAAGTATAATTAATAATTACAAATCCATGAAAGAATCTCTATCGCTCAAGTACCAGTGTGACAAGTCATTTTCATCTTGATATTCTTATCGTCATTGTGATATCCATTATATTGACATTTATATTTATATATTTATAGTCATTTTGATATGCATTTATGTTGACATTTATATATATATATATATAGTCATTTTTTAAAAATATTTATTATTTTATTATTTTTAATTCTTATAACTCGTACCAATGTTAATATGTTCATCACCAGATCAGATGAATAAGTCTTCACAAAAAAGAAATTAACATATTAAGTTTCTTAAGACCAGTATTGATCTTAATCTCTCTCTTATATAAAGTTTTTTTTAAAAAAAAAATTAACATGTAGTTTTTTTAAAGTAAGACAATATGTTTGATTATTTATAATAAATCATTTCAATAAATGTTTTAGTAAACTTTTTTCATATATATATATATATATATATATATATATTCAACTCTCAATAATTTAAATTAATAATGGTGATGTGATTTTGCAAGTGGGCATAGAGTTTGATAAGATTGCCATGCTCTTGTTTTTAGTGGTTGACAATTGGCTGTGGCCGAGAGAGGCTAGGGTTGCAGCTGAAAACAGACTCTGTTTTTATTTTGCTGTTGTTTTTATTATTACCAGAAAACAGACTCTGAAAGATAGAAGAAGTAAATTTGCTTGTCGGAACACCATTTCCATATAGTATATTACGAGCCAATTTACCCGCTCCGCTAGGCTTTTTTATCTATGTTGAAAATTAATTGATTTTATAAATGTTTTATTTTGTTATTTTAATATTTAAGTAGTAAAATTGTAATTGATAAAATCTGTTAAAAATGGTTTTTTCAGCCAAAAAGTGATTGAATATTGCTATTGCTAAAAAACTTTTGATAAAATTTGTTAGAAAATTTGATAAGAAGGTGAAATGATTTGTTAGAAACTTGTTCTCACGGATACTCTGGTTAAAAAAAACACAAAAAAAGAAACCCGGTTAAAAAAAAAAATTGACACGGCTGTTATTAAAAAATTAAAAAAAAATGTGAAAAAAAAGTTATCGTTTATTAAAAGAACAAAAAAAAGAGTATAAAATAAAAATTTAAATTCAAAGCCAAAGTTATATTTATAAGATTTATTAATCATATTATTATATTAAATGTATTCAAGAATACCAATATTAATTTTTTTTGCAAGAAATCGTAGGTCATTTTTTTTCTCTCTATATATTTTTAGGCGATAATATTCAATAAGTATTAAAACATATAATTAGTCTCACATACTTTATAGTATAATCGAAATAGGAAGTGGGTCGTAGATTTTTTAATTGTAGATAATTCAGGTAAATTTGTCAAAAAAAAATTATGAGTTGCCTTTTTCCTCTTGTAATATTAGATCTGACACATTATAAATAAAAATATTGTAATTCGTTTTTAGAAATAAACCTAATTTTTTTGCGTGCTATAATTACTTATCTGCCGTCTAAAAAAAACTGTGTAATCGAAACGGGAAGTGACTTGAATATTTTTTAATTGTAGACAATCTAGGTAAATTTTTCATTTTTTTAGTTGTATTTTTTGCCCAGTAATATTAGATATGAAATATTAAAAACCAAAATATTATAAATATTTTTTACAAAATAAACTTTAAAAAATAGAGCACAAAATTAAAATTCGAAGACCGTCTCTCCCTCTAGGGGATGGCAGGGTGCGAAGCGAAAAAAAAACATCGTCACAACAGATGGCGACTCCATTGGGAACTTTGCCGGACTAAGCTTTGTTTGTTTGATTGTTATTCTTTAGTTCATTTTTAACACACATTTTTACTGCTTTAGCATGCATTTTACTTTCAATTCATGCATAACATCCAGTTTGAATTAATGTCATCATGCATTTTAATTTCGTGAATAAACCCAATTCTAAGTTAGGAGGGGAGTAGCAGTCTGCCTCATGACTTCAAGTTAGAATTTAGATTAGTGAAATGTCCAACTATGAACTATGTGTTTACCTGATAATGACGATAATACTGTACCCAGTTGAAATGAGAGTTTTGAATAATAGGTTTTAGCAGCTTACCATACGTATGGCTGCTCCTCTATTATTTATACAACAACGACAACATACATGTGTTATAGTGTAAGACAATCACTATGTATGTGTGTTATAGTATAAGACAATCTCTACGTATGTATTTCCTATATTACAAAATATTTCCTAAATTACAGCATATCCCATAATACGCCCCCTCAAGTTGAGGGTGGGTTACCCACGTGAAGCTTGAAAATGGAGAGAAGTAAAAAACTGAGGAGGCAAGTGGCTTTGTAAGAATATCTGTTAATTGATCTTTGGAGGGGATGAAGCGAAGTTGAATCTCCTTCTTAGTAACCCGATCACGGACAAAATGATAGTCTACCTCAATATGTTTTGTATGAGCATGAAGAAGATAAAGAATTTGCTGCTGCAAAGAAGAAGAAGAAGAAGAAGAAAGAGAAGGAGAAAGAGAAGAAGTAGATAACTTTTATAACTTTTTGGTACAACTTTAAAAGCTGGAGAGAGTTCCCTCATGCGGATGAATTTGATCTTGAGCAAGCTGAGTCTCGTGACCATAAGAGATGGATGGAGAGGCAAAATTCAAAGCTTTCGGGAAAAGCTAGAAAGGAAGACTAAGTTTGACAGTGCTTATAAGAGAGACCCGAGAATACTGAGGAGAAAGGAGGAGGGGAAAGCTGAGAAGCAAAGAAAGAAGGAAGCTAAGTTTTTTGGCAAAAAAGGTTGCAAGAAGAAGAAGCTGCAAGGGCTGCTGAAGAGGAGAGATGCCAGAAAGAAGAGGAGGAAAAAAAACGTGCTCGCTGAAAGCCGCTTTACAAATGTAAAGAAGTTAAAGGAGAAAGAGAAGAAGAGGAAAGACTAAGGCAAGAAGAACTTGAGAGGCACGCAGAAGAGGCTAGGTGCAGGAAGAAGGAAAGAGAAAAGGAGAAATTGTTGAAGAAGAAACAGGAAGGCAGGCTTCTAAGATGAGAGAGGAGTTTACAGAGGAGGACAACAGACATAGCACGAGCGTCGAGGTGAGGAGAAAACTGCAGGAGGTGAGCGAGTTTCAGACAGAGCGAGTTTGGATCGTGCTGTTTGGCGAGGTTGAAGATGAGCTCCGCTTGAGAAAGGGTTTCGTTGGATGATCGATGACATGAGCGAAGAGATTAGCATTTCGAATTGGAGGGATCGCCCGCAAGGACAACTGAGAGTTGCACTTGCTGGAGTTGAGTTGACTCATCCATGGTGAAATAATATGTGTTTGAGGGAATTAATCACCTTGCATGTATTATTGCTGTGTGTGTATTTATATTACAAGTAACAGCAGTGTTTACTATAAATACAATAACTAATAGATAACTACTGAATTGCAATAAAAGACTGAGTGCTTTAGGATTCCATGACAGTGTTAGTGTAGGATTCCTCAGCAGCAGTGTTAGTGTCCATGACGTCTCTGTCTCTATTTCCTGTAACAGCCCCCCTCAAGCTCATGGGTAGAGGACGAATCATGAGCTTGTTCCTGAGATCATTGAACCTTGATGTAGTCAGCCCCTTTGTGAAAATCATGAGCTTGTTCCTGAGATCATTGAACCTTGATGTAGTCAGCCCCTTTGTGAAAATGTCTGCAATTTGGTCATTTGTATTTATGTATTGAGCTGATATGTCTTTTGCAGCAATCTTCTCACGGATAAAGTGATAATCGATTTCCACATGCTTTGTTCTAGCATGGAATACAGGATTTGAGGCCAATGCAAGTGCTCCAATATTATCAACCCACAAAGTTGGTGTATCTGTAAGATGAAGATGCAGGTCTTTGCAAAGCATTCTGATCCAGTAGAGCTCAGCAGTGGTGATGGCCAGTGATCGGTATTCAGCCTCTGTGCTGGACCTTGAAACAACTGGTTGCTTCTTTGCTGTCCAAGAGATTAAACAAGGTCCCAAGAATATCCCATAGCCACTGGTAGATCTTCTATCATCAGGACTGCCAGCCCAGTCGGAGTCGCAATAACCATTCAACTGCAGAGTACCTTTAGTAAAGTGAAGTCCATGTTCAATTGTAGCTTTAAGGTACCTTAGTACACGTTTAGCAGCAGTGAAGTGTGTAACAGTAGGTGCTTGTAAAAATTGACATAGTTGATTTACACTGAATGCAATGTCAGGTCTTGTTAGTGTGCAATATTGTAATGCTCCCACTATATGTCTGTAAATAGAGATGTCTGGTAGTGGATCCCCTTCGAATTTCGACATCTTCTTGGCTGGAACACATGGTGTTTGATTAGGCTTTGCACCTGCCATGTTGACTCTATGCAGCAGATCAACAATGTATTTCGATTGATTAAGATGAATGCCTTCTTTGTTGCGATGGACATGAATTCCCAGAAAGTAAGAAAGTGGTCCCAAATCCTTCATGGAAAACTCTTGTTGAAGCTTGATAATCAGTTTAGAGATTGCAATTGGTGTGTTGCTTGTGACTATTATGTCGTCTACATACACCAGAACATAAATTTGCACAGAATGTTGAACAAGCACAAATAAGGAGGTATCAACCATGGATGCCCGAAAGCCAAGTGCTAGAAGAACCTGTGAAAGGCGTTGAAACCAAGCCCGTGGGGCTTGTTTCAGGCCATAAAGTGATTTTTGTAAACAACACACATAGTCAGGATGTGATGAACTGATAAAGCCTTGCGGTTGTTCCATAAAAACCTCTTCTGTCAACTGTCCATGAAGAAATGCATTTGAAACATCTAATTGCCGAATTGACCAATTGTAATGAACAGCTAGTGCAAGAATAATGCGAATAGTTGCAGGTTTGATAACTGGACTAAATGTCTCCGTATAGTCAATGCCATCCTGTTGTTCAAAACCTTTAGCCACCAACCTTGCCTTATATCGATCTATAGTCCCATCTGCCTTCTGTTTCAATTTGTAAACCCATTTATTATGAATAACAGCCTTGTGAGAGGGTCTTGGACATAAGAACCAAGTTTGATTTGCTGTTAAGGCTTCAAATTCTGCAGTCATGGCATCCTTCCAATTCTGATCTTTAGAAGCTTGTTTAAAAGTAGAAGGTTCTGATGGAAGATGTACCGTGTGTAAAGCCTTGAGTGGATGTCTAGTGGAATAGTAGAGGTGAAAGTCACTCATTTGCTTCGGTTTGAGAGATCCAGTGAGGCTGCGAGTGAGCATGCGAGGTTGTTGTTGTGGGGCAGATTGAATGGCTTGTGGAGATGTCGATGAGACAATTGCAGCAGGCTCAAGATGCTGAGATAGTGGTTCTTCTTGTGGCAATGATACCTACGGCTGATCATGACTGAGAGATGCATGTGCAGGTGTTGAATGTATAGATGAAGCATCAGATGCAGGGGAAGATGGAACATGTTGAATACTTGTGGATGCAGTGACAGTAGGACAAAGAGGAGTTGAGAAGAACTTACTAGTTAATTCCGTGTGAGAGACTGAAGAAGGGGGAACCTGCTGTGAGGGAGTTGCTGAGTATATATCTTTAGCTGGAAACACATTCTCATCAAATGTAACATGACGCGAAATATAGACCCTATTAGATAAAGGATCTAGACACCTATATCCTTTGGAATTTGAACAATAACCCAAGAATATGCAACGTTTGCTGCGAAAAGCCAACTTATGATTGTTGTATGGACGCAATAATGGATAGCATGCACAACCAAAAACTTTCAAAAAGTGCATAATCTGGTTCGGCGATGAATAGCTTGGTGTATGGGTTAGTGTTTTCCAGAATTGGTGTGGGTAATCTATTGATGAGATAAATGGTAGTGAGGAAGGCATCAACCCAGTATTGATTTGGTAGGTGTGAGTGAGCAAGAAGGGCCAAACCAGTTTCGATAATATGGCGATGTTTGCGTTCGCGATGCCATTTTGTTACGATGTATATGGACAAGAAATCCTGTGAACAATGCCATTGCTGTCAAGGAAGTTTTTGAATTGTGTTGAAGTATATTCCCCACCCCCATCGGTTTGCAATTGTTTAATTTTATGAGACAATAAGTTTTCAACCAAGCACTTGAATTTAACAAAGCAACCAAACACATCAGATTTCTGTTTTAATGGAAAAAGCCAAGTGAACCGTGAGAAATCGTCAACAAACAAGACATAATACTTGCAACCACTTAATGAATGTACTGGTGAGGTCCATACATCAGAATGTAAGAGTTCAAGTGGAAAGTGTGATATGCGAGTAGAATTAGAAAACGGTAGTTTCTTGCTTTTTGCTAATTGGCAAGGTTCACACAAAGATTGTTGACATTGTGAATCAGAAATTGATAACTTAGAGTGACATATCAGCTGTTTGAGGGTGGTGTAAGATGGATGACCAAGCCGATTATGCCAAATTGAAACTGGAGCCTTGACACCAATGAATGCAAGAAGACCGTGAGTGTTATTTGATGAGAATTGGTTTAAATATATGGGATATAAGCCAGCTTTACTCGGTCCCTGCAGCAGTATTCGTCCCGTCTGTAAGTCCTTCACAAGAAAACAACTAGAAGTTAGGTGAAAATAGCAATTGTTATCAGCACAGAATTTCTGAATGGATAGTAAATTTGCAGAAGCTGAGGGACAATGGAGAATATTATTTAGATGAAGTGTAGATGATGGTGTTTTGATAATTGTAGAACCAGTGTTGGATATTTGCAAACCTCCACCATTGCCAACTGTGACTGATTCACCTCCTTGATAAGGTTGCTGTAGTGCCAAATTCTCTAGAGCAGACGTGATATGGCTGTTGGCACCACTGTCAGCAAACCATGGTTCACTGTCATGAAAGTTGTGAGTGTGTGCAGCCATTGCTGCTAACCGAGATGGTGGGTGACGCCCCTGGTAAGAAAAATCCATACGGTGATAGCAATCCAAAGCTTGATGGTTAGGCTTGTTGCATATCTGGCATATGGTGCGATTTTTGTTAAAAATCGAATTTTGAGGCAGCTCCTCATTCCTGGCATTTTTCCCAGACGTCACACCTGTGTGAATTCCAGTTTGGGATGAATATTGTGGGCGAGCAGAGTATGATGAATTCGTCATACGTGGAGAATGTCTTGGCTGGCCATAACGTTGCTTTTTATTGAATCCAGGAGAATTGCGATGTTGATTGAATAAGGCAAATTGGCCAGCCTCTGGGGGAACAGACTTGATTTGAGTCTCCAACAGAGTTTCATAGCTAATGAGTTCAGATTGAAACTCATTGAACGAGAGAGAGGTATGTCTTGTTGCGAATGAGAAGGAGGTAATGAATGGGGTATACGCAGTGTTCAATCCACTGATTATGTAAGAGATCAGGTCGTCATCATCAATTGATTTGCCCACAGCAGCAAGTTGGTTTGCCCATCCTTTGGCAGTCTGGATATATTCGGTGCAAGATTTGTTACCTTGCTGTAAATTCTGGAGTTGTCTCTTCAGATGTGTGATACGTGAACGGTTTTGCGCAGCAAAACGATTGGACAGTAAATCCCAAACGATTGTTACAGGAAATAGAGACAGAGACATCATGGACACTAACACTGCTGCTGAGGAATCCTACACTAACACTGTCATGGAATCCTAAAGCACTCAGTCTTTTATTGCAATTCAGTAGTTATCTATTAGTTATTGTATTTATAGTAAACACTGCTGTTACTTGTAATATAAATACACACACAGCAATAATACATGCAAGGTGATTAATTCCCTCAAACACATATTATTTCATGGTATCAGAGCCCTTCGGTTAAAGCACCATCAGAATCCTTCAAATTTTTCCAGTTTTTTATTTCATGGCCTCTTCCAGTGCAGACGCCACTATCCCCTTCATTTTTCCCAACTTGAACCATCTTATCTCAGTTAAATTAGATGGCTCTAATTATCTTAGTTGGGTATCTCAATTTCTTCCTGTCTTAAGGAGTAATGATCTCCTAAGCATTGTTGATGGCACAGAAACGTGCCCCTCAAAATTTCTGGTTGATTCCAATGGAAAACCAACCCTTGAACTGGATCCAAAATTCACCTTATGGACCAAGAAAGACCAGTATCTATTAAGCTGGTTGAATGCCACCTTGTCAGAGACAATTCTCCCCACAGTATTTGGCCTAAACACTTCTAAAGAGGTTTGGGATTTACTGTCCAATCGTTTTGCTGCGCAAAACCGTTCACGTATCACACATCTGAAGAGACAACTCCAGAATTTACAGCAAGGTAACAAATCTTGCACCGAATATATCCAGACTGCCAAAGGATGGGCAAACCAACTTGCTGCTGTGGGCAAATCAATTGATGATGACGACCTGATCTCTTACATAATCAGTGGATTGAACACTGCGTATACCCCATTCATTACCTCCTTCTCATTCGCAACAAGACATACCTCTCTCTCGTTCAATGAGTTTCAATCTGAACTCATTAGCTATGAAACTCTGTTGGAGACTCAAATCAAGTCTGTTCCCCCAGAGGCTGGCCAATTTGCCTTATTCAATCAACATCGCAATTCTCCTGGATTCAATAAAAAGCAACGTTATGGCCAGCCAAGACATTCTCCACGTATGACGAATTCATCATACTCTGCTCGCCCACAATATTCATCCCAAACTGGAATTCACACAGGTGTGACGTCTGGGAAAAATGCCAGGAATGAGGAGCTGCCTCAAAATTCGATTTTTAACAAAAATCGCACCATATGCCAGATATGCAACAAGCCTAACCATCAAGCTTTGGATTGCTATCACCGTATGGATTTTTCTTACCAGGGGCGTCACCCACCATCTCGGTTAGCAGCAATGGCTGCACACACTCACAACTTTCATGACAGTGAACCATGGTTTGCTGACAGTGGTGCCAACAGCCATATCACGTCTGCTCTAGAGAATTTGGCACTACAGCAACCTTATCAAGGAGGTGAATCAGTCACAGTTGGCAATGGTGGAGGTTTGCAAATATCCAACACTGGTTCTACAATTATCAAAACACCATCATCTACACTTCATCTAAATAATATTCTCCATTGTCCCTCGACTTACGCAAATTTACTATCCATTCGAAATTCCGTGGCGATAACAATTGCTATTTTCACCTAACTTCTAGTTGTTTTCTTGTGAAGGACTTACGAGACGGGACGAATCATCGCTGCAGGGGACCGAGTAAAGCTGGCTTATATCCCATATATTTAAACCAATTCTCATCAAATAACACTCACGGTCTTCTTGCATTCATTGGTGTCAAGGCTCCAGTTTCAATTTGGCATAATCGGCTTGGTCATCCATCTTACACCACCCTCAAACAGCTGATATGTCACTCTAAGTTATCAATTTCCGATTCACAATGTCAACAATCTTTGTGTGAACCTTGCCAATTAGCAAAAAGCAAGAAACTACCGTTTTCTAATTCTACTCGCATATCACACTTTCCACTTGAACTCTTACATTCTGATGTATGGACCTCACCAGTACATTCATTAAGTGGTTGCAAGTATTATGTCTTGTTTGTTGACGATTTCTCACGGTTCACTTGGCTTTTTCCATTAAAACAGAAATCTGATGTGTTTGGTTGCTTTGTTAAATTCAAGTGCTTGGTTGAAAACTTATTGTCTCATAAAATTAAACAATTGCAAACCGATGGGGGTGGGGAATATACTTCAACACAATTCAAAAACTTCCTTGACAGCAATGGCATTGTTCACAGGATTTCTTGTCCATATACATCAGAACAAAATGGCATCGCGGAACGCAAACATCGCCATATTATCGAAACTGGTTTGGCCCTTCTTGCTCACTCACACCTACCAAATCAATACTGGGTTGATGCCTTCCTCACTACCATTTATCTCATCAATAGATTACCCACACCAATTCTGGAAAACACTAACCCATACACCAAGCTATTCACTGCCGAACCAGATTATGCACTTTTGAAAGTTTTTGGTTGTGCATGCTATCCATTATTGCGTCCATACAACAATCATAAGTTGGCTTTTCGCAGCAAACGTTGCATATTCTTGGGTTATTGTTCAAATTCCAAAGGATATAGGTGTCTAGATCCTTTATCTAATAGGGTCTATATTTCGCGTCATGTTACATTTGATGAGAATGTGTTTCCAGCTAAAGATATATACTCAGCAACTCCCTCACAGCAGAGTTCCCCCTTCTTCAGTCTCTCACACGGAATCTCAACAACTGTGTAGGATTCCTCAGCAGCAGTGTTAGTGTCCATGACGTCTTTGTCTCTATTTCCTGTAACACATGGTGGTCAAACACTAGATTTTTGCTGGTTGTGGCGGCTAGGTTTTTGTTGAGGGTTTAGGGATTAAGGAGGGAGAGATGGTTTTTTTTTAATAATGCATAATGACTTGGATCAATTCATGCGTAAGCATAATAGCTCTGATACCAAGTTGAAAAGAGAGTTTTGAATAATAGGTTTTAGCAGCTTACCATACATATAACTACTCCTCTATTATTTATACAAAACGACAACATACAGGTGTTATAGTGTAAGACAATCACTATGTATGTGTGTTATAGTATAAGACAATCTCTACATATGTATTTCCTATATTACAAAATATTTCTTAAATTACAGCATATCCCATAATATGCCCCAACCATTTTTTGTAAACCCCTACACCACCTTCACGCGAGGTGATTACTAGGTAGTTCATAGACCTTTAACATCAGGTAGAAAGCTTACCACTCATGTAATGGCCTAGAACTTGTCTTTGGGTACAAACTCCCTGATAATTCACCCGCTATGTATGTATATACATTTGCATTCACATGCATCCATCATATCATATTGTCATAATCCAATTTTGGGTTATTCCCCAAATCTACCCAAAAATAAAATAAAAGGGGCTAGTGTTGGCAAAAAAATCAAGGTGAAAAATTTGGACATTTTTGAGAGCTCGATCGTACCTCTTTTGTGTCCAGAAATGAAGGAAAATACAGATTCAAGGCTAAAGTAATTTATTATTAGATAAATCTATGTAAAAATTAAGTTGAAAGATATAATTATATTTTTATGGGCTAGTTTGATTTAATCATTGGCCAATTTAAAAGTGTAATTATGTTTGAGAATTAATTTAGGGTCCAATTGAAGGATTTAATTAAGTGAAAGGACTTAATTATACTTTAAATTGGTCAAATTGATTTTATTTAGGGCTTAATTGATAAAAAAAATAAAGTTCTTGAGCTTAATTTGGTTTCAATTGAGAAAATTGGAATTTTCGGAGACCAATTTGAATTTTTTGAAGTCAATTATGCGAAGTCAGTGGCCAAATTGAACAAATTAAGAGTCTAATGGTCAATTGACGGTTAAATCGCACAAATCGGAAACTAAGGACCAAAATAAAAATGATGCGCAAAGCTAAGGTTGCTCTTGAAATTTTGATGAGGATACAATTGTACAAAATTAAAAGTTTAATGTTAATTAGGGGAGCAATTAGAGCAATTACAAATTGAGGGACCAAATCGGATTTTCACTTGTCCCAAAACACTCAAAACCTACAGGTGTGACTGCACTGTTCAGTCACCTGAACAGTGCAGGCACGCCACTGCAGGTTCAGGTGAAAAAGACAACCCATCACTGCATGCAATGGACAGCTGAAGGGTTGTTTCCTACCTATAAAAACCATGCATGGAGAGTGAACAAGGGGAGAAATATCTCAATTTTTGCTATTCCATGCCCTTTAGTCTTTCATCACCGCGGTGAAGAGTACCTATTGAAATCAGCTGTGGAGTGTAGGCTTCTGATTTTACAACGAGCCCGGTTCTGTTCCGAGGGCAGCTCTTTCATCTTATCATTAAGCTGTGCCAAGATCTTGCTAGTCATCTCAATTTTGAGTTCAGGGTTTGAAATACTTGAGGTCATCTCATTAAGCTATATCCTTTCCTTTGTTTGAAGCACTTAACTTATCATCCCTTTCCGTATTTGTGGTGCATGCATTGTTAATATCCATGTAATCAATGTCAGAATCACTTCTTACTCATCGTCTTCCATGTTGGATTCGCTTCCTTGCAGTAAATTTATCCTTTTCCAGTCTGGAGATTCGGTGAAACAAACCTAGAATCAATGGAAGGTTTATGTATGTAGTTCAATTTTGATTTCTGTTTTGAGATATATTTTTACCAAACTAATATAGTCATCTCTATGCTGTTTCACAAAGTTAGTGCTGACCTGAGGCTGGAGATCAGAGGACTGTATCTATATACAGGGTCCCAAGCAGCGAACCTCTCCCCCTCTCTCTCCAAGTCTCTTGCCTTGTCTACCGACACTATGCATATAATTATCTTGAGATTCTTGACAAGGGCTGATCGAGGAGGTTGCGGGTCCCCCAACATGTCAGGGAAAGTCCCTTTAACTTTAAAATTATTAATCATTTTAAATGAATATGTTTTTGTGTGTTTTAAATCATTTTGATGTGCTGATTTCAAAAATGATTTTTAAAAAATTAAAAAATATTATTTTGATGTATTTCAGCACGATAAGCACTTTGAAAAGCTACCGCAACCACATTCCCAAACAGGCACTTAAGACTAGAGATTAAGATGTCAGGAAGATTGTAGCTATCTCGTACTGTTTTAGCTGTTCACATTTAAACATAAATTTAATTGAGTTGGTGAATTCATTCAATTAATGGGTAAAACAAAATATGATAAAAATGAAATGGTAAAAACGTGTATTACCAAAATCGGCGCAAGTTGTCATGCAAAGATAATCATGACAATAATAATAATTAGATAATTCCTAGTAATGATTTTTATAATAGTAGAAGCTATATTTATTAAACTTAATTTGAGATTTGACTTGATTAAATAGATTTTAAAAATAGAAAAAAAATAACCTGGGATGGTTGGGTAGTTTACGTGTATCACAACTAAATTTTAGATTTATTGAATATTTTATAAACATAGTGAACATCTAAGATACCATGAGAAAGATAGATATGCATGGTGGGATTTCAATCCTAGTGCAGAATAAGAGAACAAATCCCTTCAGCCACTAGGCCAAGACCCCAACTGTAGAGATATTCTATAGTTTTTCCCTCAGAAAAGGGTGTTTTTGTATAATCTTAGAGAGGAAAGTTACATTTTAGTTGGTTTTTGAATAATCCGATAAAAAAAAACTCTAAATCTTTCACAATTACATGAATCTATAAAAACCTCATCAGCATTTATGTCGGGACCAAATTACAGATCAGTGTAACTGTTCTAGTATTACTAATACATTAATAAGCATCAAACTTTTATGTATATTTAAAGAAACTTTGCACACACTTGTTCAATGAAATTCACCACACTGTATTATTGAGATTCATTGAGTATTTATACAAGTAATTACAGAGCTTTGTAGCTGATACATTTACTGTACTTTAATGAAAAGATAATGAAAGGATTTATACAATAAAGAGAAGATATTACAGCTTGTAACGGTATGATGCTGAACATGAAAGGTCCTCTGTTTGAGTAATCTGTGAAGAAGATTTGTAACTGCTAAGTGTCTGTGGATGTCTTTGCAGATTTGATACGTGTTTCCTCAATATGCCCCCGCAAGATAGGGCTACCATCGGTAAGGCCAATCTTGAGCCGAAGATCGTCAGTGCGCTGCCGAGATAAGGGCTGGGCTTTGGGAAATTCCATGAACATAATCAAGAAGATTATAGCCTATAAGCAGGGCTTCGAATTGTGCTCTCCATTGCGGAAACGTTGATGGTTGTAATTTTTCATTGATCTGTGTGGCGATATTAAGTGCAATAAGGGTATTGTCTGTGGAAGGGAGGGGATAAGAGGTGGGATTCTGGGTTTGGGTGTTATTTTGATCTGTGGAGGAGATAGGATTTTGGGTACTGATTTGATCTGCGGAAGTGGCCATTTTGTTAAATGGAGTGGATCTTTTGCTCGTTGGAGATGAAGGCTCTGATACCATAAAGAAACTTTGCACACACTTGTTCAATGAAATTCACCACACTGTATTATTGAGATTCATTGAGTATTTATACAAGTAATTACAGAGCTTTGTAGCTGATACATTTACTGTACTTTAATGAAAAGATAATGAAAGGATTTATACAATAAAGAGAAGATATTACAGCTTGTAACGGTATGATGCTGAACATGAAAGGTCCTCTGTTTGAGTAATCTGTGAAGAAGATTTGTAACTGCTAAGTGTCTGTGGATGTCTTTGCAGATTTGATACGTGTTTCCTCAATAATATTTTAGGACAATACAGCAAGAATTTGCTGCAACATTATTACTTCAGAACTACATAAACCCATAATTTAACAGCAATTTTCCGAGGAAATTAACAAAAGCAATCCAATCAATCATTATGTAGAGGTCATACAACTAAGATAAAAGCTTACAAGAATAATTATATAGTCTGTACCAAAGTGAGGATGAGCATGACAGCAGCTGCAACAGTTCCTGTACCTCTCCAAATATTGGGGAAATATACAAGTTTCAAGGTTGCCTTTCTATGGTTCCAGCGGTTCTCATAGTGGGCATTTATCTCTTGAGAGATATCATGAAAACAAGTGTAATTGTCACCAATATTGTAGCAAAAATGGTTAATCATATTTGAAACTGCGGCATCGTCACCTAGCCTGTGGACAATGATTCCCTTTCGGACCAGCAAACCCACGTCTTCTGCGCTGTCGATAAGATGGTCCATGAACTTGATGTAGCTGCATATGTAAGCTTCACGCTCGTACAAACACTGCTCCATGGCGATGATATTTCGTACAAGACGATCGAAATTGTGATCAACTTCCAACTGTGGTATTTTCAACACTCCTTTTTCAAATGTTATGTTGACCAAACATTTGTCTCGAGTGGCCTGAAACTTCACTCCTGCGTTGCGTAGCATGACGGCACTATATTTAAGCATGGTAGGGTTTAAGATGTATTTACTTCGCTCAATGGCTCCACTCAACATCAAATTTCTTAGTAAATCAGTGAAATGCCTGCTTCCCTCTACACCCGGGCTGGTTTCTACCCTTTTTAAAAACGAGTACTTTCCAAAATGACAGGTAGCAAGATCAAGAAAAGGAATGACTTTACCATCTTGGCTACGGGGATTTACCCGGTCATATATTTCCTGAATAATGAAGAGAGGCAGCTGGTTTTCAAGCAGCATCAAGTCTTCTCGTATGTCAAATGTCATCCTGGGTTCAAAATGTTTAGGACCTTTCTCATCATTTGACTCCAAAAAAAGTTGAATGATGAAGACAGCATCCAGCAGGATCATCTTTGCGAAATCATCACTACTCTCCATCAATATGGATTTCTCTGAGTAACAGTGTCGGAGACGCTCTTCTTGATTCTTTATGCTGATCACAATATCACACATTTTCTTCTCATCCATCCCATCCCGTTCAGTAAGCTTTTTGAAATATTTCAGTTTCTCCTTTTCCATGGCCTCTAGTTTTTTATTTTCGCGGTGAAGAGGACCGATTGAAATCAGTAGTGGAGCGTAGGCTTTCCAATATACGTGTCGTAGCGGTTTTGGCACCCTGTAGATACAGCACTCAGATCTACGGGATTCGGAACTGTTCTGTTGAAAAGGCATCGATCTCACCTCATTATCCAGCTTATGCAAAAAATTTGTAGCCATCTCAATGTCTGAAGCCTTTCCCACATCAATAAATTTTCCCTTATTTGGAGAAGTTGCCTTATCCTCTTCCATATTTGATGCTCTTGCATGTTCAACGGTACCGTTTTCCATGTTCGAATTCGAAGCACTTGCAGCAGAACTTATCCTTTTCCAGTCTGCAGGTTGGCTGCAACAAACCAAGAATGAATTGAAGATACGTATATACAGTTCGATTTTGAAGATCACAAGTATTATTGGCTAATATTTCACTATATATATTAAAAAATAAAATTGGAACTACGTGCACCCCAGACCTAGCTCTACATGGGAGGGAAAGGTAAACGCCATGGATGGAGTGCATAAACTTATATAGAACCATCTAAGGTTTGCAGAGCTTAAGCCAAATCCAAAACATGGTAAGTAAACATTTCAAAGAACAAATTAAACTAGTTAGTGCTGACCTGATCAGGGGGCGAATCAGTCGACCGTATCTCATGTGTATAGTCCTCGGCAGCGAGCCCATTCTCTCTCTCTCTCTCTCTCTCTCTCTCTCTCTCCTGAAGTCTCTGGCTCTCGTCAACCGAAATGATTGAGCCCAATATACTTGCAAGGACCGGTAATGGAAAATTTATACCAGCACAGGCTTACAGCCATATGTATTCCATTTTAATTTTTAGAAATTGATTTGAGTTTTTTTTTTAATTTTTAATTATTAAAATAGTCAATACACAATTTTTTTTCTAAAAGACTGCTCTTAGTCTTTTTTTATAGTCAACCAAAGACTTCTCTTTTTAGTCTTTTTTTATAGTCAACAAAAGACTTCTCTTTTTAGTCTTTTTTTATAGTCAACAAAAGACTTCTCTTAGTCTTTTTTTTATATAGATATATTAAAATATTTTTCAAAAAAAAATATTATTAAGTAAGCATACTAAGACATTAAAAAATAAAAATATATTTTTGAACTTCTTTTTCAAAAACATTTCTGCCAATCCCTAAAATTAATCGTTGCAGCTGCTGTTGTTCTTGATTTGATTATAATTGGGGACATTTCAATTTTTGACTTCATGGTTTACGAGCCATAAAAGTATAAAATATTTAGACAAAAATAAGCTTAAAGTGCTCTGAAATTCCTTAAATTTCTATTTTTTTCCTTTTCCTTGTGATTCACAAGTTGAGAACACTTGAAATACTTAAGGGAAAAATGAGCTTTCAAGCCCATTGAATCTCCTTAGATTTCTATTCTTGATCTCTCTTAATGCATAAATTGTAAACTTATCATCAAAATTTTTGTTTGTTTTCCTTGCGAACCTATCCTAGGAAAATTTATTAGATAACACCAACATCATAGCAGTCATAAGACAAACTAAAATACCAAGCAACTTACCTTAGGTAGGGCATATTAGGGGTGCTAAAACCTTCCCTTTATGCAACAAGTCCCTTGCCTTAGAATCTCTAAAAAACCAATTAGGTTTTCTAGTAACCATAATACTAGGTAGCAACTCTTTTTTTCATAAAAAAAAAACACAACATGAATCCCCGCTCACGGGGGAGGGTCGTTGCGCCCTTGCGGAGGGTGCGACAAGGCTAATGATATATTTTGATATTTGTTTGATATTAATACATTAAAATAATATAAAAAACTAAAACAATCATTCTAAACATTATTTAAAACTCCACAAACAATGCAACTAATTAAAAAAATCAGTTTTTTATAATACAATATTGATACAAGCATCACCAATAAAAAAAAATTGAGCTAAAAGTTTTGTCTCATATTAATCTAATTTTAGTGTTCTTAACCCACACGTAAACAAAATGGGTGAAAAAAAAACAGAAGAATAACAAATCACTGACAAATCACGAATCATCTATCCTAGATGAGTTGGTGAGTTTTTTGCAATTTATGCATCGTAAAAAATGTTTTGATTCAAAAAATCAGTCACTGCTTATAATAACTCAGTGTATTTTTGTTCTCCCTTCTATGATGTATTATTTCATGTGCTCCTGTGTTGTATTCTCGCTCTAATTCTATCCCTTTCCTGTCTAAATTCCCCTGCTCTCGTAAATCTTCATGCAATTTATAGGCAAAAGAAGGCAACCCTTCGGCTGCCCATTACATGTAGCAATGGGTTGCCTCTTCACCTGAACTTGCAATGGCGTGCCTCCATTGTTCAGGTGACTGAACAGTGAAGTCATGTCTGCAGGTTTCAAGTGATTTGGGATAAGTCTCAATTTGTAATTGTTCTAATTGCACCCCTCATTAGCTTTAAACTTTTAATTTTGTGCAATTGTATACCAGTCAAAATTTGAACAACAACCTTAGCTTTGCATGCCTTTTTTATTTTTGTCTTCGGTTTCAGATTTATACGATTTAACCCTCAATTGATCATTAAACTTCCAATTTCTTCAAATTGACCTCTGACTTCGCACAATTGGCTTAGAAAAATTCAATTTGATTTCTGAAAACTCCAATCTTCTCAATTGAACCCGAATTAAGCTCAAGAACTTGATTTTTCATCGATTAAGCCCTTAATAAAATTAATTTGATAATTTAAAGTATAATTAAGTCCTTGCACTTAATTAAATACTTTACCCTAAATTAATTCTCAAACATAATTACACTTTTAAATTGACCAATGATTAAATCAAATTGGCCCATAAAAATACAATTATATCTTTCGACTTAATTTTTACACGGATTTATCCATTAATAGATTACTTTAGCCTTCAATCTTCATTTTTGGGAACAAAAGAGGTACGATCGAGCTCTCGAAAACGTCCAAAATTTTCACCTTGATTTTTCTGCCGACACCAGCTCCTTTTATTTTATTTTTGCTATTTTTGGGTAGATTTTGAGAATAACCCAAAATTGGATTATGACAGTTATCATCAAAAAATTTGTTTGTTTTCCTTGCGAACCTAACCTAGGAAAATTGATTAGATAACACCAACATCATAGCAGTCATAAAGCAACTAAAACAACAAGCAACTTACCTTAGGTAAGGCGTATTAGGGGTGCTAAAACCTTCCCTTTACGCAATCATTCCCTTGCCTTAGAATAACTAAAAGACCTAGTAACCATAATACCAGGCGGCGACTCCCATTTTCATAAAAAAAAAAACACGACATGAATCCCCGCTCCTAGGGAGGGTCGTCGCGCTCTCACAATGGGGTGCGACAAGGATAATGATATATTAATACATTAAAATAATATAAAAAACTAAAGCACCTTTCTAAACATTATTTAAAACTCCTTAAACACTTCAACTCATTAAAAAAAATCAGGTTTTTATAATACAATGCTAGTAGAAGCAGCACCAATAAAATAAATTGAGCTACAAGTTTTTTTTGTCTCATATTAATTTTAATTTTCAGTGTTCTTAAACTACACGTGAACAAAACAGGTGAAAAAGAGCACAAGGATAACAAATCACTAACAGCAGAACATTCACTATGCATGCATAAGAGAGAGTTTTGATCTCCTTTCGCACCGCCAAAGCTAACTTATTGTGTCTTTTGACGCATGCAACATTTAATGCAAAGATAAATAATAAAAAAAAAACCAAAACTAAGAGTATAAATGCATAAATGCAAATGAAAAAAAAAGGAACTATCCCGGAACAACCAAAAAAATTAAAAGAATCAAAATTAAACCAAAAATGAAAAGAATAAGGGCCGGAATGCAAAAAATTTTTTTTGTTTGCTGCTAATGTTAAGTAACACAATTTTAAAGAAATAAAATAAAAAAATAAAGACAATATAAAGACACATAATTTTTCCATATAATTAATCTGAGATATTGGATTTGAAACATTATATATAGAGAAATTGCAAAATTTAATTCTTAATAAATACAACATCAAATAATAAATTACTTGAATTATTTTTTTTCTTTTATTATTATGATTGAGGACATCACACAGGGCACAAGCACAGACTCAATTTTAGGACAATACAACAGGAATTTGCTGCAACATTATTAGTTCAGAACTACATAAACCCAGAATTGAACAACAATTTTCCAAGGAAATTATCAAAAGCAATCCAATCAATCGTGACGTAGAAGCAATAAAACCAAGATAAAAGCTTAAAAGAATGCTTTTACAGTCTGTATGAAAGTGAGGATGAGCAGGATAGCAGCTGCAATAGTTGCCGTACCTCTCCAAATATTGGGGAAATATATAAGTAACAAGCTTGCTTTCATACGGTTAAGGCGGTTCTCATAGTGGGCATTTATCTCTTGAGAGATATCATGAAAATAAGTGTAATTGTCACCAATATTGTCGCAAAAATGGTTGATCATATTTGAAACTGCGGCATCGTTACCTAGCCAGTGGACAATGATTCCCTTCCGGACTAGCAAACCCACGTCTTCTGCGCTGTCGATAAGATGGTCCATGAACTTGATGTAGCTGCATATGTAAGCTTCACGCTCGTACAAACACTGCTCCATGGCCATGATATTTCGCACAAGACGTTCGAAGCAGTGATCAATTTCCAAACGTGGTATTTTCAACACTCCTTGGTCAAATGTTATGTTGACCAAACATTTGTCTTGGGTGGCCTGAAACTTCACTCCTGCCTTGCGTAGCATGACGGCACTGTATTTAACCATGATAGGGTTTAAGCTATAACTTCGCTTAATGACTCTATTCAGCATCAAATTTCTTAGTAAATCAGTGAAATGCCTGCTTCCCTCTACACCCGGGCTGGTTTCTATCCCTTGTAAAAACGAGTACTTTGCAAAATGACACTTAGCAAGATCAAGAAAAGGAATGGCTTTAGCATCTTGGCTACGGGGATAGACCCGGTCATATATTTCCTGAAGAATGAAGAGAGGCAGCTGGTTTTCAAGGAGCAACAAGTCTTCTCGTATGTCAAATGTCATCCTGGGCTCAAAATTCTTAGGGCCATCAGTATCATCCTTTGACTCCAAGAAAAATTGAATGATGAAGACAGCATCCAGCAGGATCATCTTTACGAAATCATCACTGCTCTCCATTAATATGGGTTTCTCTGAGTAACAGTTTCGGAGACGCTCTTCTTGATTCTTAATGCTGATCACAATATCACACATTTTCTTCTCATCCATCCCATCCCGTTCAGTAAGCTTTTTTAAATATTTCCGTTTCTCCTTTTCCATGGCCTCTAGTCTTTCATTTTTGCGGTTAAGAGGACCTATTGAAATCAGTAGTGGAGCGTAGGCTTTCCAATTTATGTTTCGAAGCGGTTTGGGCACCCTGTAGATACAGCACTCAGATCTAAGGGATTCGGAACCGTTCTGTTGAAAGGAAATCAATCTCACTTCAGTATCCAGCGTTTTCAGAATATCTTTAGCCATCTCAATCTCTGAAGCACTTGCCTTATCCTCTTCCATATTTGATGCTCTTGCCTGTTCAATGTCGTTTTCCTTGTTTGAAGCTCTTGAAGAAAATTTATCCTTTTCTACACTGCAGCTGGTAGGCTGAAAAAACCAAGAATGAATGGAAGGTATGTAAATACTGTTAGATTTTGTATATCACTGTTAGAGAATAATATAAATCATATTCTGGACGTCACCTAATAGCTTAAGCTTTTAGGTGATATGGTTCTTTAATATGGTATCAAAGCTTTGTTGACCCAGCGGTCACAAGTTTGAATCTCACCACCCCTATTCTATTTGATAAAAATCAAGCACAAGATAATATGGGTTTATGCAAGTTTCAAGCCCAAAAGGCTTTCACTTGAGGGGGTGTGTTAGAAAATAATATAAATAATATTCTAGAGCCTCATCTAATAGCTTAAGCTTTTAGATATGGTTCCTTAACAATCACAACATTTTCAGAACTTTAAGAATTTTCAATTATCTTAATTAACATATATATGAAACGGAATTTTAGTCTCTCTCTCTCTCTCTCTCTCTCTCTCTTTCTCTCTCTCACAATCTATCAATAACCCTTTTATTGAACTTATAACTCAACTTTTATCACTCTAATTCAATCTCTTACAACTTCTACCTAATTCTATTTGTTAGAAAATAATATAAATCATATTCTGGAGCCTCACCTATAAGCTTAAGCTTTTAGGTGAGATGTAAGTATGAACTAATTCAGACTGTGAAACTGCAAATGGCTCATTAAATCAGTTATAGTTTGTTTTATGATATTTTCTACTTGGATAATCGTAGTAACTCTAGAGCTAATATGTGCACCAAACCCCGACTTCTGGAAGGGACGCATTTATTAGATAAAAGGTTGACGCGGGCAGACCCGTTGCTCTAATACCATGTTAAGGAACCATCTCACCTAAAAGCTTAAGCTTTTAGGTGAGATGGTTCCTTAAAATGGTATTAGAACCTTGTTGACCTAGTGGTCACAAGTTTGAATCTCACCACCCCCATTCTATTTGATTAAAAAAATCAAGAACAAGGTAATATGGGACTGTGCAAGTTTCAAGCCCAAAGGGCTTTTACTTGAGGGGGTGTATTAGAGAATAATATAAATCATATTCTGGAGCCTCACCTATAAACTTAAGCTTTTAGGTGAGATGGTTCCTTAACACTATTTTACTCTTTCTTCCACACTCTAGTTCACTCCTCCCTCCAAAACAACCGAAATGCATGTCTATGTCAAAAAAATTATTTCGTATAGAAATTTAATTTTTTTAGCTAATATCTCAAATATAATTTATATTATTTTTTAATATATTTTTTAAAGTAAAGATTTTTTAGACTTGAAACTTGTATAGATTCACATTACTTTATGTTTATTTTTTATTAAGTAGAAAGGAACGGTAAGATTTGAGATCATGACTACAATGTCAATAAAACTTTGATACAATGTTAAAGACTCACCTCATTATCCAGCTTTTCCAGAATTTCTTTACCCATCTCAAGGTCCGGAGTACTTGCCTTATCCTCTTCCATATTTGATGCTCTTGCATGTTCAACAGTACCGTTTTCCAAGTTTAAAGCACTTGCAGCAAAACTTATCATTTTCAAGTCTGCAGGTTGGCTGAAACAAACCAAGAATGAATGGAAGGTGCGTATGTACAGTTCGATTTTGAAGATCACAGATTTTCAATGTTTTTGAAGATCACAAATATTATTGGCTAATATATCACTATATATATATTAAAAAATAAAAATGGAACTACGTGCACCCCAGACCTAGCTCTGCATGGGAGGGAAAGGTAAACTTCATGGATAGAATGCATAAAGTTATATAGAACCACCTAAGGTCTGCAGAGCTTAAGCCAAATCCAAAAGATGGTAAGTAAACATTTCAAAGAACAAATGAAACTAGTTAGTGCTGACCTGATCACGGGGCAGATCAGACGACTGTATCTCTGTGTATAGTCCCCGGTCGGCAGCGAGCACCTTTCCTGTATATTTTTGTCTCTCTCTCTCTCTCTCTCTCTCAGTCTCTTGCTCTCGTCAACCGAAATGGTTGAGCCCAATATACTTGGAAGGACTGGTAATGAACAATTTATACCAGCACAGGCGTACAGTCATATGTATTCCATTTTAATTTTTATAAATTGATTAGAGTTGTTTTTTAATTTTTAATTTTTAAAAGAGTCAATACGCAATTTTGTTTTCTAAAAGACTTCTCTTAGTCATTTTTTAAAAAAACATTATTGCAATAGGTTTTTTCTATTGGTAATGACATTATATAAATATATATGCACATGGACACGGTATTATAAATGATTTTTATAAAAATACATATATTATTTTATTATATTTTAATTCTTATAAATTGTAGCAATGTAAATATGCCATGTGCCTCTGTATTAGTATAAGTTGTTGACTTTTTTCCATCTACTTGACTCTATTTTTATTTCCCAACGTGACGAGTGATAGGAAAACATGCATGTCGTCAGTTCATAGCCAGCTCACACTTGAGTTGTTGATCTGCCATTTTTACATCTACAGTGTAGAGAAACAACTCATGTTAACGGAAATCAAGGATGAAGATCAATGCAATAACGGAAGCAACAATGCAATCTTGGCAATCTTTCCTATTTTCTTGGTGTTGAAGCTCTTCGGTGCCCAGAACGGATGTATTTGACTCAGCGTAAATACATTGTTGAATTACTCCACAAGAGAAAAATAGAAAATGCCAAACCATGCAACAACCCTATGGCCTCCAATTGCCATCTTACTACCACAGATGGTACCCCTTTTGCTGAGATTGGTCTGTACCATAGTGTGGTTGGTAGCCTGCAATATCTAGCCTTTACTAGACTCTATTTAGCCTTTGTTGTGCTCAAAGTTAGCAAATTCATGCACAAGCACCTTGACACTCATTGGCTTCCTGTCAAGCGTATACTACACTACCTCAAACACTCCATCTCCACTGGTTTATTTCTCACCAAAAGTGCAGATTTTCACTTGCAGGCCTTCTCTGATTCTGACTGGGCAGCTGATAGGGATGATCGAAGATCAATTAGTGCTTATTGCATCTACATAGGGTCCAATTTAATGTCATGGCGTTGCAAACAACCTACGGTAGCTAGAAGCAGCTTATGTAAACGTAAATCAAGGATGAAGATCAATGCAGTAACGGTAGCAATGTAAATGGAAATAAATGGAAATCAATGCAGTAACAGCAGCAACAATGTAAATGGAAAGGAAGCAATGATAGAGGGAGAAATGCATGCAACATACCAGTAGATAACGACAACAACATAAAAAGAAAAGAATTGATTGCAGAATATTATATGAGAAAGGAAATTTAAGAAATAGTAGTATTTTTTATGTATTTGCGTTGTTTTTAGTATTTTCAATGTAATTTTAAAAGAATTTAAATTTTAAATGATTTTTTTAACATGTTTGGATTTTAACACGTTATTTAAAAATAAAAATTTGATGTTGGTGTTGGTGTTTTTTATTTTAAAAAAAAAACCAAAAAATAATAAAAACAATATCTCGATAAAGGGATCAAAATTAAGAAAAAAAACTTGATAAATTTGTAGCCATTTAAATATTTATTTTTAACCATTACAAATATAAGTGTTACCATAATTTAATTTATAACGGATATATTTTAAATTATTGTAACTACTATTTTAATTTAATAATGAAATTAAATGTGACTGTTATATTATGGTTGTCTATAAATACCATGCAACTTTTTCAAACAAAGACAATCCGAAAAACTACTTCTCTTCTTCTTCTTCTTCTTCTTCTTCTTCTTCTTCTTCTTCTTCTTCTTCTTCTCATTTGCTGGACTCCTCTTATTTTCTAAGTTTTTTTTTGTATTCTCCTCTTTGTTGGAGGAAGAACTTGTTGAATCCTGGAGGATACCTTATTGTTGGGGAAATATCCTTAAGGACAGTGCATAAGCACGCCTCAAGTTTTATGTTTCTGTTTCCTTGTATTTCATTATTTTCACATGGAAACACTGTTGTGGACAATGCCCTTGCCCTCACCGTTGTTGCTGCTACTGTTGTTGTCGCTGCCACTATCGTCCCTCATCTATTCCATCCTTTTAATAGAAAGGAAGTGCAAGCTACTACAAAAAATGAGCTGACCACCAAAGCAAATTTGGTGACAGGGAATTCACATAAAAAAGGTATGAGAATAAATTTAATAAAAAATTTAAGTCCATTAGTAATAGTACCACCGTGTTCAAACCCAAAACCAACAATTTTAAGAAAAAAGAGAAATTGTTTTTTTGTGTGGCAAACCTGGTCACCGTGCACCTTAATGCTCGAAATAGAAAGAGAAACAACAATCCTCCTAAAATTATGGTCAACATAGTTGAAGGCGAAGAAATCATTGTTGTGGTTATTTCTCAAGTCAATATGGTGACCAATGAGAAAAATTAGGTGGTAGACTCCGGTGCTTCTAGGCATATATGTGCAAATAAAGAATTCTTCTCCACTTATATACCTTTTAAGGATGGAGAAGAAGTGGTCTGACTTGAAGATTCAAACAAAGTTTAATTACTCAATCCACCATGGAGTTAGAATTTATTGCATTATATTTAGCAGGGTATGAAGCTAATTGGTTGAGAAATTTTTTAATTGAAATTCCATTGGGAATAAAATCAACACCTTCTATATCCATGCATTGTGATTGTCAAGCGGCAATATCCATTACAAAGAATAGATTTTTCAATGGTAAAAAAATAACATATTCGATTAAGACATGATATAGTAAAACAGTTGTTAAAAGATGGAGTTGTTTCAATAGATTATGTGAAGTCATAAATGAATTTGGTCGATCATTTGACTAAACCACTTGGTAGAAAGATGATATTAGAAACATCGAGAGGAATGAGACTAATGCTAAAATAAAAAATCAAAATAATAGTAACCCAACCTATAAGATTGGAGATCCCATGAATTAGGTTCATATGGGTAACAACAAAGTTATTTATGATTTTACAGCACTATAAAACAAGTCTTTTTCTATGATGTGAGAATAGTGCTAGTCTACAAATCAAGGAGAAGATGAACTATAAAGTTCTTAATGAGTTCCATATTCCTAATGGATAGTGTTCAAAATACAATGAACACTTGATGGAATCACCTATATGAGTATGGAGTGGGGCTACTCCCATAAGATACTAGCAAAAATTGTAAAGCACTCATGAATAACTAGGCACGCGCATGGCCTATTAAAAGTGCAAAACCGAGTCAAACAACAAGGAATTGTGGGGGCATAATGTGATTGGTGAGATACCTAACTTACAATGAGAATTATTGTGTTTATAGAAATTAAATATTTTACCAATAATAAGGTAAGTTAAATCTCATACTTTCTATAATCTGGTTCATAATCCAAAAGACACCGGGTTAGATGCATTAAACTCATTTGTGAAAGAGATCCAGCAAATTGGTTTACTTACTCATTTTTATTATCAATTTTAAAAAGCCTTTTGAAATATGTGGGTGATTGTTGTAAAAGTTATAATAGATATTTCAAAAGACTATCTCACATTGGTAAAACACTTCATAAATTTGTAACCATTGAAATATTTATTTTTAACCATTACAAATATAAGTGTTACCATAATTTAATTTTATAAAGGACATATTTTAAATTATTGTAACTGTTATTTTAATTTAATAATGAAATTAAATGTGATCGTTACATTATGGTTGTCTATAAATACCATGCAACTTTTTCAAACAAAGACAGTCCAAAAAACTACTTCTCTTCCTCCTTCTTCTCATTTGCTGGACTCCTCTTATTTTCTAAGTTGTTTTTGTGTTCCCCTCTTTGTTGGAGGAAGAACTTGTAAAATCCTAGAAGATACCTTGTTGTTGGGAAAATATCTTCAAGGACAATGCATAAACACGCCTCAAGTTTTTTGTTTCTGTTTCCTTGTATTTCATTATTTTCACAACAATATATACTTGCAAGGACTGGTAATGAACTATTTATACCAGCACAGGCGTACAGGTATAAATTAAAAGCTTATTACAAAATTAAGTGGAATCTTAGATTTATTAAAAACTTCAAATTTTCAAATTTTAATTTATAAATAATGTTTATACTACATTTTAAAACAATATATATTCTAACTTGAAATCATTAAATTAACTTAGAGAATTTATTATTGAAGTCTTTCAAAAGTCTTTTAAAATAATATATATAGTCATAAGACAATTTTGTTTTCTAAAAGACTTCTCTTAGTCTTTTATTTTAATTTTTATTGCAATAGGTTTTTTCTATTGGTAATGACATTATATAAATATATGTGCACATGGACACGGTATTATAAATGATTTTTCGAAAATACATATATTATTTTATTATATTTTAATTCTTATAAATTGTAGCACTGTTAATATGTCATGTGCCTTTATATTCATCTTAAGTAGTTGAATTTTTTCCATCTACTTGACTCTATTTTTATTTCCCAACGTGACGAGTGATAGGAAAACATGCACGTCGTCAGTTCATCGCCAGCTCAGCTCAAGTGAGAAATTTCGTCTGTGATCAGCCATTTTCACATCTAGAGCATTCATTTTCTCTATTATTCATATAATATTATACCCATATGTTCATCACCAGCTCAGATGAATAAGTCTTCACAAAAAATAAATTAACATATTAAGTTTCTTAAGAACAGTATTTTATTTAAAAGCAAGACAATATGTTTGATTATTTATAATAAAATCATTTCAATAAATGTTTTATTAAAAACAATTCATTATATATATATATATATATATATATGCTTAACTCTCAATAATTTAATTAATGTCTAGCTTGCAACAACTGCTTTGGACATCGGCATATGAACATAGGAGATTCAAAAACTCCATCCATTGTTGTTGCTTTGAGAAAATAAAATTGAGCTAGGGCTGATGAAGTATGCCGAAGTGAAATCATGGATCAAGAAGCATGTCTTCGAGAACAAAATTAGCCCTGGTAAATCATGGTATCCTATCCTCAAGCACTACTGGACTACCAGTAGGAATATGAAGTGTTTTATACCTTATTGCAGGATATGCTTGCACGCACCGAAGCTACAAAATGTTGTCCTTCCTTTACAGATAACAGTTCACACTCCCAATACCATCTTTTTGTGAAATTCTGTATGAATGTGAATTTCTTCAGATAATTACTGATAGTTTAGAGATTTAGACGTCGAAGATGTTTTTGATTTGGAAAACTGAAGTATTGCAATAATTTAGAGCTCGTTTTATTGCTTTCAATAAAATTGGAGACATCAATATGAACAGAATTGTAGCAATCTAGTATGACTGTTCTAATTCAGAATGAAAACAAGAGAACATGTTACTACATTCAGGTATGGAAGTGTTCTAAAACCAGTTTCAGCATTTCTTTCTCATTTGCATTTAGAGTACAAGAAACTCATAGCAAGTCATAATCATGCATTTGTCTTAGAAATCAGAAGGGAAAATGCAGATGATGAGAGATTAGTTGATTTTGTCCGGGGAAGCTTATCTTTTAATGTTCATGGAGGATGCGGCAGACAGACCCAAAAGGCTTTCAAGACCTCCTTGACCCAGTTGTCGAAATAATAGTAAGGTTATTAGGACACGTTCAGTGGATTGCTGACATGTGAAACTAAACCGTACAGTAAATTTGAAGCCTCTTTCACTCATCACCAGGCTATCTCGAAGAAGCTGTATGCGTTTTTAGCTTCTGCTTCACTAAGAAAAACTTGAGAAAAAAGTAACCAAGAACTAAGTTCACATCTCTCCGTTGTCCTGCTTGATTTTGATTGTCTTTCACCATTTCGAAATATTTCCACCTCTCCCTTTATCTATGGCCAATTGAAAAGAGAACATCTTTCCTCCTCGACTACTATATATGCATAAAGAACATTACGGGCCACGAAGCCCGATGACTCGCAGGGAGGATTCTGGCTAAGGAAATGTAGGCTGGGCAGCCGATTTTGCAACACAAGTAGCAAGGAACATCTTTCCATTCGATCTTTCCTTCTCCTGTCTAGAACTTTCAGTAAACTATAACCCCTGAAAAGACAGCTTTATTGGACTAAATATAAATATGAACAGATGAAGTACCAATATATAAATATGAGGTATAAATATATGACATAATGCACGGAGCAATGGACACTAAGCATAAATGCGTTTATTTTGTCTCCAGAAATGAAGCATGGATGAATATCCGGCTGAGAATAGGCTAATAGAAAACCAAATCGCGTAAGGAAAGCATAGGAAGTTTCAATGAAATCATCATCACCTGAACCTGAAGCAACACACTTATTGAAAAGGATTGCTGCTCCTGGTGCCATTCTGGAACCAGGTGAAAGGGGAATAACAAAAATAGACTCGTAAAACATCAAACAAGAAACCAAGAATGCACCAGAAAGAAATATGTACCAACTACATAAGAGTAAACCGACATCAACTCTACCGATTATTGTCACCTACAGCACAGTTTCCTTCAATTGTTTTCAGCCCATCTACAACAGGCACCAAATTACCATAATTGGCCTTTAACTGAATCTAATTTTAAAGTGCCCCAGAAACGACAGGTACAACATAGAAGTTGAATGTCATTTATAGTAAGGTACTGAGATTATAAGCAAGAAAACAGCCTGTACCTTCCAGTGGTGTGAAGAAAGGCTCTTGAACATGAAGTTCAAAGTTTATAGTCTTTAATATCTGATAAGATTCAACAATTATTCATGATCACAAACTTGAAACAATCAGTTAAGAGTTGTGAAGATACAAATAGAAAACAAAAACTAGCACCACAATAAACATATATTTACTGATTTAGTTCCTTCATTCAGAACCAATTCATTCACTGTTCTCTTTGGACTCACTGTCTTCATCAGCCAAGTCCTTTTTCTTAAAAGCCCAAAACGTTCCACAGGTTACAGATTCATATAATGCCTGGCTAGGCACTTGTAAAGAGGCCGTGGAGGAACTTACCTGAAGCAATCTGCGACAGTTTAACTCACTTGACTGTAAGAGAAAAATTAGCACATAAAGCAACGCCAGATAGTGTTTTCAAGTAACAAGAATTAAGAATGCAACAATCAAAGCACAATAAAGTCACAAGCTTTTTCTCCCTCTCTATTTCCTTTTCATGTTTTTTCTTTCTATAAATTCTCAGTAACCAAACAATGCCCAAAGGTATAAATCCCAATACAAGTATATACAACTAAAAAACACTACTTTAAACCAATCAAAATTATAACATCAAAAAGAGAGAAAACAAATCTCAACCCTTTTTTTATCATTGAATTTCTCTGCAACCATCAATAATATCATCAAAAACCAAATTCAACACTAGCCCATATGAGTCGAAGCATGCCACTTTCCCAGAAACCAAACGCAAAAAGAAAAGGAACCCAGAAACAAACAGTCAAAAAAGTTCATTCCAATGCATAAAGCTCAAAAATTTCTTACCAGAACTAGTATGTGAAATGGGGTGGTGATCATTTTGAACTTCTTTGAGCACGTAAGAACAGAACTCCCTTGAGAGGCCTAAACTGGCCCCGAAGAGTGAACTTTACTAACTCTTCTATACAGTCTTTGAGCTTAACTGGGCTTGTTACTGGCGAATCCAATTTTGTGCAGATTTCCCCTGCTTCAGTTTCTCCGTAGTTTAGCTTTCATCGGTATTGCTTGAATTTCCAAGTTGGTTTTACTCAATGGACGACAAGACGGCCGTTAACCGAGTAAAGGTAGGCGACATTTGTTTATCATTGAGTTGGGTTTTAAATTGGAGCGACAAGTCGTCCTAAGGTTTTACTTCCAGTAAAATAAAATGATGTGATGAAATTCAATTATATATGGGATGGGAAAAGGTTTATTTAATTGTGCAAGTCAATGACTTATGTTGCTTGAGTACATTTAGGAGTTTGGATTGTTATTTTCAATTTTGTTTATTAAAATACTGGAATTTTATTTTTTTTAAATAATTTTCTCGATTGATTTTTAATTAAATTTAGTTGGATCAACTATGTTTTATTGTTCATGTGAACCAGATTTATTTTTATTTATAAAAACATCTTGTACTTGCAAACACATCCATGGAAAACTTATAGGTAAATGAATAGTCAATATAACATAACAAAGAAAAGTAGAACATATGTGAGGGGAAATCTGAATTAAATTGGAATTTAATTTTATTGTCTTGACAAATTTTGTTACATTCTATAGAGGGGTTGGTCCCAAGGTTTGGTCTGATATTCAATCAAATAAATGAAAAAATCTGTGTGACTTTCCTCCTGAAAATTTTGTGACCAAATAAATCTCTGCAACCCTCTTGATTTCTGACTTCCACTTCTTTATGGTATGTATCTAATCTACCTGTACAGTATGTGTATCATGATTTTTGATCCTGTGTTCTTGGAAGCTGGCTTGCACCATTGATCTTCCAGAATTTAAGGTAGTAGGTATCCTAGGTATGATATTACTGCATCCTAGACTGGACTAGTTTGGTTTGAGCTATCTCTGGTTCCAGTTTCCGGTTCCTTTGCGACAGCCGAATGTGGCTTAACACAACTGTCTACAGAATGGTGTTCTTGCTCATGCTGAGCCAGCTTTGCCCATATCAGAACCAGAAACACCATGACTAATGAGAGAAACACCAGCGATGTCCACACCATTCGAATGGATCTCTTCAGTGGTTTGCAATGGTACAGAAGGATTTCAGAAAGTGCGTCCTTCACTGTTTGACATTCTACTAGATTTTCCATCTCAGGATACACATTTAGCAGGCTCTGAATGGATGTTGAGTATGCCTCGGCTGTTATATAATCGTAAGGCGATATGAATTGTCCGCTGGCACAAGTTCCGTTGTCGAAACTGGAACAAGTAAGTACCTTCAAAACCTGTGGAAAGGACTTCAGTTAGCGAAACATGAACAGCAAAATCTTGGTCTGCAGAGTTTCTCTGATCTTCCCCTTGACGTACCTGTGGGATGTCGCCGATTCGGATCGTGTTAGAAGGGCACTTATCAGCCTGGAATTGGTATTCCGGCGGTGCTGAGAAGGGATTGCACACTTTATAAGGCATTCCTTGTATAGTCGATAAGTTCGCGTTCACCTGTAATGTTTCGGCAGAAGAAAGTTATCAGTGTAAATCTCATAATAAAATGATTGAGGTTTGACCGGAACAAACATATTGCAAATCAAATGCAGCATCCTGCTAATCTACCTGAATGACAAGGCTGTAGATCCCTTGACTGATATCAGATAAGATTGGTTTCGCGGAGAGCAGTTGATCGCAGGGAAGGATAGAACTCAAGCTGTTATTGTAAGGGTTCTGCTGGAAGCTTTCGAGAGCTGTACATGAATCTCTTGAAAAGCTGCAGAAGATGTGGGTTCCCCCTCAATAAGGTCTTCGAAACTTCATCCCCCAAATCAATTTCTTATGAACTTTTGTTTAGAATTGAGAGATTGAGGTAATGGAAAAGACTTTAAGACTTACTTTTGTAAGAAGAAATACAGCCCGAAAAATATTCCGCAGAAAACAGTCAGGATCCAACACACTACAATTAGTCTGCGAGAGAAACAAATCATGAGAATTTGTATAAGCCAATGCACTTGACAATCAATTCTCTCTTTTATTTATTTTCTCAGTTTTTTTATGTTCTCTCCTCCCGTCTCTCTTCTTTGTTTTTCGGTTTTTAGTTTATATATATATATATTTGCATTTATAATACAGGAGTCTTGAGAATCGAAATTTAAAAATAATAATTAGCATTATTATGATGATTTTTTTAAATCAAAGATTATTAGTGAAAATTATTATATTTTTTTATAAATTAACAAAACAATTTCTTAATGTGAATTCACTCAATTTCCTATTGGCCGCCCCTCCTTACTACCATGAAGAAGTCTCCGATCACGGAAGTTTGCTTTAAAAAGTAAATAATAGCTGTCATGACTTGATTGAAGCTGGTAGTGATTGATGTAGCCGAATGAGGCAGATTCCACATGCCATAGCTGAAAAGTCTACATACATTAAGACTAGAGATTTTGATGTCAGGAAGATTGTAGCTATCTCGTACTGTTTTAGCTGTTCACATTTAAACATAAATTTAATTGAGTCGGTGAATTCATTCAATATGGTCAAATAATAAATTTTATAATATCCATTGAAATAATAGGTAAAACAAAATAGGATGAAAATGAAATGATAAAAACGTGCTATGATAATATTGATGGAAGATGTCATGCAATGCAAAGATGATGATGACAATAATAATAATTAGATAAGTCCTAGTAATGATTTTTATATAATAGTAGCTGCTATATTTATTAAACTTGATTTGAAATTTAACTTGATGAAATAAATTTTAAAAATAAAAATAAATATTTAAGGTTTTAAATTTACAAAAAAGTTAAAAAAATATTTAATATTTTAAAAAGATTTTTGTTTTACAGTGAGAAAATTTTATATTTGGTGATTCTTTAAGGTTTTATTTGATACTGCGTTTCAAAATACTTGCAGCTACCGTATTTGTAAATCTGTAATTTGACATTAATTTACAGCTTGCAGCTACCGTATTATCCTAATGAACAAATCGTAGTGCCTGTTTGGCACTGTGGCCAAACCGGTGTTTGACTTTTTTTTTTTTCAAATGAATTTTTTTAGTGTTTTTAGATTATTTTGATGTGCTAATATCAAAATTGATTTTTAAAAAATAAAAAAATATTATTTTTATATATTTCTAAACTAAAAACATTTTAAAAAGTAACCGCAACAGTCCTTCCAAGCAAGCTCTTGTAAAGTCTGCATCTCAGGTGTGTTCTCTGCTGCAGGTTTTATACGAGCACAGAATTATTATTTTTGAGCTTTAAGTGCCTGTAACCTGTTTAATTTATGATTATTTTGCATGGTTACGTACCTTGCAAGGGAAATAAGCGAATTAGCTTCATAAACTTACAATGCATGATCTGCTGTCACGTTGCTTGCCTCCATTGCTATTATTTTGAAGGATGCACCACCCAGACAACCCACAAAAGGGTCAATTTAACTGCAGAATCCATAAAGAATCAAGCACCTGATTGTTTTTAACTTATAGATCTCAATAAGCAAAGCATACCTGCATCTGTATATAATTTAGAACAAAAAAAAAGTTCTTCTAACTCCAGATACTCCAGAATTGTCATGAAGAAGTCTCCGATCAGGGGAGTTTGGTTTAAGAAGTCAATAATAGCTGTCATGACTTGATTGAAGCAGCTAGTGAGCGAGCACTGCTAAGGAGAATCTTGTTTGAAAAGTGATTGATGCTCTTGATTCGTGGCTCATGGGAAGTGATTGATGTAGCCGTGTGAGACAGTTTCCACATGCCCTAGCTGAAAAGTGTAGCTACATTAAGACTAGAGATTAAGATGTCGGGAAGATTGTAGCTATCTCGTACTGTTTTAGCTGTTCACATTTAAACATAAATTTAATTGAGTCGGTGAATTCATTCAATATGGTCAAATAATAAATTTTATAATATCCATGGAAATAATAGGTAAAACAAAATAGGATTAAAATGAAATGATAAAAACGTGCTATGATAATATTGATGGAAGATGTCATGCAATGCAAAGATGATGACACATGAAAATTATATTTATTATTTTTAAAAATTATTTTGATAATAACACATAAAAATAATCTAAAAATATCAAAAAAAAAATTAAAATAAAAAATATAAATAATTTGTTTTTTGAAAAATATTTTTGAAATACAATGCTAAATAGGTCCTAAGTTACACGGAGTTCTAAAATCATTTTTGAAAAAAATATAAAATTGTTTATTTTGAATTAATATTTTGATATATTTCGAGATTTTTTTGATATGCAAATATAAAAAATAATTTAAAAAAATATAATTTTAATATATTTTTAAATAAAAACACTTTTAAAAAAACAACCTCAAATACACTCTTAAACATGAGTATGTATAAGTTCCATTGCATTTTAAAATCATTTTATAAAAAACTTGAAAAATGTTTTAAATTTTTCTTTTTCTTTTTTATGTTAAATAATATTTTTTGATGCTTTGAGATCATTTTAATACATAAATATTAAAAATGATTTCTAAAAAATTAAAAAATATATATCATTTTAATATATTCTTAAATAAAAAATATTTAAAATATTTTCAATCACATTACTGAACTAAGTATGAATTATATTTTGCAGGGTTTGAAAATTTTCTGTCCTCTATTTTCTGGTTTTTTTTTCTTTTAAATATTGATTTATAACCAATTTGGCTAGGCGGACCCATGTAGTTGGGTTGGGCCCAACCTATTTTTTAAAAAAAAAATATGTAGATAAATATCAGTCATGATGAAAGGGAAAGACACGTTACTTTGTTTCACTTAACAACCCTGTTGTTTTTGGATTGATTATGAATCAGAAACTTGCAACTGAATTTGGCCTCGGAATTAATTCTCTACAACTAGATCGCATATGTTGTTACTAATGATATTGTTACCAAATTTTATGCCTCGATCAAATAGTGAGGGATCATAAAGGCATTCACGTATCGATTTAGTTCGTGATGAAATTGCAAGTAGTTTGACGGGAGAATAAAAACAAATATTTGTTTTTTTCATGAGTTATTAATTACATTTTATTGTTATGATTATTAATCTATAAAATTTTAAAAATAATTTATATATATATGTGTGTGTGTCCTTTAAAGTAATTTCACAAGTTGACAACAATATGAAAAACATAATAACCAAACACACGAAACTGTTTTTTATCAACCTCAAACTCAACTACAGTTTAACCAAACACTAGCATAATTATTTCGAACTACAGCTAAAAGTGTTTTTCATAAAAGTGTTTTATTAAAACCTCAACTACAAAAGTAAAAGCAATATCAAACACATCCTAAGACTATAGATTAGGAAGTCAGAAAGATTGTACCTATCTCTTACTGTTTTAAATGTTCACATTTAAACATAAATTTAATTGAGTTGGTGAATTCATTCAATTAATGGGTAAAACAAAATATGATAAAAATGAAATGGTAAAAACGTGTATTACCAATATTGGTGGAAGTTGTCATGCAAAGATAATCATGACAATAATAATAATTAGATAATTCCTAATAATGATTTTTATAATAGCAGCAGCTATATTTATTAAACTTAATTTGAGATTTGACTTGATTAAATAGATTTTAAAAATAGAAAAAAAATAAGATTTGAAATTTACAAAATAGTTAAAAAAAATATTATTCAAGGAATCTTATTCGTACATGAAATATTAATAAAATAAATTCTAGTAACCCTTTATCGTCCTGCAAGTATCACTTATTGCCTCTGCACCCCTCAAATTGTCCAATGAATATCAAACTACAACATAGAGATATTCTATAGTTTTTTTCTTATATCCGGGATGGCCGGGTAGTTTACATGTATCACAATTAAATTTTGAATTTATTGAATATTTTATAAACCCAGTGAACATGTAAGACACCATTAAAATAACAGATATACATGATAGGACTTGAATCCTAGTGCAGAATAAGAGAACAAATTCCTTCAACCACTAAGCCAAGACCCCATCTGTAGAGATATTTTATAGTTCTTCACTCAGGAAGGGGTGTTTTGTATAATCTTAGAGAGGAAAGTTACATTTTAGTTGGTTTTTGAATAATCCGATAAAAAAAAACTCTAAATCTTTCACAGTCACATGAATCTATAAAAATCTCATCTGCATTTATGTCGGGACCAAATTACAGATCAGTGTAACTGTTCTAGTATTACAAATACATTAATAAGCATCAAACTTTTATGTATATTTTAGGACAATACAACAAGAATTTGCTGCAACATTATTAATTCAGAACTACATAAACCCATAATTTAACAGCAATTTTCCGAGGAAATTAACAAAAGCAATCCAATCAATCATTATGCAGAGGTCATACAACTAAGATAAAAGCTTACAAGAATTATTTTATAGTCTGTATCAAAGTGAGGATGAGCATGACAGCAGCTGCAACAGTTCCCGTACCTCTCCAAATATTGGGGAAATATACAAGTTTCAAGGTTGCTTTTCTATGGTTCCAGCGGTTCTCACAGTGGGCATTTAACTCTTGGGAGATATCACCAAAACAAGTGTAATTGTCACCAATATTTTTGCAAAAATTATTAATCATTTTCGAGACTTCGGCATCGTCACCTAGCCTGTGGACAATGATTCCCTTGCGGACTAGCAAACCCACGTCTCCTGCACTGTCAATAAGATGGTCCATGAACTTGATGTAGCTGCATATGTAAGCTTCACGCTCGTACAAACACTGCTCCATGGCCATGATATTTCGCACAAGATGTTCAAAGCAGTGATCAATTTCCAAACGTGGTATTTTCAACACTCCTTGGTCAAATGTTATGTTGACCAAACATTTGTCTCGGGTGGCCTGAAACTTCACTCCTGCGTTGCGTAGCATGACGGCACTATATTTAAGCATGGTAGGGTTTAAGATGTATTTACTTCGCTCAATGGCTCCACTCAACATCAAATTTCTTAGTAAATCAGTGAAATGCCTGCTTCCCTCTACACCCGGGCTGGTTTCTACCCTTTTTAAAAACGAGTACTTTCCAAAATGACACTTAGCAAGATCAAGAAAAGGAATGGCTTTAGCATCTTGGCTTCGGGGATTGACCCGATCATATATTTCCTGAAGAATGAAGAGAGGCAGCTGGTTTTCAAGCAGCATCAAGTCTTCTCGTATGTCAAATGTCATCCTGGGCTCAAAATGTTTAGGACCTTTGTCATCATTTGACTCCAAAAAAAACTGAATGATGAAGACAGCATCCAGCAGGATCATCTTTGCGAAATCATCACTGCTCTCCATCAATATGGATTTCTCTGAGTAACAGTGTCGGAGACGCTCTTCTTGATTCTTAATGCTGATCACAATATCACACATTTTCTTCTCATCCATCCCATCCCGTTCAGTAAGCTTTTTGAAATATTTCAGTTTCTCCTTTTCCATGGCCTCTAGTTTTTTATTTTCACGGTGAAGAGGACCTATTGAAATCAGTAGTGGAGCGTAGGCTTTCATATTTACGTCACGAAGCGGTTTGGGCACCCTGTAGATACAGCACTCAGATCTACGGGATTCGGAAACGTTCTGTTGAAAGGGCATCGATCTCACCTCATTATCCAGCTTATGCAAAAACTTTGTAGCCATCTCAATGTCTGAAGCCTTTCCCACATCAATAAATTTTCCCTTATTTGGAGAAGTTGCCTTATCCTCTTCCATATTTGATGCTCTTGCATGTTCAACGGTACCGTTTTCCATGTTCGAAGCACTTGCAGCAGAACTTATCCTTTTCCAGTCTGCAGGTTGGCTGCAACAAACCAAGAATGAATTAAAGATACGTATATACAGTTCGATTTTGAAGATCACAAGTATTATTGGCTAATATTTCACTATATAAAAAATAAAATTGGAACTACGTGCACCCCAGCCCAGACCTTGCTCTACATGGGGGAAAGGTAAACGCCATGGATGGAGTGCATAAACTTATATAAAACCACCTAAGGTTTGCAGAGCTTAAACCAAATCCAAAACATAGTAAGTAAACATTTCAAAGAACAAATTAAACTAGGTAGTGCTGACCTGATCAGGGGGCGGATCAGTCGACCGTATCTCATGTGTATAGTCCTCGGGAGCGAGCCCATTTCCTCTCTCTCTCTCTCTCTCTCTCTCTCCCCCTCCTAAAGTCTCTTGCTCTCGTCAACCGAAATGATTGAGCCCAATATACTTGCAAGGACCGGTAATGGAAAATTTATACCAGCACAGGCTTACAGCCATATGTATTCCATTTTAATTTTTAGAAATTGATTTGAGTTGTTTTCTAATTTTTAATTATTAAAAGATTCAATACACAATTTTTTTTCTAAAAGACTGCTCTTAGTCTTTTTTTTTATAGTCAACAAAAGACTTCTCTTAGTCTTTTTTTATATAGATATATTAAAATATTTTTCAAAAAAAATATTATTAAGTAAGCATACTAAAACATTAAAAAATAAAAATATATTTTTGAAATTCTTTTTCAAAAACATTTCTGCCAATCCCTAAAATTAATCGTTGCAGCTGCTGCTGTACTTGATTTGTTTATTTGCATGTCCCTTTTTTAAAATTGGTGGCGATGATTTTTCGACCCTACTAATATAGGATCGTTTCAATAATTTCTAGGTTTGGACAATAGATCCAATAATAAAATGATTAAAATATTAATGCTAAAACCATACGTTAATATATATATACACACACACGAAGGAGGATTATGTTGTTTTTTGAAATGGTGTTGAAAGTAATAAAGAATAACATAAATCATATTTTATAGTTGTATTTATCAGTTTAAGTTTTTATGTGAGATAATTCTTTAACATGATATCAGAGTTTTGTTGACATAGCGGTCACGAGTTTGAATCTCACCATCTTCATTCTATTTGATAAAAATTAAACACAAGATACTGCGGGTCTGTGAAGGTTTCAAGTCTAATTTTTTTTTCACTTGAGGGAGTGTATTAGAGAATAATATAAATCATATTATAGGGTTGCACTTATCAACTTAAGCTTTTAAGTGATATGGTATATTAACAGAAAATAGTTATTTACATAATTGATTTTTAATACAGTAAGGAAAATTTGTAAAAGACATAGTTCACTAAATTCAACCCATTGCATGTGAAGTTTCATTCCATTTCTCCAAATGCGGGCAGCAAGTTTGCAGATTAGGTGGAATTATGAAGTGTTCCTACAACGAAAGGTCGGTCAACCCATGAAACAGTCTCTATCGCTCAAGCACCATATATAGATCCTAGTCTTGGTGATATGTCATTTTCAACTCATATTCTTATCGTCATTGTGATATGTATTTATGTTGACATTTATATATATATATATATATATATATATAGTCATTTTAAAAAAATATGTATATTATTTTATTATATTTTAATTCTTATAACTTGTACCAATGTTAATATGTTCATCACCAGCTCAGATGAATAAGTACTCTTAACAAAAAAGAAATTAACATATTAAGTTTCTTAAGAACAGTATTGATAATTAACATATTAAGTTTTTTTTTTAAAAAAAAAATTACATGTAGTTTTTTTAAAGTGAGACTATGTTTGATTATTTATAATAAAATCATTTCAATAAATGTTTTAGTAAACTTTTTTTCACACACACATATATACATTGTTCAACTCTCAGTAATTTTAATTAATGTCTAATTTTAATGGAATATCGACAATAATATTGGGAACAATGCTTTGATACAATAAAATCTTCATAATTATAATAATTTTATTTATAAAATATTTTATTTGTAAAGTATTATCATCTCAAGTTGTTCATTTTTACTCTAAATTTATTAATTAAACATTAGATGAATATTAAAAATAAATAAAATTTTATCATGAATATAATCTATATCAGAGTATTCATCGGAAAATAAAATTGAGCTAGGGCTGAAGAAGTATGCCGGAGTGAAATCATGGATCAAGATGCATGTCTTGGAGAACAAAATTAGCCCTGGTAAATCACGGTATCCTCAAGCACTACAGGACTACCAGTAGGAATAGGAAGTGTTTTATACCTTATTGCAGGATATGCTTGCACACACCGAAGCTACAAAATGTTGTCCTTCCTTGACAGATAACAGTGCACTCCCACTACCATCTTTTTGTGAAATTCTGTATGAATGTGAATTTCTTCAGATAATTGCTGATACTTTAGGGATTTAGACGTCGAAGATGTTTTTGATTTGGAGAGCTGAAGTATTGCAATGATTTAGAGCTCGTTTTATTGCTTTCAATAAAATTGTAGACTGATGAACAGAATTGTGGCAATCTAGTATGACTGTTCTAATTCAGAATGAAAACAAGAGAATATGTTACTACATTCAGGTATGAAAGTGTTCTAAAACCAGTTTCAGCATTTCTTTCTCATTTGCATTTAGAGTACAAGAAACTCATAGCAAGTCATAATCATGCATTTGTCTTTGAAAACAGAAGGGAAAATGCAGATAATGAGAGATTAGTTGATTTTGTCCGGGGAAGCTTATCTTTTAATGTTCATGGAAGATGCGGCTGACCCAAAACGGTTTCAAGACCTCTTTGACCCAACCCCTGGAACAGATGTCGAAGTAATAAGGTTATTAGGACACGTTCAGTGGATTGCTGACATGTGAAACATAAACCCTAAAGTAAATTTGAAGCCTCTTTCACTCATCAGCAGGCTATCTCGAAGAAGCTGTATGCGTTTTTAGCTTCTGCTTCACAGAGAAAAACTTGTGAAAAAGTAACCAAGAACTAAAGCTCGCATCTCTCTGTAGTCCTGCTTGGTTTTGATTGTCGTTCACCATTTCGAAATATTTCTACCTCTCCCTTTATCTATGGCCCAATTAAAATAGAACATCTTTCCTCCTCGACTACTATGCATAAAGAACCTTACCGGCCAAGAAGCGTGATGACTCGCAGGGAGGATTCTGGGTAAGAAATGTAGGGCTGGGAAGCTGATTTTGCAACACAAGTAGCAAGGATTCCATTGGATCTTTCCTTCTCTTCTGTCTAAAACTTTCAGTAAACTCTAACCCCTGAAAAGACAGCTTTATTGGACTAAATATAAATATGAACATGAAGTACCAAGATATAAATATGAGGTATAAATATATGACATAATGCACAGAGCAATGGACACTACGCATAAATGCATTTATTTTGGCCCACATAATTATATAAAACCATCTTATCCCGTCCAAAATGAGGTTTTTTTCCCAGTAATGTGCAGGTTGTTACCTTCAGCTATGGTGTTTACTTCAGGAAGGACTTTTTCAAAGCCCTCTGCTTCCATTGTCTCCAGAAATGAAGCATGGATGAATATCCTGCTGAGAATAGGCTATTAGAAAACCAAATCGCATAAAGAAAGCATAGGAAGTTTGAATGAAATCATCATCACGTGAACCTGAAGCAACACACTTATTGAAAAGGATTGCTGCTCCTGATGCCATTCTGGAACCAGACGAAAGGGGAATAGCAGAAATAGACAGGTAAAACATCAAACAAGAAACCAAGATTGCACCAGAAAGAAATGTGTACCAACTGCATAAGAGTAAACAGACATCAACTCTACCAATTATTGTCACCTACAGTACAGCTTCCTTCAATTGTTTTCAGCCCATCTACAACAGGTGCCAAATTACCATAATTGGCCTTTAACTGAATCTAATTTTAAAGTGCCCCAGAAATGACAGGTACAACATAGAAGTTGAATGTCATTTATAGTAAGGTACTGAGATTATAAGCAAGAAAACAGCCTGTACCTTCCAGTGGTGTGAAGAAAGGCTCTTGAACATGAAGTTCAAAGTTTACAGTCTTTAATATCTGATAAGATTCAATAATTATTCATGATCACAAACTTGAAACAATCAGTTAAGAGTTGTGAAGATACAAATAGAAAGCAAAAACTAGCACCACAATAAACATATATTTACTGATTTAGTTCCTTCATTCAGAACCAAATCATTCACTCTTCTCTGTTTGGACTCACTGTCTTCATCAGCCAAGTCCTTTTTTCTTAGAAGCCCATAACATTCCACAGATTACAGATTCATATAATGCCATGGCTAGGCACTTGTAAAGAGGCCGTGGAGGAACTTGTCTGAAGCAATCTGCGACAATTTAACTCACTTGACTGTAAGAGAAAAATTAGCAAAGCAATACCAGATAGTGCTTTCAAGTAACAAGAATGCAACAATCAAAGCACAATAAAGTCACAAGCTTTTTCTCCCTCTCTATTTCCTTTTCATGTTTTTTCTTTCTATAAATTCTCAGTAACCAAACAATGACTAAAGGTATGAATCGCAATACAAGTATATACAACTAAAAAATACTACTTTAAATCAATAATATCATCAATAATATCATCAAAAACCAAAGTTAACACTAGCCCATATGAGTCGAAGCATGCCACTTTCCCAGAAACCAAACGCAAAAAGAAAAGGAACCCAGAAACAAACAATCAAAAAAGTTCATTTCCAATGCATAAAGTTCAAAAATTTCTTACCAGAAGTAGTATGTGAAATGGGGTGGTGATCATTTTGAACTTCTTTGAGCACGTAAGAACAGAACTCCCTTGAGAGACATAAACTGGCCCCGAAGAGTGAACTTTACTATGATTAGAATACCTGTATATAAGATGCATGCCTTTTCCTTAATTAACGAGGGACTTTTCTTATGTGTCTTTTCTTCTTGTCAAGAGGGCTAGTCTTCATTATATATATCCCTATTGTATTGCAATTAAAAAGCATGACAGAATAATACAAAACAAACTCCTTTTGATTTCAACAAATCCAATCCATTATTACACAGGAGTAATAAAACTAAGCAAGATAAAATCAAAAAAGCGATTTGACAGAACTTATTGTCTGTATGAAAGTGAGGATCAGTAGGATAGTTGCTGCACTTCCCCAAATTTTGGGGAGAAATACAAGTGCCCATGTTGCTAGCGAACGGTTGAAGCTGTTCTCAAAGTAGGTATTTATCCCTTGAGAGATATCACCAAAACAAGTGTTATGAATGACACCAATATTTTCACAAAAATGGTTAATCATATTAGAGACTGCGGCATCATCACCTAGCCAGTGGAGAATAATCCCGTGTTGAACTAGCAAACCCACGTCTTCTGCACTGTCGATAAGATGGGCCATGAACTTGATGTAGCTGCATATGTAAGCTTCATGCTCGTACAAACACTGCTCCATGGCCATGATATTTCGTACAAGACGATCGAAATTGTGATCAACTTCCAACTGTGGTATTTTCAACACACCTTTATCAAATGTTATGTTGACCAAACATTTGTCTTGGGTTGCCTGAAACTTCACTCCTGCCTTGCGTAGCCTGACGGCTCTATATTTAAGCATGGGAGGGTTTAAGATGTAATTACCTCGTGTCTTGGAATCATGCAACATCAAATTCCTTAGTAAATCAGTAAAATGCCTGCTTCCCTCTACACCCGGGCTGGTTTCTACCCTTTTAAAAAACGAGTACTTTCCAAAATGACACGTAGCAAGATCAAGAAAAGGAATGACTTTACCATCTTGGCTACGGGGATTTACCCGGTCATATATTTCCTGAAGAATGAAGAGTGGTAGTTGGTTTTCAAGGAGCATCAAGTCTTCTCGTATGTCAACTGTCATCTTGGACTCAAAATTTTTAGGACCATTATCATCATTTGACTCCAAAAAAAACTGAATGATGAAGACAGCATCCAGCAGGATCATCTTTACGAAATCATCACTACTCTCCATTAATATGGATTTCTCTGAATAACAGTTTCGGAGACGCTCTTCTTGATTCTTAATGCTGATCACAATATCACACATTTTCTTCTCATCCATCCCATCCCGTTCAGTAAGCTTTTTTAAATATTTCCATTTCTCCTTCTCCATGGCCTCTAGTCTTTCATTTTTGCGGTTAAGAGGACCTATTGAAATCAGTAGTGGAGCGTAGGCTTTCCAATTTATGTTTCGAAGCGGTTTGGGCACCCTGTAGATACAGCACTCAGATCTACGGGATTCGGAACCGTTCGGTTGAAAGGAAATCAATCTCACTTCAGTATCCAGCGTTTTCAGAATATCTTTAGCCATCTCAATGTCTGAAGCACTTGCCTTATCCTCTTCCATATTTGATGATCTTGCCTGTTCAATATCGTTTTCCATGTTTGATGCTCTTGCCTGTTCAATATCGTTTTCCATGTTTGAAGCTCTTGAAGAAAATTTATCCTTTTCTAGTATGCAGGTTGGCTGAAAAAAACCAAGAATGAAAGGAAGGTAAGCTTATACTGTTCGAAATTTTAGTCTCTCTCTCTCTCAATCTATCAATAACCCTTTTATAGAACATATAACTCAACTTTTATCACTTTAACTCAATCTCTTACAACTTCTACTTGCTTCTGTTTTCCTCTCTCTGTTTTACAATCTATCAATATCCCTTTTATCGAACATATAACTCAACTTTTATCACTTTAACTCAATCTCTTACAACTTCTACCTGCTTCTGTTTTCCAATATTTTTGAAGATCACAAATATTATTGGCTAAAATATCACCATATATATTAAAAAATAAAAATGGAACTGCGTGCACCCCAGACCTTGCTCTACATGGTAGGGAAAGGTAAACTTCATGGATAGAATGCATAAAGTTATATAGAACCACCTAAGGTCTGCAGAGCTTAAGCCAAATCCAAAAGATGGTATGTAAACATTTCAAAGAACAAATTAAACTAGTTAGTGCTGACCTGATTAGGGGGCGGATCAGACGACCGTATCTCTGTGTATCGTCCCCGGCAGCGAGCCCCCTTTCCTGTATATTTCTGCCTCTCTCTCTCTCTCTCTCTTGAAGTCTCTTATTCTCGTCAACCGAAATGGTTGATCAGCCCGGTACACTTGTAAAAGCAACTCCAATGCTAAAAATTATTTTGGAAAATTATTTTTTAATATTATTTTAAATATAATATAATTATTTTATATGTAGTTTAATTATGTAATTAATTATACAATTAATAAGAATAAGTTATATAATTAAATAATTATTTTTAAAAAACCCTCCAACAATATAATTATTAATTTTGTATATAATTTTTTACTCTTGTTGAGGTATTTTTAAATAAAAATAAATAAATATTTTTGATATAGTTACATTATTTTATATATATATATATATATATAATTAGAAAATAATGTAAAAAATTAAGCAAAGAAGATAAACAATTCATTTTTTTTATTTTTAGCTCTCCATATGCCACTCCCGCTGCAGTTGCTCTAATGACATAAGTATTCCATTCTATTTGCTTTAATTTTTATAAATTGATTTGAGTTGTTTTTTTATTTTTTAGTTTTAAAAGAGTCATTGACATGTTTAGTTAGAATAGAAATAACATTCGATTTGAATTAAAAGCTTATTTTCTAAATTTCTGTTTGATATAAAGTCAATAGTCAATTTTGTTTTCTAAAAGACTCCTCTTAAGTCTTTTTTTTTAAATAATAATAATTATTGCAATAGGCTTTTTTCTATTCGTAATGATATTATATAAATATATGTGCACATAAATGATTTTTTAAAAATACATAGACTATTTTATTATATTTTAATTATTATAAATTGTAGCCATGTTGATATGCCATGTGCCTCTGTATTAATATTAAGTTGTTGACTTTTTTCCATCTACTTGACTATTTTTATTTCCCTACGTGACGAGTGATAGGAAAACATTTTACATTTACAGAATTCATTTCCTCTATTTTTCATATAATATTATACCCATATTATAGCTCATATTTTCATCTCTTTCACTTATATAATACAGTTAGGTTTTTTATAAGAAAAACAATTACATGTAGTTTTTTTAAAGTAAGACAAAATGGTTGATTATTTATAATAAAATCATTTCAATAAATGTTTTAGTAAACTTTTTTTCATTACATATATATATGTTCAACTCTCAATAATTCAAATTAATGTCTAATTTTAAATTGACTAGTAATATTTAGAAACAATGCTTTGATGCACACTACTAAAAAGGGGTCAATTAGCAACGAAATTTTTTGTTATTTATGTTGCAACGGATCAGCATTAGAATACATTTAGTGAGGGAGAGTCCGTTACTGAACAATAATAAATTATTTCGGGAACAAAAGTACTATTTATCAAATCTACAACGGATAATCTATTGCAGTTCAAATCTGCAACGAAAAATCCGTAGCAAATTAAAAATATTTGCATTGAATTATCTATCAGGGTTATTGATCCCGTTTCGTTTCGGCCGGAACGGCCGGAACAGCCCGTTCCACTGAAAATTCCGGGACAAAACGACGCGTTTTTATCCCGGGTAGAATTCCGGACCGATCCGGCCATTTCGGCCGAATTCCGGGCGGAACGCCCCGGTTTTATTCCGGGCGTTCTGTTCCGGACTAAGGGAGACATTGAAGTGAACTGAAGTGTGTATTTAATGGAGAAGAGTTGAGATTGGGTTGTGTTTAATTGATGTGGGACAAAGAGAGCGGAGTGGAGAGTGTTTATAAAGGAGATGTGGGGAGATTGGAGTGAATTTGTCCGATGTGGGAATCCCACATTGGACAAATTCAAATTGAATGTCCCAGGCTCCCAGCATTCGGACAAATTCAAATTGAATTTGTCCGAATGCTGGACAAATTATATATATATATATATATATATATATATATATATATATATATAATTTTTTTAATATATATATTAAAAAAATTATAAAAAATATATATTATAAAAAAATAAAATTGTTGTGTTGATTTTATAAAAAAAAATAACAATTATATATATATCATGGAATCACTCTTGAAAATCAGTAATTGTTTTGTTTTTTATTTTTAAATTGTTTTGTAATGTATTTTTAAATTATTTTGAATTATATATGAACCTTAACTAATGAAGTTTTATAGTCATAATTATGTTGTATTGTATTTAGAAATATTTTACTTACGATTTTATGATTTTTTATTTATATCATATTGTGTTCCAAATTTTACTTATTTTTTTTTCAAAATCTGTTTTTTTCTTTTCTTTTTGAACATATGATTTTCAGTACTATTCTCTTTGTAATTATCTTACTATGGTATTTACTATTTTTTTGGGATGCATAATAAGAAATTCTAATATTTTTATATTAATGATGTAGAAGATATTTGATGTTTTTTACTTTTATTTTAGAACATTTTACTTTCATAATATTTTTGAATTTTAAAGATGTTTCTAATTTTGAGATTATGTTTGTATTGTATAATTTAAAGTTCATTTATCTTGAATTTAAATTATACTTGTTAAATTAATATTTTATTTTTTTCATATATATAATTAAATAAATATGAACAGTACAAAACCGGAACGGAAACGCCGGAATGCACCGAAACCGGAACGTTCCGTTCCAAACAAAAAACCGGAACGGTACCCGGAACAGATTTTACAACCCTGTTATCTATTGCTAATTAAAAACATTTGCAATAGCTTGACTTACCTTTTGAATTAATTTTTTCATGCTTCTTAATTTCCTTTTTGGCTTGCTTTAATTTCTTGATTGCATGCATGCCACATATAAGTATTTCTCCGGCTCAAATCTCATGTAATCTCTACAATTTTTGGACTTTTCTTTCCGTGTAATTACTTGTGTATAAGAAGTATATTTTCTAGGCTAAATATTAGCTAGATTTGCCCAATGATCTTTAATTGTTTGAGATTGGTCACTAGCTTTCAGCCTTTCACGGTAGAAATAACATAGTTTGGTGTTACTGCTACAAAATGAAGCATATGAACATAGGAGATTCAAAAACTCGATCCATTTTTGTTGCTTTGAGAAAATAAAATTGAGCTAGGGCTGATGAAGTATGCCGAAGTGAAATCATGAATCAAGATGCATGTCTTGGAGAACAAAATTAGCCCTGGTAAATCATGGTATCCTCAAGCACTACTGGACTGCCAGTAGGAATAGGAAGTGTTTTATACCTTATTGCAGGATATGCTTGCACGCACCGAAGCTACAAAATGTTGGCCTTCCTTTACAGATAACAGTTCACACTCCCACTACCATCTTTCTGTGAAATTCTGTATGAATGTGAATTTCTTAAGATAATTACTGATAGTTTAGAGATTTAGATGTCGAAGATGTTTTTGATTTGGAAGAGAATATGTTACTACATTCAGGTATGAAAGTGTTCTAAAACCAGTTTCAGCATTTCTTTCTCATTTGCATTTAGAGTACAAGAAACTCATAGCAAGTCATAATCATGCATTTGTCTTAGAAATCAGAAGGGAAAATGCAGATGATGATAGATTAGTTGATTTTGTCCGGGGAAGCTTATCTTTTAATGTTCATGGAGGATGCGGCAGACAGACCCAAAAGGGTTTCAAGACCTCCTTGACCCAACCCCTGGAACAGATGTCGAAGTAATAAGGTTATTAGGACACGTTCAGTGGATTGCTGACATGTGAAACATAAACGCTAAAGTAAATTTGAAGCCTCTTTCACTCATCAGCAGGCTATCTCGAAGAAGCTGTATGTGTTTTTAGCTTCTGCTTCACAGAGAAAAACTTGAGAAAAAGTAACCAAGAACTAAAGCTCGCATCTCTCCATAGTCCTGCTTGGTTTTGATTGTCGTTCACCATTTCGAAATATATCTACCTCTCCCTTTATCTATGGCCCAATTAAAATAGAACATCTTTCCTCCTCGACTACTATGCATAAAGAACAGGCCAAGAAGCGCGATGACTCGCAGGGAGGATTCTGGGTAAGAAATGTAGGGCTGGGAAGCTGATTTTGCAACACAAGTAGCAAGGATTCCATTGGATCTTTCCTTCTCTTCTGTCTACAACTTTCAGTAAACTCTAACCCCCCTGAAAAGACAGCTTTATTGGACTAAATATAAATATGAACCAAAAGGTATGAACATAAAGTACCAAGATATAAATATGAGGTATAAATATATGACATAATGCATGGAGCAATGGAGACTACGCATAAATGCATTTATTTTGGCCCACATAATTATATAAAACCATCTTATCCCGTCCAAAATTAGGTTTTTTCCCAGTAATGTGCAGGTTGTTACCTTCAGCTATGGTGTTTACTTCAGGAAGGACTTTTTCAAAGCCCTCTGCTTCCATTGTCTCCAGAAATGAAGCATGGATGAATATCCTGCTGAGAATAGGCTATTAGAAAACCAAATCGCATAAAGAAAGCATAGGAAGTTTGAATGAAATCATCATCACCTGAACCTGAACCAACACACTTATTGAAAAGGATTGCTGCTCCTGCTGCCATTCTGGAACCAGACGAAAGGGGAATAACAAAAATAGACACGTAAAACATCAAACAAGAAACCAAGAATGCACCAGAAAGAAATATGTACCAACTACATAAGAGTAAACCGACATCAACTCTACCGATTATTGTCACCTACAGCACAGTTTCCTTCAATTGTTTTCAGCCCATCTACAACAGGCACCAGATTACCATAATTGGCCTTTAACTGAATCTAATTTTAAAGTGCCCCAGAAATGACAGGTACAACATAGAAGTTGAATGTCATTTATAGTAAGGTACTGAGATTATAAGCAAGAAAACAGCCTGTACCTTCCAGTGGTGTGAAGAAAGGCTCTTGAACATGAAGTTCAAAGTTTACAGTCTTTAATATCTGATAAGATTCAACAATTATTCATGATCACAAACTTGAAACAATCAGTTAAGAGTTGTAGAGATACAAATAGAAAGCAAAAACTAGCACCACAAAAAACATATATTTACTGATTTAGTTCCTTCATTCAGAACCAAATCATTCACTCTTCTCTGTTTGGACTCACTGTCTTCATCAGCCAAGTCCTTTTTCTTAGAAGCCCATAACGTTCCACAGCTTACAGATTCATATAATGCCATGGCTAGGCACTTGTAAAGAGGCCGTGGAGGAATTTACCTGAAGCAATCTGCGACAGTTTAACTCACTTGACTGCAAAAGAAAAATTTGCACATAAAGCAACACCAGATAGTGTTTTCAAGTAACAAGAATTAAGAATGCAACAATCAAAGCACAATAAAGTCACAAGCTTTTTCTCCCTCTCTATTTCCTTTTCATGTTTTTTCTTTCTATAAATTCTCAGTAACCAAACAATGCCCAAAGGTATAAATCCCAATACAAGTATATACAACTAAAAATACTACTTTAAACCAATCAAAATTATATCATCAAAAAAACAAATCTCAATCCTTTTCTTATCATTTAATTTCTCTGCAACCATCAATAATATCATCAAAAACCAAATTCAACACTAGCCCATATGAGTCGAAGCATGCCACTTTCCCAGAAACCAAACGCAAAAAGAAAAGGAACCCAGAAACAAACAGTCAAAAAAAGTTCATTCCAATGCATAAAGCTCAAAAATTTCTTACCAGAAATAGAATGTGAAATGGGGAGGTGATCATTTTGAACTAGTATGAGCACGTAAGAACAGAACTCCCTTGAGAGGCCTAAACTGGCCCCGAAGAGTGAACTTTACTAACTCTTCTATACAGTCTTTGAGCTTAACTGGGCTTGTTACTGGCGAATCCAATTTTGTGCAGATTTCCCCTGCTTCAGTTTCTCCGTAGTTTAGCTTTCACCGGTATTGCTTGAATTTCCAAGTTGGTTTTACTCAATGGACGACAAGACGGCCGTTATCCGAGTAAAGGTAGGCGACATTTGTTTATCATTGAGTTGGGTTTTAAATTGGAGCGACAAGTCGTCCTAAGGTTTTACTTCCAGTAAAATAAAATGATGTGATGAAATTCAATTATATATGGGATGGGAAAAGGTTTGTTTAATTGTGTAAGTCAATGACTTATGTTGCTTGAGTACATATTAGGAGTTTGGATTGTTATTTTCAATTAATTTTTATTAAAATACTGGAATTTTATTTTTTTTTAAATAATTTTCTCGATTGATTTTTAATTAAATTTAGTTGGATCAACTATGTTTTATTGTTCATGTGAACCAGATTTATTTTTATTTATAAAAACATCTTGTACTTGCAAACACATCCATGGAAAACCTATAGGTAAATGAATAGTCAAAATAACATAACAAAGAAAAGTAGAACATATGTGAGGGGAAATCTGAATTAAATTGGAATTTAATTTTATTGTCTTGACAAATTTTGTTACATTCTATAGAGGGGTTGGTCCCAAGGTTTGGTCTGATATTCAATCAAATAAACGAAAAAATCTGTGTGACTTTCCTCCTGAAAATTTTGTGACCATCTCCCTGCAGAGACAAAATAAATCTCTGCAGCCCTCTTGATTTCTGACTTCCACTTCTTTATGGTATGTATCTAATCTACCTGTACAGTATGTGTATCATGTTTTTTGATCCTGTGTTCTTGGAAGCTGGCTTGCACCATTGATCTTCCAGAATTTAAGGTAGCAGGTATCCTAGGTATGATATTACTGCATCCTAGACTGGACTAGTTTGGTTTGAGCTATCTTTGGTTCCAGTTCCGGTTCCTTTGCGACAGCCGAATGTGGCTTAACACAACCGTCTACAGAATGGTGTTCCTGCTCATGCTGAGCCAGCTTTGCCCATATCAGAACCAGAAACACCATGACTAATGAGAGAAACACCAGCGATGTCCACACCATTCGAATGGATCTCTTCAGTGGTTTGCAATGGTACAGAAGGATTTCAGAAAGTGCGTCCTTCACTGTTTGACATTCTACTAGATTTTCCATCTCAGGATACACATTGAGCAGGCTCTGAATGGATGTTGAGTATGCCTCAGCTGTTATATAATCGTAAGGCGATATGAATTGTCCGCTGGCACAAGTTCCGTTGTCGAAACTGGAACAAGTAAGTACCTTCAAAACCTGTGGAAAGGACTTCAGTTAGCGAAACATGAACAGCAAAATCTTGGTCTGCAGAGTTTCTCTGATCTTCCCATTGACGTACCTGTGGGATGTCGCCGATTCGGATCGTGTTAGAAGGGCACTTATCAGCCTGGAATTGGTATTCCGGCGGTGCTGAGAAGGGATTGCACACTTTATAAGGCATTCCTTGTATTATGGTCGATAAGTTCGCGTTCACCTGTAATGTTTCGGCAGAAAAAGTTATCAGTGTAAATCTCATAATAAAATGATTGAGGTTTGATCGGATACAAACAAATTGCAAATCAAATGCAGCATCCTGCTAATCTACCTGAATGACAAGGCTGTAGATCCCTTGACTGATATCAGATAAGATTGGTTTCGCGGAGAGCAGTTGATCGCAGGGAAGGATAGAACTCAAGCTGTTATTGTAAGGGTTCTGTTGGAAGCTTTCGAGAGCTGTACATGAATCTCTTGAAAAGCTGCAGAAGATGTGGGTTCCCCCTCAATAAGGTCTTCGAAACTTCATCCCCCAAATCAATTTCTTATGAACTTTTGTTTAGAATTGAGAGATTGAGGTAATGGAAAAGACTTTAAGACTTACTTTTGTAAGAAGAAATACAGCCCGAAAAATATCCAGCAGAGAACAGTCAGGATCCAACACACTACAATTAGTCTGCGAGAGAAACAAATCATGAGAATTTGTATAAGCCAATGCACTTGACAATCAATTCTCTCTTTTGAGGAAATGTGCTAGTTCGGCTTCGGCCATGTAAGGATCCTTTATTTAACTTACATGTTAAGTGGTCGCCGTAACCTCAGAGTTCCACAGACTGCAACAGGATGAATCCAAACTTTAAATGAGAAATATATTCAACATGATCATAATAATGAGTGAATGTTCAGATACTGAATCATGAAAAATTGTCGGGTTTTGGAGTTTTTTTCTATTCCATTCTGATATCACTAGGCTCAAAAGCTGTATCAATCAACCAAATTGAAAAGGTAGTAGGATACACAGGGAGAAATACCTGAAAGAGCGATTAGCGCAGCCAGGTTCAAGGAAACTGTCACTGTTGTTACAATATACCTGTAGCAAGTATCAAATACTATGTTTCAGAGAAGCTCAAATGGACATGGATGCACATTTTTTGCGATCGTAGAGACAAACTTACACAATCTTGAGACCCTTATCGATCAACCGCCTGTTCTTCCTAGCTTGCCTTTCTATATCAGCAGCTCCAACATCAAGTTTCTCTGATGTGGAGGTAAGGAAGCTAGATGCCTGAACCGCGGTACTTTTGATTAGATGCTCCCAGATTTCTCTTTCATGTCTTTCATGGCTCCTGTTGTGTTGTACATGGTTCTCGTTGCATTGTTTGCCGTGTCAATGATGATGTCTACAACAGTTTTTGCTCGCGAATGGAACTTCGCATTCCCTCCAAGAACTAGCCCAGACGCAGTTCTGCAGATAGTTTGTCCATTTGTTAGTCGCGCATCAGTTAACTATTATTTCGATTTTGGAATGCGAAAAGTGGCGTGGCTTACATCGCTAAGATAGTGAAAAATACAGCCAGGAGAATAGGCCAGAGGTAGCATTGATTATGGCAAGGTAATCTTTTCTTCAGCTTTTCATTCCTTCTGTTCTTACAACAAAACACAGTTGCTAGCAGAAAGCCTCCATAAGCTATCCCACCAAGAAGCCAGATTACACCAATGGCATATCCATAAACTCCTGTGAACATGGTTGACTGCAAAAAAATACAACATCAGATTACATTGATCAATGCTAAAATTATGATGGCATCACTGATTTCCTACAGGGGCTTTAATGATTTCTACATAATTATTGATTTAAAGAGAGATTAAGAGGGAATTACACTCCAATAATGTTTGTTTTTTATATCATATCCTCCTCTATATTTCTTGAAATCCTTCAGTGGATCCACTCTCACAGTATCATCAGACTGTATCAGAGGTCGTGATACATTATTGTTTGCATCAGCCACATTTGTACCTGATAAAACCATAAAAATACCAAGAAATCATCAGCATAAGGGCCAAAAAGTTTGAATTTTTGGATTAAAGACTTGCTCCAACCTTCAAAAACATACCTGGCTTAGAAGAATTAGATGAGAAGGTTTGTCCGGCAATGAGATTTGAGCCAAAAATGACCAGGAAAATTAAGGAAACAACCAGCTGGGTGGCATGTGTGGAACCCATCTCTAACCTGTCAAACAAGTAGCGAAAAAGTAAACAAATGCTCATATAAAATTGGATTGACCAGAATTGAAGCAGACATGATTTTCCAACTAACCCAATGCTAATGGTACTTTTTGAACCACACCAGGAAATGGACTGACCTAACCCATCAAAGTAGTTTTGACAGAAAAACTAAAACCCATCAAACAAATTCTTAATACTTCAACCAGAACCTACAGAGAAGCAGCAGCAGCAGCAGCAGAAGAAGAAGAAGAAGAAGAAGAAGAAGGTGGCATAACTTTAATTTGCGTGGATCATTTTTGGCATCACTTGTTAAACTATAAGGAAGCTGGAGATAAAACTATTATAGAATAATATAAATCATATTCTGAGACCTCACCTATGAGTTTAAGCTGTTAGGTGAGATGGTTTTTTGACATGGTATCAGAGCCTTGTTGACCCAGTGGTCACAAGTTCAAATCTCATCACCCTTATTCTATTTCATAAAAATCAAGTATGTGCAAGTTTCAGACCAAAAAGGTTTTCACTTGAAGGGGGGGTGTTAGGGAATAATATAAATCAAATTATGGGACCTCACCTAATAGCTTAAATTTTTAGATGAGATAGTTCTTTGACAAAAACTAATAAACCTACCTTGAGGAAAAAGAAAAGATTAAATAAACGAAAGTTGCAACAAAGCTTCAAGTGTGAAATTGAGAAAAGATGTTTTCTGCTGCATAAATAGTTGCACAACTTTTGCAAAAGCAACTTGTTTTATGAAGAACAAACTTCTTTGCAAGTAAAGAACATTTTGTCACCTACCAAATCTGAACATGGAACCTCTAAGAAGTTACAAGATCACCACTTCGTTTTCTCAAGAATCTCAAAAAGATTATGGTTCCATGCATTTTTCCTAAATTTAAAATATAAAAGATACCATCTTTAAACAGATACAAGCTAGGAGAGATGAATTATCTTAAAACAGAGAAGACGGTGCAGAAAGAGGTGCAGAAGGGATTGTCTATCCTTCCTTTTTAATGGCTGGGGCAAGAAGATGCCACCAAAAGTTGGCAATTCAGTCAACTTACCAAAACTAGATGACAGCCCTCCTTCAACAGCTAGATATCTTCAATCTGTACTCAGCAAAAATTTTGCTAAAGTTTTCAAATTTTCTCCAAAATCCACCACCAGAAACTTCTCATATATGATGGAAAGCTTAAACCCCAGCTGCTTACGACGAATTCAATCAAGAGAAGACAGGAGCTAGCTTATTCCATTCAAAAATCTTCCAGGAACTGCTTGTTATATAGATTGTCAGAGGAAACAATCTCTATCTAGAAGCTGAGACTCTTCCTAGGAACCTCACCTGAAAACACCTCTAGAATTTCAAGTTCCTTAACTAAGTTCTCATCGTAACTTTCAAAGGGCAAAAAATCCCTTAACAATAATATCAAGCCACATGTCAAACACTTAAATAAGCCACCGGGACTTTGTCAAACACCCCCATGTTTGAGTGGAGGAAGTTTGGTTATTATTCAACTGAATCCACTTCTCATGAAATTTATTGCACCTAACTCCTCCCGAGCTTTTTCTTCGTCAACATTATTTGGTCCTATACACACCCAAACAGTGCTATTTGTAGATGGGGCTGCATGACAATGGAGGTGGTGGCTACATTAATGAGCATGTGGCCGGGGCCAAGGATTTCTTATGGTCCTTGTATTTTATGTGCTAGTCAAATGGAATCCCTTACTTTCAAATTACAGCAAATCAACCCTTTTACTTGCAAATAAAGATGATGTGATCCCTTTTATCGAACTCATTACTGACTAAAAATTATACATCATTGAAAAATGTTTGTGGTGTAATTGGATGGGAGTTGTCAAATACTCTTTAATTTGAAGCAGAAGGGGTCTGTTTGATAGATATAAAGTAGAGGGACTAATTTGATCAAAGGTGAAAAGTGAAGGAAGCATGTCTTTGTCGTAGAAAATCAAAAAACAGACCAAACTCTTGCATTGTGGTCAAGGTAAGAACCCATTTTGGCTTTTTTGGTCAAGACCGTAGTCACCATTTGATTTGTACATTATTTATTTTAGGAAAGGTGTGAAAGAAAATCTAACTAAAACTATATTAAAAGACAAGATGCACCCATGTTGTCTTTGCTCAATAAAAGAGAGAAAGGAACCCTAATTTATTTATTCATTAACTACTTTATTTGTCGAGGAATGAGTGGTCAAGAAGATACAACGAATAAAAGAAAGGATTTATATACATGTATTGTGAAAAGGAAAAAAAAAAACTATGATCATATTGTTTTCATGGCTTGAATTGAATTGACCACAACGATTTTTCAAGAATTGATGAGCAAAATCTCTAGTCACTCTTCATGGTTTTTGGAACACCCATGGTTTGTAAAAGATGATTCGGGTTAAGGTTTGAGTTACAATTATAAAACATTGATGATAGGGTTTTAACCAAATTAATCGAGTAGACGAATCAAATCAAGTTTTTTTAATTAAATTGGTTAGATATTTAGTACTTGTTTGATCGTGCGTTTCAAAAATATTTTTGTGTTTATAGATCATTTTGATATGCTGATGTTAAAATTATTTAAAAAAAATAAAAACATTACTTAGATGTAATTCTGAATGAAGAAAACACTTTAAAAAACAATATCAATCACATTTTTAAACAAGTTTTTAATCCAAATTTCAAATCAACCTAGATTAACCCAAGTCAATCCAGAATTTCTACAAGTATAGAATCACTCCGGTATACTCAACTTCGAATGGTATTAAAGGGCCTAATACATACAAAAGGTGTAGTGTACGATTGCCATAGCTTGTTGCTTTACGTTAATGAGACACACACATTTTCTTACAAGAAATTGTTAACTATTTTTGTATTAATTTCATCGATGCCAAGCAATGTTAGTAATAGAGAAGACGTGATCTCTCTTTATTGTTGTGTTAATATTAATAGTATTATTGGATCAATTTTTATATTTTAAGATTAGATCTTTTATTAAATCAATTTTAGTTATGTTATGTAAATATTTTACTAATTAAGATTCGAGTCATAATAATATTTTTAAGAGAATTTTTTATATATCTTTTAATGATGATTTCGATACAAAATAATAATTTAAAATTATAAATTTCATTATCATTTTAAATTGACCTGCATTAATCTATTAACCTGTTATTGAATTATAACTCGAAGTGTTCTATAATGTGTACGATAACTACAATTTATATCAACTTGTTATTAGTTAAGGTTCGAGTCATACTAATATATTTATGAGAAATTTTTATATATCCTTTAATAATGATTTCAATACAAAATAATAATTTAAAAACATAAATTTTAATATTTTTTTTCAAATTGACCTGAATTAACCTATTAATATGCTATAAGGTTACTTGAAGCATTCAACATTTTAATATATTGAGAGTAAAAGGAACAAAAAACTAAGGGAAGAACACTTTTCAAAAACAACAGTAAGCATCAATGGAGGATTTGAAAAGCTAGAGGAACCAAGGGAAGAACACTTTTCAAAAACAACAGTAAGTATGGGGATTCTTACTTCTTAAGTAACTTCAATTTATTTATTTTTGGAGATAAAGATTGACCAAAAGAAAAGCAAAAGGAAACCATGGAGTTGGTGTAGGCTCTATCATATATATATATAAAAGAAATAAAACCACTGGAAAATTATTGCTTGATACTGTTTATAGAAAGGTGTAAGAGCTACACTCAATAAAACTTGAGAGTTGAGATGGATCCAAAAGTTTTGAAAGTTTTTTTTTCGTATGGTTTATTTATTATTATTATTAAATAGAGCAGGAATAATTAAGTAATTTTTTTTTATTTTAATTGTATAGAAAAATAGCTTAAATATTTTTAGAGGTAAGAAAATAAATATGGTATTAAAGGATATTCTTGTATTTTTATAATAGAATTTTTTACTATTATTATGTTTTCTATATTTTTTTTCTTTGGATTTTTATTTTTTATCCTTGGACTCTCTTTTTTTGTACAAAAATTAATGATTTTTAATTTTATCTTTCAATCCAAATTGATGGTATTATATATATAAAGCTGAAAGTTAGTAAATTGAGTAATTTAATCAACTGGATGATAAAGTTGAATAGTTTTGAGACTATATATTATATGATTTTCTAGGCATTAAAAGAAGGAACTTCTCTTTCTTTAGGCTCAATCAAATACAAATACATTTTATCAGCAACTTGGATAGGGCAAAAGTCCAAGAAATCAGTTCAGTCAAATCTTAAACAGGTTTCCAGAGACAATAGAAACTTCAAACCTGAAATAGTGAAAGTCAAATCTTTGCTAGTTTTCTTTCAAATCAAACGGCTGTTACCATTGCATACCTGATGACTTCATTGCCATGATTTATTTTGCCACAAAACCTCTCCTTTAGGGTATCAAGATGTGACTCAAGGTTTGGCCGAATAATTTGTTGTTTAGCCCAACCCGACAAACTCGCAACTCAAAACCCTAACCCTTAAAACATTTTTAATTTGAACCGGTTTTGATATTTACCCGGTGTTTTGTTGTTAAACTCGCAACTCAAACTCGCAACTCAAAGGGATTTTAGTTTGAACCATTTTTAATATTGACATCAAAGTTACACCTATAACTATGGAATTATATTAAAAAATAATTGAAACCATGTCATTCTAGACAAAAATGATAAATCCAAGTTATAACCCGACAACCTATCGGTTGACCCGGTTGACCCTGTGATCCAACCCTTTATCAAATCAGTTCCTAGACCAAGTTCAACAACCATGCTAATAATAACTTGATGGTTCGACTGTAACTTAGTCGACCCGGTCAGTCCAAACTCGGTTATGTCAAAACTATGGAATTTAATGATAAATCCATGAAGTGCAATGTTGAAATATAACATTTTTTATATCAACCATGCTATAATAACAACAGGGGATAGCTAAATCCATGAAGCTCAGAGAAGTTGAAAAAAATATGTATATCAGATGGAAGGGTTTTTCCCAGTGACAAAAGCTTATCCAAATAAAGCACACCAAACTCCACAAACTTCCATGGAGTTTCCATCTCAAAAGGTAATTACCTTCTTATGTACTTGGCACAACACTGATCAAAAGATTTAAAAACACAAATTTTTTCATCAAGCACTAATTATTATTATTATTATTATTATAAATAATTACCTAGTTTCTACACAAAACCAAGGCACAAACTACTTAGAAGAAAAAAACTATAATGAGGGTAAAAGTTAAAAGAAAGAAAGAAAGAAAGAAAGAACTAAAAGCCATTACAGTTAACAGCATGCTGAACTAGGGGGGGTATTTCCCATTGGAAAATGATGGTCAGCTTGGCGGCAGTTATTTCTACAGGCAGATTGATGAACTGACTGAAGAACATTATTGCCTGGGACGGTTTGGAGGCTGAAGTATGGTGTCAGCTAGATCATCATTCAACTTGACTGGAAGTGGTGGCATCTGCTTCATGAGCTGTGGCACATCATCCATCCTGTAAATAACCACTACAATGAATTCTATCTGGGAAAAAGAAGAAAGATAACCAGAAACAAAATCCTTTCATCCTAAGAAAAGAGACGCCATCTGGCACAACTGGAGACTCAATGGAGCATGAGCACCAGAACAGATTCCTGAAAAATTATTTCTTAGACATTGACCCCGAGACTAAATCAGTCTTAGACTCCAACCTAAAACCTTTAATCCAATCCGTAATCAAGGTTTCATTGCTTTGATACAAGACTCGATAGAGCAACGAATAACGTGTAAGATAACTACATCAAACAGGTGTCGTTAAAAGTGTTTTTGGAAACCCCCACATCGGTAACAAAACCAAGCAGAGTATCACATTGCTTGGACTGAGCTTGGATCAGAGATACCTGAACAGAAGCTTGATTTTAAACCAATAAATTGGGCCCAAACTTCAGTAGGCAGCAACTGGTTTTCGTCCATACATGCCCACCCCCCACCCTCAATTTCTTTCCTTTTTAGATACAGGATCATAGGCCTCCAGACATGGCTTGAAATCTAGATCAAAGGTCATTGGTGTTTAAACTTCAATATTTGCAAAATCATGGCGGTTCATTATTGAGTGTGCTTTTTAAAAGTTTGAGCATAATATAATTAATAGAAATTTCCATATTAGGCATGTGTAAGCCTAAGCCCCCTCTAGCGAGGCAGGGGCCTGCATTCCCCTTTATAAGCAAAGCCTCTCTACAGTGTAAGATATGCAATTAAGAGAGTATTTAAATGTCAATCACATGACGGAAATGCATAAACACACAAAAACATACAAGAATGAATGCTGCTTTGCATCTTTTATAAAAGAAACCTACTGAGAAAACAAACAGCAAATGAATGCTTAAATGGAAACATGCAGCGAGAAGAAATGTACAGCATTAAGCCATCATAAAATCTACTTAATAAGAAAACTAAGAAGAACCAAAAACATACCCATTCATAACTTTGCGGATGTTGTTACGAGTTTGGTGGAGAAGACTGAGGTTCTCTTGTATCTGAAAAGTCAAGGATAAATTAACAGCAATTTCAGTTGACAGCCACCAAGATGCACAAAGTGAGACTTGCTACGAGGGGCTCTCATAAAAAAATATCACTTGCAAACATTAAGGAATGATATTTGCATGACACAAGTGGGGAAGAGAGTGTGAGAGGACTGAAGCAAATAATACATTGAGATATTTTACACCGATTTCAAATCATGTGACGGAGTATAGAAAATAAAAAAATTCCAATCATCAGATAATCATCACATCTGTAATCATCAAAGTGAAAAAAGAGTGTTCAAAGCGCCCTGGACTGCTCTCAATAAATGCTTTCCCAAACTCTAAATTCAGCCAACAAAAAGGTGTGACATAATGAGATCATGACAGAAGTATTCACCTGATAACTTGCAAGGTTTGCAGAAATTTGATGAAACGTCTGTGCATTTTGCTTAAGAAGCTCTCCTATAACTCCACCTATTGCTGCAAGTGGCAAATAATAGCTCTTTAATGACACAGGACAATAGCAACACCATAAAAGATATTACAATATTAAAACAACTAACAAAAGATGCCTGGGGACAATATTTGTTTAAGGTACTCTTTAAGGTAGCATTATTACAAGTGTGAAAAACTCACCATCCACATAAAAGCTTCATTTTTATGGGGAAACTAAAACCACATCTTACTACCAACATTCACATCTTAGCTATGCCATCAGCAATTACTATTTCTGAATAACTTAATGAGTACCTACTGTCTGACCAATACTTCCAAGGATGAAAATAAAATACGACAATCACATGAATAGCACAATTGTTCTAGAGTCTACAAAAATTGCAACAGTCAAACATGTGCCAAGAAACTGCAAGGCAAAGATAAGAATATAAAACATAACATCTAACATGAACGCATGCCATCATCATTTCCAATTGCCCAATTATTAATTGACAATTTTAAGATAACTGCTCATTCAATGCTAGTATCTGAAATTAGATCGAAGGTTGTGTTTCCTATGGTGTGAAATTTTTGGAGCTGAAACATTAAAGGGGGTAAAAGGGGGGATAAATTTTTGAGGGGGTGTAGAATCAGTTAAGAATGTTTGCTATGAATTCAAAGATTTATAAGTGTGAGTGGATCCCAATGCAAGTCAAATCAAATTTGAAGCTAAATATAAGTACAAAATACAAAATAATATATATTTTGAGGGCACCATATGTGAGGTGCAAAAAAGAAGAAAGAAAAGGGTGTTAAGACTCATAAAAGAAAGAGAAAAGCCATTAAAAACAAAAGTTTTTCCCTTGAGAAATTCTTCCTCTTAAAACCCCCCTCTAAGATAAATTTTAGCAAACATACTTCACCACCTGCACCTTCATAATAAACACATCATAAGCAGTCAGAATTTCACCATTAATTAGGAAGACAGCTACTTGAAACAATATTGATAGCAGATAAAGTTGCAGATAAGAAAAGGTAAAGAAAATGTTTCCAAAGCTGTTTGGAATACACAAAGGTTTTGTGAAGTATAGAACCTCACCATCATACGAGATGCTTTCGTCACTGTCGAGTGGCATCATTGGAGTTGCAAATGGAGTAACATTGGGGCAGGTGACCATGAAGTTAGAAGTCTTTGCAAAAGGATCACTATGTCTTTCCTGAGAAAAAGAAAGCAGACTATATAACCAAAGTATCATTCATTCCAAGAAACCACTATCACTTTCAAAGATTCTCACTACATGTAATGTATATTATGATGTATCATATGATGCCACGAATTTATGTGTCAGTTTGAAAAATCATCAATGGCAAATTGTGTGGCAATCACCAGTTTCACCACATTAGATAAAACTTTAGGCAGTCCAAAGCATATTTCCATTGAAAAGGTTGGGTTGAGAACACATAATATAAATGTTTGTGTACAGATTCCACCAGCACTTATCAGATTTATCATTACTAGCCTTGATTTGTTGCCTTCCTAATAAATTTTGCAACTTAACAGTGGACATGTCTGCATGAAAAATGATAGTGGATTAGATTGAAAAAACTATGATCTCTGCCCACAGCCGGGTGTTTAGCGCCTTACATGTGACAAGACTATGACCTAAGAAGTAAAACTTCAGTTCAAGATTCAGGACAGCTAAATTAAGTAAAAACACAATCAATTTACACAATATATAAACAGCACAGAGGAAACTAATGCATCTAACTCCACAGTTGAATGTGTAAGAATTCAACAGGCTGTAACATAATTTTCAACTAAAAAATAGTGCAACTCCCACAGAAGAGATTCGCGACAAAATAAAAGGATACGTACTTTTTTATCTTTGCTTTTCCGCATTAGATTATCTTCCTTCCTTCGCTTGCTATTTTCCTTTTTCTGGATAAAGAAACAAATTAATTAGTAGATTTGACTCACAACTAACAGATACATCAGATATATAGAGTAATAAATGATGTAAAGACTCCAAAAGGAACCACCAAGCTGTCCAATTTGCAAAGCATACTTGGACCATTCAAAATATAAATCCTCCATAGGTTGATTATTTATTTAACTACAGAATACGCAAGTTTTGGCAGTCGCAAACATAGATGTTAAAGAATTTTAACAAAAGGCCACATGTAGCTAGATATTACACTAAGAGAACTTACAGTCATCCATCTGCAACGCAAAGCAACATCTCGGACTGTCTTGTTTGGTAGCTGTAAAGCTATCTTTGCATAACGTACTACATTTGTTTCCATTGCAAATCTGTGACACAAGGAAAACCACATTTTAGATGAATTAATTGTGAAACAGTTCTTGGATAGAGAGATTGAATTTCAGTAGCCATTTTCTTTTCTTCTTTTTTTCCAGTAATTTATGACTTTTGGCTGAAAGTCAAGAGGGAAAAAATACAAGATTCAATGACTTGTTGAGAAAGGAAATTTAGTTCATGATTGCTCAAAAAGAGCTCGTTTCATGAGGCTACAGCTCCCGTAGCAATCTTTTTAATACAACTTTCTTTTGGTAGCACAATAGGCATCTAAGAAGAAGTACTACTCAACAGAGACACTTACACCAGCGACCTTTCGAGAATAAGAGAACACTAATTTACGTATTGAAAGCCATCTACAACTCTAAACAGATTATATGATTTCAATATTGGCCAATCATAATCAAACTAAATCAAATCCAGAAATTTCAAGCAGTCAGCTAAAAGGATCTAAAGCATTTGTTAATTGACCCAAGGTGAAATGTTTTCACTTGGTCAGATAAAAACATATATTGTATAAAGGAGTCGGTACACACATCAAGGACAGTGACACTATAGGCAAATTCTCATTGGTAGGGCACCAACAATTAAACAAAAGAAAATAGTCCAGATTTAGATAATCATTTATACAAAATTTATTGAAAGACAAACCAACCATGAACTAAAATCCAAGATTTATTTATTGTATTCGAGACGGCACAGAGGGGAGTGAGGGAAAAACAAGGATTTTGGTTGATAATGTTTCACTTCAGAATATGATGTAAACATATTATGCTGTTTACTACTGCAACTTGATCACCTCACGGAGACATGTAAAGATTCCTAAAGTGAAAATTATCTAAACAGAATAGCTAAAATTATCACGGGAGACATGTAAGATTCCGAAACAGAATAGCTAAAGTTGGTTCGAAAACTAATGTGAGAGATTACTACAACAAATTCATTGACAGTTGGAGTAGGAGTGCTTTAGTTTTGAGAAAAAATACATTTCAACAAATTCCTTATTAACAACCCCTGTTCATTATTTGATTAGAAACTCATGTTAGTCTGGCTAGGCAACATGTAACAATTTGTTGAATTGTTAGTGACCTCTAACATTTCACCAATAACACCTCAAATAATTCAAATTTGAACTCAAGCAGCAATTTATCAAACTATAATTTATCCAATAAAAAAAAATGCCACAGAAACAAAAAAAAACAAGACGAGACTAGACTCGTCAGCTCCTCAAAATTCAATAAATTTCCAAAGAAACCAATATTTAAACCAACAAAGATTATCAGAAACATGAATTTCAAGAAACCCTCCAAGAAAAACCAACAACAGCCTCGAAATTCAAAACAAAAAAACCCAAGAAAAAAAAAAACTTACTTAGCCAACCCTTCATCAAGAATTGCCTGTTCTTCACCAGTCCAATCATTTGATATACCAGGATTATGCTTCAAAGATGAGCCAGAAGAAGGGTCTTGACCCAAATTACCATTATTTGGATTGCTTCCATTGAATGAAGAAGGACCCTGATTGCCCTCTTGATTATGTGTCCCGGATGGGTTTGCCATTGAAAGACAAAATCTTTTTTTAAAAAAAAATATATATTCTCTAACTATCAACACGAAATTTAAAAAAAAAGATTGAATCTTGTTGTCTATATCTATATACAGAGTGTGTTCTTGACTGAAGGGAGCTCTATTGACAACGAAATTCAGTAGAGAGAGAGAGCGAGAGGGTGTGTGTACGGAATTCAAAGGGGTGAAGAATTTTTTCTTTTCTTTTTTCTTTTATGGTTTAGAAGAGAAATAAAGGAGGAGTTTTTATTCAGAACGAAGAAATTGAGTTTTCATTTTTATAGTGTATGGAAAAGGAAGGTGGATGTGGTGGGTTAGTTTAATGACTAATATGCCCTTTGTGTAATTATGAAGTGATTGTAATTAATTATGGTAATCTTGCAGCAGATGTTATGATTGCTTCCTATGGTGTTGATATTTTAGGAATTTTTTTGTCGTTTCAATGGAAGAATTAATATTAAATATTTTAAGTAGTGTTCTAGCTTGATGGAACAAGTTAATTTAATAACATGTTAAAAAAATAAAATAAAAAATAATGCATTATTGTCAAAAAAAAATCTGCAAGTTGAAGGAAAAAAAAAGCATTTTTGTGAAACAATTGAAAAGGAGATACACATTTAGTGTCTGTTTGGCTAAGCGGTTGAACTGTTGTTTGGCTAAATTTTGATTTTTTTCATTTAAAATAAAATTATTTTGATATTTTTAGATCATTTTGATGTGTTGATGTCAAAAATAATTTTAAAAAAATTAAAAAACTATAATTTTGATGTATTTTTAAATGAAAAACACTTTCAAAAACAACCGCAACCATACTATTAAACACTCTCTTAGTAAAATTGCAAGAAAAATATTGAAGTTATAACTTAATTGATTCTCTAATTTAAAAATAATTTACAATATATTTTATTTTTCATGTAAATCATTCCCTTTATTATTTTATTTTAAAAAAAGTAAATTATCATACCACATTTTCAATGGTATTAATTAACAAGATATTTTCCAAATTATAAATATATAAAAATACAGTTTTCAACCACAATGCAATTAAGCCCCTATAAGTTTCTAGATTTACAAATGCACCATGGATTCTAAAGAGATCAGCGATCCTTTTGCTAGATGCTCACAGAGAGAGTGATGTCTTTTCTACTTGTAAGAAAAAGGTTGAACGACTAGTCTTTCATTCTACACCGAATTGCCATCATTAATTGGGTGTGCTTTTCAAAATTTTATATTTGTGTAACTTTCAAAGCTAACAGATTCTCTATTTCTCATTATTATGTACTCCATATTTGACTATATTAAATAAAATAATAAATAAATAACGATGATTTCAAAAGAAATATGGCTTGTCAAATAAAATAACATCACTCAATTTCCTCCACTTTCTCCCAAGCTAGACAGATTTCCACCACTATATATATATATATATATTATAAAATTAAAAATTAAAAATTAAATCTGGTTTAATTATACAGTTTTATATAAATTAAAATTTCTCAATAAAATCTTTGATCTCATTTATCAATATATACACTCCCAACATACAAATATATCCATACAAATTTTAAGTTCTTCCTAGATAATTTGTTTGCACTCCATATTTTTTAAAATTTTAAAAACAAAAAAGTTTTTAATAGTGCTAAATTGTTTTTACAATGCTATAAACATGAGTAAAATAGTAAATTTTTAAATCTTTTATCTTGAAAGGTAAAATTAAGAACATAATTTTTTTGACAAAAGAGCAAGTGAAAAAAAAATTAAAAGGAAAGGATAAAATAATCAAATATATTACTAATGAAAAAAAAAACATTTGATTTTAGGCACAGAAATTAAAAATCATAAATGTTTTTACAAAAAAAGGATAATACAAAAAATAAGAAATCAAAAGAAGAAGTACCAATAAAAAATAGTATCTACACAAATGAAATTGGAGAGACAAATCGAAAACAAATAAAACTCTAATAAAAGAGAAAAGGACCAAAAAAAAATCAAAATTAAGAGTATAGATCTAACAAAAAAAACAACAATTTGAAGGACTAAAAATATAAACAAAAAAAAATTAATAGAATGAGGACTTGAATAAAAAGGAAAACATGTTAGAAATTGCGATTGAGTGACAAGAAAGAAAAAAAAAAGAGCAAAACTTTTATAAAAAAAATTATGATGAAATAAGAAATTAAAAGAATAAGGATTAAAATGAAAAAAAAAAGATATTTATGGGCTTTAGTTGTCAGGAGAAAGAAAAAAAAAGAAAAACAATTTGACCATCAACGATAATTCAATTACCATAGGCTTACACACGCCACACCATGGCGCGTGCACCTCTAATTCGCTAGCCCATAGACACATATACTCCAAAATAATTTTCTGATGAAACAAAGAGATCAAAAAACTCCTAAATCAAATGCTTAATATTTATCAACTAAATAATAAAAATAATAATTACATTGTAACAATCCACAATAATCTATGTAGAGTTATACGAAATCCCCCATGCGATTTAGCTTTTTTTGTTGATACACACACATACATACACACCTACCTAGTGTTAGCTCAAATTTTATTTTATTTTTATTATGTTATTTTGTATTTTTAATTAAAATAAAGTTTTGAATTGTCTTGTTGTTTCAATTTATAATTTTAGTGAACTTTATTAAATATAGCCTATATAATAATTTTAAGTTGATCTTAGATTTCAAAATTAATAGCATCCATTAATAAATTTTTAAAAGTAAAATACTCTTTAAAAAAAACAAGAGTATACATATTCTACTAAAAATAAAATAAAGTTTACAGGCAGATTTAACATTTTGACATTTCAAGTTGAAAAATTCGCATACCAAATAGAAAGAAATTGAAAAGTTCCGCACACAATTATTTAATTTTTTATGGATATAAAAAGGATGTTAAAACCCCAAATTAGATATTAATATTTTAATAATTATTTAATTGTTATGTTGGGTTTTAACTATTTTTTATTCATTAAAAAATAATAACAAGTAAGTAAAATGAATTGTTAAGTACGATTTTTTATATTCATAGAAAATTAAAAATTTACAGTCATTACTATCACTTAACGGGGACGTTGGCTCCTCATTAACATATATATAATATTTTAATTGTGACAATTTTTAATGTCTATATATATATATATATATATATATATATAAAGAAAATCAAAACATTTGGATTATAAAAAGTTACAAATTACAAACAATTAATATATTACTATATTATTTGAACATAGGTGTCGGCTGAAAGCAAAGTAGGTGATAAAGTAATTAGCTTTAGAGAAAATAAAGTTTAATCATGACATGGGCCATATTGCAAAATAGTAAAACACACAACTTGAGGTCAAACCCAACATATTTTACACTGTTTTAAAATTATTATTTTTAGTTTTAGTTTTTATTTTAAATTATTTTTTTATGGTGTTTTTAGATTATTTTTAATATGATGATGTTAAAAATATTTTTTAAAATATTATTGTTTGAGATACTTTTTTATTATGGATATAATTTTTTTTTATCTATTTTCAGATCACATCCAAAAATTAATACTCATGAAAAAAGGGCAAATCGGAAAGTCAGATTGAATTTCAAAGTTCGGAATTTCATGGTGGAACCTTCCTTTTTTCATATTAGATCTATAAAATAAGTTAATTTTATTATTTATAAAATAATAGCGTAAACCCCACCCATAAATAGAGAAAGTTCATCACGTCAAACCATCTTTCACATCGCTCGATCGATTCAATAAAAGTAATTAAATATATTAATTGCTAATTTGGATTTTAACACCTTTTTTAAATTTACTGCAAACATAAAAATTAATAGAATGTATTGTTATATTGGGTTTAAACGCTTTTTTATATCCATAAAAAAAAAAGTTACTTTATAAAATTAATGGTTAAGTTGGATTTTAATTCACTTGTTAAGAGAATTATTTTTTTGTTTTAAATTAATTTTATAATAATATTTGAATTATAAAAAAAGTTACAAATTACAAGCTCATGATCTTATTACCTCTGCGTTTCATATGAACAAAGGTGTCGGCTGAAAGCCAAGTTGGTGATAAAGGACTTAGCTTTTGAGAAAATAAAGCTTGATCATGACTTTGGCCAAATTACAAGGAAATAAACACAAGTCATGCAAGTGAAAAATACTTTTTAAAATAATTTTTTATTTGAAAATATAGTAAATTAATTCTTTAATTTTTTTCTTAACCTTAAATCTAGGTTAGCCGGCTCTAGCTAAGATTTCAGATCAGTGTGATTAAGGTTGTTTTTTAAATAACTTTTCATTTAGAAATCATTGAAGTAATGCATTTTTTTCTTTTCAAAAGTTATTTTTGATATCAACAAATCAAAATAATGTAAAAATATTTAATTTAAAACAAAAAAAATATTTTTTTAAAAAATACTTTTAAAATACAGTGTCAAACAAGCTCCCGAATTTAATAACCATAATACTAACCAAAGATTCTAATCCCCAAGTGTTCGTTGTTAGCCAACAAGATGCTTCTTTAAACTGTTTTTCGTGTTGAATCTTGAATGTTTTATGCTTGAGCTTTAAGTAAGCAGCAGCATCATAAAGCCAATTTCAAGTAACTTTACAGTAACATTAGCTGCTGCAAATTGCCCAAGTTGGCCTCAATCCCTTGATTCTATATATATATATGTGTGTGTGTGTGTGTGTGTGTGTGTGTGTGTGTGTGTGTGTGTGTTTGTATGGGTATATATATATATATATATATATATATATATATATATATATATAGCATGGAATCAGGGGATATTTATGCTGAGACCCAGCTAAGAGATGACGTTTATTTATTCTGTCATGTAGAGAACACAAATGCGAGGTGACACTTGCAAATTAGAAGGTCCAATTGAGTTTTAAAGCTAGGAATTCTGTGGTCGAACCTTCCTTTTCCATATAGTTTCAGATTTTCAATGTATTTTTAATAGGGATTAAATTGATTTGAGTTAAAAACATGAAAAATATTAGATGGGATGGTTAAGGAATTTTACTCTATTGATTCATTGAGTTTGAACTTTACAGATAAATTCCTTAGAAGATGTTCTCTTATATGTATTTAATTGATTGATGTGAGGTCGAGTATATTTTTAATATCGTTTTGAAAGAGATTTAATTGATTATATGTGTTTATTATAATCATATTTCTTTTTGAAAATGAGGAAGCCTGCTATTAGAAAGATATATTTTATGAATCTAGATAAACGAATAAAACTTCAGTTGTTCCAAGCTCTTACAAGAAATGTATACTCTGACTTGAATTCGAGATCTGCTATCTAGATCGCAAGTCTTTTGCTATCACGTTACATCCTTGAAGACATGTTGTATAAGGAAATAATTATATTACGATGGGTGTATTTGACATGCGGTATATCACGAGTCATAATAAATAAATAAATAAATAAAACTATAAAATTTAATTACCAATAAATTAAACATTGAAAGATAAAATTAAAGAAATAATCTATAGCACACAAAAATATAATTAAAAACAAGAAAAATCGATAAAAAAAAACTTCCATTGGCTCTATAGTCGGCTTGTGGATTAATTATTTATATATGAAAAGGTAATTAAATCGTTTATTTCCATGCGTTAGATGCATCCCTACATGCTCTCACTTCAGTATATTCATTAATAGAATTTGTATTTCATTGAGTTAATCAAGAAAAAAAACATATAGTATATAGTTAAAATCAATTTACTCAATTAATGAGAAATTAAACCTTACGAATTGTTGTCAATAAATCATCTTAGAAAAGATAAAGTCAACTCTTAATTAGTTAAATTTGCTAGCTTTTTTCTCTTGGTAGTCTAGAAAAGCACAAGGATGAAATTGAAAGGAATTAAACTATCAGAATAGAGGTAAAATATCAGTAAATTTATAGGGGCAGAAAATAAGTTAGTCTTAAGACATTGTGGCGCAAGTCAACGTCCTTCAAGTCTTTAGCCACACAACACGTATAGTTCCAGTTTCCAGTTTCCAGCACAAGATGATTTATTTTTATTTTTTTATAACTGGAATGTCAGGCCAGTTTACACGCACTATAATTAATTCTTGGACTCACTAAACTGTAAACCCAGTGAGTATGTAAGACACCGTGAGAATGATAGATATGCATAGTAGGACTTGAACCCTAATTAAAAAAAAAAAAAACAAGTCCCTTGCCAAAATCCACTTGCCACAGAATGATTTATTGACAATATCTGAGAAGTAAGAAGACTTGTTGAAAAAAAAGAATAAAAAATTGTCGAAATACAAATGGATTTGAAAGTAGAGGAAAGAGCACTTATTGCCTTCTTTGAATCTGATCATGACCTGTTTCGCTGTGCTGTGCTGGAGCTTGTGATCACGGAGGAGAAACTGGATTTGGATTTAGAAATAGAAAAAGTTCGCTCGCTCGCTCTGCAGGTTTGTTCTCCTAGGTAATTTTTGTTCTTTCAATCAAATTTTGGACAACGTTGTGTGTATAGAACTCAAGTTATTATCAGGATTTAGGAGAGACCAGTTAATCAGAAAGTGTTAGGCTGTATATCAGTAACAGAAGAAAAATTCAAAATCATTACTCTCAATGATGTCTGATTGCTTTTCCAGCACACTTGTCTCTCCCCTTTTTTCTCTCTCTAGCTTATAAACTAAATGTTGGCTGATTCGTCCATGAGGAATGAACTTGGTCTATTTATAGAAATTACTAAAAGGTAACCGCTAATCTACTTGTATAAATAAGGATATAACCCCTATAAAAAGAAAGTTTTTTATAATTGAGGAAGATAAGTCTTTGTCTTTTTTTTCATCTCAATTATCTGCAATAAACTTGCTAAGATATGCAAAAACATTCATACTGTGGAACATCATTTTGATTCTAGTAATTGAAGTGACCCTGAAGTTATTGATACAGAAATAAGAAAAATGGAATCTCATAAGTAAGTTTTTCTTATCGAATTTACATTAAACATCACAATACATGTCTAACACTTGATGCTACAACACTTGTCACTAGACAATTAACTTAATAATTATTGTTGTTTCTACTCTTGAAATCTCATAAGATGTGAATTTCCCCCCTTAGCTTCAGTTTCTGTGATCTCAGTGTTTGCTAGTGAAGCTTTTAATTTAGAGTTCATGAGGCATTCCTTGTTACAACTGCATTAGCTTGAGTCCAAAGTCACACACTTCCCTTATAATGATTATTAACAGGGTCATGATACTAGAACAATAGCAAAAACTAAAATCCTTATTTGTCTTTCTGTGTGGTGTGGTGTTTGGGATCGAATGCTAACATTTGATTTACATTTCCTAAACTTGATGGTGCAGCATCGATCAATTATAGTATCAATTTGCTTAACCAGATTGTTGTTTTTTATGTAACTATAGTTTCTGTCACCCGAAATTGAACAGAGGGGCACTGAAAATGAAACAAATTTCGATAAAACATTCAAACTCATGGGATGATCATTTCTCTCATTTTGTTATTCTCATCCATATTTGAAGGTTCTTCTCTGATCTCCTCAAATGCATGACTTGACTCGCTTGTGAACAAATGTCTAAATATCTGGTTGGTCCGTTTACAGTGAGCAAACCTACCAGTCCAGAGGATTGGAAGTTAATCCAATACGTCTTTGATTCTTCACTGAATGGGAGGTCAGATTTTTTTATCTCTCTAAAAGTTATTGCTTGCTTAGCTGAACAATTTCAAGTTCACTAGCTGTTGACCTATTCTATACCTGTTTCTGCTAGTGAGATTGTTGTTCAATGCAAGAATTATTATTTAACTCGGGTGGAATTATGCTCTCTGAGACCACAGACCTGGCTTGATGATAACGTCCTTTCTACGATGTCCGATGCAGTAACCTTAGTTAAGAAGAAGATGAAATATCCTTTAAATTGGTACCTGCCAATTAGTTTTGCGGTAGGTTCCAAGTTCCTATCTGTACAATTTATATCTTATTCTCTTCAATTTTACAGGTCTACTACATGCAAGATATGTTAAGGAACCATCTCACCTAAAAGCTTAAACTGTTAAGTGAGACCCTAAATATTATTTATACTATTCTTTAACACACCTCTTCAAGTGAAAACAGTCCCACACTACTTTGTGCTTGATTTTTATCAAATAGAATGGGGTGGTGAGATTCAAATTCGTGACAGCTAGGTTAATAAGGTTGTGATATCATGTTAAGGAACTATCTCACCTAAAAAATTAAGCTATTAAGTTAGGTCCCAGAATATGATTCATATTATTCCTTAACATGATAGAATTTCCTTGTACCCATGTGTTGTGCAGGAGAATACAGATGATCCACGTAAGTGTATTTCTTTCGCTGAAAAGCACAGGATTAAGGAAAACTACATGTTAGATCTGTTATGCTGTGAAAAGGTGAAGTTTGGTTTTCTTTTGTCCAATTAATGCCTCCCTTGATAATTAGTTATGTTTTGAAGACTATATTTGCAGGTGTTTGTTCCTGTCTTTGACGAGGAAAGAAGTCATTTCTTTCTATATGTCTTACAGTTGAAAAAGAAAGTTGTTGAGATATGGGATTCATTTGCTGCATCGAGTCAGAGTGATTGGGGTGACAGGCGACTTCATAACTTGGTAAATGGCTGCGTACGTATGAGCTACCTCGTAACCCTAGTTAACCATTGTTCTAATGGGCTTTGAACATTTTCACAAACCAGTTGGTTAGCCTGGACTTCCTTTTCAAAGATGATATAGATCAGAAGTACCAAAATGTTTGGTCTTTCAAAGATTTCAGAATGGAAAGACCATCGAATGTCCCACAGCAACCAAATGGGTAAGTAAATATTTATCATCCATAATATTTTTGGGAGTTAGGGAACATTTCGAGTACCTTTAAAGTACTGTAAAACACATCAGCTGACATGATTTCTTTCTGTGCAGATATGACTGTGGTGTATATGTTATTAAGTTCATGGTAGCACCAGAAGAAGTGACAAATCCTGATTTTGTGGTAAGAGTTTCACATTAATGTGCCCTTACTGAAGATAAGGGTATGAAAATCTTTCTAATTATCTAGCCAACATGCAGTTTGACAGCGATAACGAGAGGTTGGAAGTGGCACTAAGATTGCTAGCTAGTGACGTCAACTCATGCAGTGATGATTTGGCTTCCAAGGCTGAGGCATATTGTGAGCAGAGGTTTGGAAATTGTGAGAACTTATCGTAAGAAATGAGAATATGGAAGACATATTCATCGATAGCAAAGAAGTAGTCAAGCAACATATAGGAATTCAACTTCAAGGAAGCTTGATCAGAGAAGGATGAGCCCACAGTGCAACAGAAGAGAAAAAGAAGTGATCATATTTGTATGATGTAATAGAAAACATCCAAAAGCTGAGAAACTCGTAAAAGTTCTCCGTTCCTTTCATTTTTCATATAAAATAAGGACAAAAGAGACAAGATTGATATAAAAGAAGGGAAGTTCTTATGTTTCTCTAAGATTGATTCCAAACTCTGTCCAAGCATAGTTCAATATTACTAGCATCACAGCTACTACCACCTTGTTGAAGATTGAAGAATTTGATTCCAAGACTGCAACTGGGAAGTTGAAGAATTGAAAACTCTGTTTTTTTTTCATAGAATTGAGCAGAGGTTTTTTAGTTGATGCAAATTATAGCAACAATTGTTACTGATTTGAACAGTAACTGTTTTCTGGGCAACAGACACAGTAACAGTTACTGATTTGAACAGTAACTGTTCGTGCCTTCAAATTTTCCAACAATACCTCATACCATCAACCTAGCTACAACAAGAGATACATATAATTATAGCCTTCTGTTTCAAATCAGCAATTGAAATAACCCTTGATTTGGTCATGGTTATGTTGAGTGTTGAGACAATCTCACACAATATGAGAAGAAAACAAGGCTGGAAGAGAGGCTGAAAGGAAGAGCTAAAATGGACTGAAATCATGGCCAGTTGTCTGCCGGCTGGAAATGGGGATCTTTGTTCAAAATGTGGAATTCTTTTTTATTTCCACTATATAAAGGCACCATTTGTAAAATAAATGTGGAGCCAATTGAGAGCAAAAATAAATTGAGACAGAATCTGCCATGGGATGGAAGGCAAGTCAGTTGAGAGTAGGAGCGCAGTTGAGGTGACCCTCCTCCTCCATTGTTGTAGAATTATACCTTTCCCTCGACTAATAAGATCGGCTACTCTGTGGATGTAGACTAGTCATTCCTACCATGAGTTGACATCACCAGCCAGCAATCTCAAAACCACTTCCAATATCTCTTTATCGCTGTCGAACTGCATGTAGGGTAGATAATTAGAAAGAATGGCACGGATTACTCATCAGTAAGTGCAAACTATTGCGAAAATCTTACCATGAAATCAGGGTTTGTGACTTCCTCCTGGTGTTAGCATGAACTTGATTACATATACACCAGTCATATCTGTATGGAAAGAAATTATGTGAATTGATGTGTGTTTACAGTAATGTAAAGGTACTCAACAAGTATTGAGGATCATAAACATCTACTAACCCATTTGGTTGTTGTGGGGCTCTGAAATCTCTGAAGGACCAAGCATTTCGGTAGTTCGGATCCATGCATGTCATCTTTTAAAAGGGCATCCAGGCTAATCAACTGGTTTGTGAAAATGTTTTGTCAGGGAAAAGAAAGTTCATAAAGCCCATTAGTACAATGGTTGAGCAGGTGGACAATGAAGTACACAAACACTTACTATATTACTTCCGCTTGATCCAATTAATGAGTCCCATATCTCAGCAACTTGGTTTTTCAATTGCAGTACATATAGAAGTTACATATTCCATGACAAAGACTGGAAAAAAACCCTGCAAAATTTCAGTTTTGCCCATCTTTGAAACAGAACCAAGCATGGGATGCATTAATTGGACTAAAGAAAATCGAACTTCACTTTTTCACAGAATAACAAATCTTACATATAGTTTTCCTGGATCCTGTGCTTTTTGCGCGAAATAAATACACTCTGATATGGATCCAATGCATGCTCCTGTTTCACATTAGTACTCGAACTCGAGACCTCCTTTGCCATCATGCCATGCACCTTGGGGACGATAATCACACTATCACTTGATTTCTTTTTAATAAAAAAAAAAACAATTCTTTCAATGATCATAAGAAACAAGTAAACTAAATAATTATAAATTTAAGCAAGTTGTGAGATCTTAAATGATAAAATGACCATGAGACAAGTATATGAACTTGAGCCTTGAGGACAAGGTTCTGCTTCAAGATGGGGGCAATGATAAACCAAGAAGATCAAATGGAGTGTCTATGGTCTAGTTCTGTTGAAGAAAGCCTTATCCAATGGAAAAACCTTACAAAAGAGGATGCAACTTTGGAAAGTACACAAGACCTGCCAAACAAGTATATGAACTTGAATCTTGAGGACAAGGTTCTGCTTCAAGATGGGGGCAACGATAAATCAAGAAGATCAAATAGAATGTCTATCAGGAATCCAAGATACGGGGGTTAAACAGGGATCAGTTTGCATGGGACATCAGCGTGTTCCTGGAGATTATGATTTAAGATTTGCATTAGTTGTTATTTTGCCTAGGAATCAGTCAATAAGTTAGAAAGAATAATTTCATTAGTGATGGCTATTTTATTGTCAACTAGCTGTTCCACTCCTTTTTAATTAGGGAAGTAATTGAGTCTTTTTTTGTATTTAAACTCTGGTTTCCAGTAAGCATAATAAGAAAAGAATTACAAGGATTATTTTCACCTCAAACAGAGTATATTTTTACACGTTTCTTAAAATAGCTTTAATTGGGACCTATCAAAATGCTTCATCAACTAGCAATGTTCCTTATGTGCTTCTTTTTTTTTGGAAAGGAAAAATATATTAAGAATGGAGAATGTACAAGCCAACTAAACAGACGGCAAACAGGAAAGGGCTGAGGCCCTCCACCAAAGAAAGCCCAATGGGCCTTAACAACACAGCCTAAAAGCCTCAAAACTAAAAAAACCTAGACTAAAGCCCTGCGGCTGAGGAAACTAACTGCAGAATATAAGAATTCCTTAGATTGAGAGAGACAGTCGCAAGAAGACGAGACGAGCAGACGCCCAAAAAACTCTATGGGATATTCCAAATGGCCCGAGTTCCGTCAGCCATTGAAAGCCCATTATTGCTCATAAGCTGATCTCTTAAAACCTGAAAGATGGCTTCCCCGACAGTAGAAACCGACTGAGAAAGCTGTTGAAAAATCCTCCTGTTCCGCTCCTGCCAAATATAATAAACCGTGGCTGCAAGAATGAGAGCACCAATCCTGTTGTTGATGGATTTAGTGTCCTGGTATCTACGCGAGGCCCACTCCACTAAACTGAACCAAGACAAATTTGGCCAGCGAGAATGAGTTTTAGCTTGGATATACTTCCAAACTTGGAGAGAATATCTGCAAGTGAAGAAGAGATGATCATGTGTCTCTGGATCCCGAGTGCAGAGACGACAATTAGTATCCTCGCCATTAGTATAGTGCATTCTATCCATAGTTCTAAGTCTACCCTGAGCTGCCAACCATAGCACAAAGGAGTGTCTGGGGATGTGGATGCTATGCCATAACAGGCGATGAAGGACATTAATTGGTTTCCTAGCCCTTAGATGCTCCCAAGCCGAATAGATAGTGAATTGCCCAGAACTATTAGGAGTCCAAACCACAGAGTCTTCCCTAGAGGGATGGGGCTGAAAATTTATTCTGGACCAGATTTGTTGGTTAAGCAAAGGGATCTGTGGGAAAGACCATCTGTCATTTTCAATGATGTCTGCCACTTTTGCTTGCCACGAAAGCATGGAAGAGGAGAGGCTCCTCTGAGAGAGAATGTCGGATGGACGCATACCCATGGGCATCCAGTAGTCAAACCATAGGAAGGTGTTTTTCCCATTACCTACTCTCGATCTGAACTCCCCTCTACACCATTCTCTAGCTTGGAGGATCTTCCGCCAAGTCCATGAAGGATTAGCAGGAACTTGAATTTGCCAAAAAGGACGCCCCCTGATTAAATATTTCTCCACCCAAGCAACCCATAGGGAACTCTTCTCTGTGAGAATGACCCAAATGTGATTTAACATGGCAGCCTGGTTCCAAGTCCGCAAGCTTTTAATGCCTAAGCCCCCTTCTGCCTTCGGGAAGCAGATATCCTTCCAAGCGACCTTGGCCCCCCTAGGAGACAAAGAAACTCCTTTCCATAGAAAAGCAGATAGGATGCTGTCTATTTTTGCAATCGTAGTAGCCGGGATAATAAATTTTGTTGCCCAGTATACTTGGACTGAAAACAAAACCGAGAGAATTAACTGAAGACGCCCTGCATAGGAGAGAGTGGCTGTTGTCCACAAACCAATACGGCTTTTGATACGATCCACCAGAGGGAAGCAATCAGCATTGGACAACCTCGTTGTGATGAGAGGAACCCCGAGATAAGTTGGAGGCGCATTGCTCACCGAAATCCCTAGAATGGAAGCAAGCGATGACTGCATATCCTGGCTCACCCCTGCAGCAAACACCGAACTTTTGTTGTGGTTTATACTTAACCCTGATAACTTAGAGAAAGTGTCAAGAGCACTCTTCAGGATTTTGACAGAGCTGGGATCACCCCTGCTAAACAGAATTAAATCGTCTGCAAAGCTCAGATGCGTTATTCTCAGGGCTTTACATCTCCAGTGGAAAGTGAAGCGGGGTCTAGGGTGACTGCTTGCAGGATTTCATTAAGCCCCTCCATAGCTAGGACAAAGAGATAAGGAGAAAGGGGATCCCCCTGCCTAAGGCCCCTAGAAGCTTGAAAAAACCCATGGTCTTCACCATTAATATTGACAGTGAAACTAGGAGTTGTTATGCAAACCCGAATCCAATTAATGACTGTAGGATGGATGCCAACTTTCCCCAGGGCCTGAATGATGAAATTCCAATTCAGCGTATCGAAAGCTTTCCGAAGGTCAACTTTGATAGCACAACGAGGAATCCCTCCCTGGCGATGGTAGTTGTGCATGAGCTCTTGCACTATGAAGATAGCCTCTGAAATGCTACGACCTGGAAGAAAAGCTGATTGGGATCTGCTAATGACTGTGCCAAGACTGGCCTTAATTCTTTTAGCAATGATTTTAGATATGCACTTATAAATTACCGAGCAGCAGGAGATTGGTCTGTAGTCATTTAGGTGGCCTGGGGTCTCCACCTTGGGAATTAAAATGATCCGAGTGGTATTGATGCACCTAGGCATAGAGGTGGTTTTGAAGAAATGCTCCACAGCTGCCACAAAATCATCCCCCACCGTTTCCCAACTTGTCTTAAAGAAACAACTATTGTAACCATCTGTCCCTGGCAATTTGTCATCCGGAATAGAAAATAAGGCCTCCCTGATCTCTTCCCTTGTGACTGGAACAGCCATAGCTTCCCTCTCCTCGCTGCTGATTGCTTTAGAGAACATAGGGAACTCAATGCTATTTCCAGCTGGAGAGCTAGGATCGGATAAGAGAGTCTGGAAGTAGTTATGTGCTTCTTGATTGACGATAATGTGCAAAGTGAAGATTTATTTATTTTGACTTGGAGTTTTTTTATGACAATGTCACTTGTTTATTTTTATGCATTTTGAAGGCAATACTTTGTAGTTTGATGTGTTGTATTTAAACTCTTGTAACTTTTGCTCATTAAAACAAAACAATACTATTTTATATAAGAACATTAAAATGAATTTAATATAAATGAATAATCAGTAGCAAAAAATTAAAAATACATTGTAATCTTATAAGAACATTAAACAATAATAACATCAATTACAAGCACATTCAAAAAACCATTAAAAACCCGTCAAGAAACCCATAAAAAACCCATAAAAACCCAAAAAAGTAGTATAACACCGTGATTACACTGAATTTCAACACCTTCCAACATATATGCCGCATAAAACTCGTGTCTAGTAGCAGAAATTGCAGATTGCAATAGCAAGCAGCGTAATGGCATAGATTATCCAAGTAGCCCACTTGACACCAGGGGGGAACGGGATTGAAATGATAATGAAAAACACGGTGGATGCCAGGAAAGCTGCAACTTTACCCAACACATTGGTTGTCCTCGGAAACTTGGTGGGGTTGATGGAATGTGAAACAAAGAGGCAAGAAAAGACGATTGCGAGAAGAATACAGGCTAAATGCAAGGAATCGAGTCTGGGATGAGTAATTTGGTGAAAATGAAGGGCTATTTCGAGTACTGATGTGCAACACATGCTTATAAGCACCTTTTGCCATTCCATTTCCAGCTTAGCACGGGACATGTTGGCCAGCTCTTCTTCTTCGTTCATGGTGGGACGTGGTAGCTGCTGTGATGCTTGCTGTCGCGCTCCTTGCCAGATTCGGGACACAGATTCTGGAATTGAAAGAATGAAATCCTTGATAACTGCACCACCATCATTCTCCATGGTTTTCCTGTGCTGTATGCTCTAAATCTTGAGAAGACAAGGAAAGAGTTTACAAGAAGCGCATAAAACTGTCGAAAAGGTATGCTTGTGTTACCCTTGCTGATATTTTCAGCTCATTTAAAGAATCCGCCCCTCGAAAAGGACAAAAAAGGCCGCAGAAAAAAGAAAGAGAAGGGAGTTTGTGGATAATCGGATTCGGACCTCAAGATGAAGTCATCATCCGAATGTTGGAATTTGAGAAAAGTCAATCGGACATGTAATTTTTTAATCTCTAAGCTAACTTTATATTAGAGTAGAAGTTGCTGAAGAAACCTTAAAAAAAAATCTAACAACTACTGTTATTGATTACTTTCTTAGATATTACCCGATTTATCTCATCTTTAACAAACATATTTTTCTTAATCAAGCCTTGTTAAAGAATAATATAAATCATATTATAGGACCTCACTTACAAGCTTAAGCTTTTAGGTGAGTTAGTTCCTTAACATGGTATTAGAGCCTTGTTGACCTAACGTCATGAGTTCGAATCTCACAAACCCTATTCTATTTGATAAAAAAAACTAAGCACAAGGTGATGTGGGTCTGTGCAAGTTTCAAGCCCAAAGAGCTTTCACTTGAGGGGGTGTGTTAAAAAATAATATAAATCATATTATAGGGGTCTCACTTACAAGCTTAAGCTTTTAGATGAGATGGTTTCTTAACAAACCCTTTCATCTAAAATTATCACAATTGCTTCGATGAAAAATGTCAAGAAATGTACAACATGTGTTTATTTCTTGATTTGCAACTTCATCCCATGGCATTTGATACGGATAGGAGGAGTCATTTGAGAAATGACCAAACTTTACAAGGATCAAGTTGAGAAACATTTTAGTTTAGGGATCAAATTGAGAGTTGGTGGATAGATTGGCAACTAATTTAGTATCTAACGCTTGAAGGCATGCTTCCGAGCTCGTCTCATTATTTTAACCTCGGTTGAGATGTTTAGATGAGCCACGTTTGTCGGTCCACGTTTTTATTCTTCATTAATTTCCCCTAATTATAATTTTTTTTTTTAATGTGGCAGGTGGAAAAGGCACAACAGATGACATCAAAATAAATAGATGGAGATTGTCGATAATCGGTTTCGGACCTCAAGGACCAAATGCTGAAGTCAAAAGAGAAGACAATCGGACCTGTAATCTCTTAAGACAAAATAATTTGAAGTCAATGCTGAAGTCAATGCTAAAATAATTTTAATATTCTTAAGACAAAATACAAATATTACATGTATTTTCTATTTCAAAACAATAATAAAACATTATTCAATGTTTTAACCTTGATTTCTTTTTAATAAAAATAAAAATAAAAACAATTCTTTCAATGATCATAAGAAATAAGTAAACTAAACAATTATAAATTTAACCAAGTTGTAAGATCTTAGATGATAAAATTACCATGATGGGTGTTTTGGATAAACTACGAGTTTTTACTATGAATCTTTAACAACATCTAATATTTTAATGATTTGAAGAGCATCTAGTGAGTGATGTGATCAATGATTTTAAATTAACATTAGAGAATCGGACCTCTCATTATAGTGATCTCACTCCAATCGGGCATCATTATAATATTCAATCGGGCCTCTTGACAAGAGTGGTCTTGCAAGAAACTACGTCGGAAACTTCAAAACAACGACAGAATTCCCATTTTCTTATTCATGTTCTTGCCTTGTTAAATCCTAAGCACATCTTAGATTCAATTTGTTTATATTTAATGAGGTAAAAACAGGGTCCCAGATACAGAAATTGAGGTGTGTGAACAGAAAGAATAGGCTTAAGGCCCAGCTCGAAACGTTGCTATTCGGCCATAAGCTTCGATAAGGAATTAGGCCACTCATGTTATTCTGCCCCCACACAAGCTAGATTAAAGCAATTTGTATTTCTGCCATTGTTATCTGTTGTACTTGTACCACTTTACAAATCTATGATAAATCATTACCTTCGATTTAGCTAAAAACAGAATATATATATATCTATATATATATATATATATATATATATATATATATATCATTTTTTCACAATTTAACAAGAAATTCAATTCCAAGCAGGGATAACTATAACTATTAAGCGCACCCAGGTGGCCTCGAGAACCTTGATATCTAGAATGTAATTCAAACTAATTTCTTACTTTGAATTAAGTATGATATTGGCTCGATTATATTGGGTGAGAGTTGATCCTTATAATTTATTATGATTTGTATTTTTATAGAAATATCTTAGTATCATGATTAGAGACACGAATTTTTTTATATTTTAACCCGTTATGGTGCTTATAGTGTAACTCATAGAATAATATAAAAATATCAATAATGAAAAAAAAAAATACTAATGATAATAATACTAATTCTAATTGAAATAATATTAAGAAAAACAACGATGTGGATTATCGTGATGATTATTGTCGTAATAATGACAACGATTGTAAGTCTATAACAATAATGTCAGTAATAATCAGAATATTAATTATTTACAATAACTATTATAATAGCAGCTATAATAATTATGACAATTTCGGAGTTGAAAATCTAGGGCTGCTAACCCTAGCCATCTTGTGGGTTTGCTTGGAGGTTTTGGGTAGTTTGGTCGAGTCGCCAGTGTAATAGCATAAGTGGAGGCATGTGCATGCTTTTCCAATTGTTTGAAAGTGTGATAGTTGTTTTTAAAATGTTTTTGTTTGGAAATATATCAAAATAATATTTTATTATTATTTTTTAAAAATTATTTTTGATATCAACACATAGAAATAATCTAAAAATATTAAAAAAATTTAATCTAAAATAAAAATAAAATAATTTTAATTTTTTTTTAAAAATAATGTCTGTTTACTTTTTCCTCTTGGGGCATGTGCATTGCCCCACTTCCTGGAAAACAATAGCTGGATAGGATGTGAAGACTAATTTGAGAAATAATAATATTATTTAGAGAATATGGAAAGCATGATGCGAAAACAGCCAAGTTGGTAGGGAGAAAAAAAAGTAATCTCAATAGGACATTGAAGGTTTCCTTGTAGAGAAATATTTCTTAAAAGTCAAATGTTCTAAGGAATATCTCATCTTCTTTTGTATTCTCAAATGGTTTGGTTATTCTCTAAATAATATTATTTAGAGAATATGGAAAGCATGGACACCATTGATGAATTCTATCAATTTAGCTGATGGAGAAATATTTTTTAGTGGGAAAAGGCAAAGGTCTAAATATAGGTGTGGTTTCTTCTTCTCTATTAAGGTTAGCAAGGAAAGTTGGGGGTGGTTAAAGCCTTGAAATGTAGAAGAAGAAGAAGATTGCAATCCGGGAAGTGTGATGAGTTTTTTTTTAATTTGATTTGATTTAATTTTGTAGATCCAAACAGAAAGCCTTTGATTTTTAAGCAAACAAAGGTTGATGGAATTTGAAATCGAAAATGACACATACTTGTCTATTACTAACTATATCATTTTTTTAGACCAGATGTGCGCAGGCCTAACCTTTCATGCCTAGTTGCTTGACTTGTCTTTAAAGGTCAAAGTAAACCCTAGCTTGTTGTTCTTGTCCATTGCCCTCTTATGTGCACTAACCTAGCATGTCTTTTTTTTATTTTTTTCTTCTTTGATATTGAAACATTAAATTCTCTTAAAATAAAAGTAAAATATATAAAAAATCACTTGATAGTGCCATAATCTTTAGTGAGAGTAATATATTGATTGAAGTTGTTTATATTGTTGGCACCCTGGCTCTAATTAACTATAACATCTTCAATTATCAAGTGGTACCAATAAAAATGAAGAAATTTATCATGTTCCTGGTAATTTCTGGCCAGAGAATCTTTGTTTGCTTTGTCTTTGTTGGCTTTTCGATGGAATGAAAACGTCAATGATGATCGTTTCTAGCAAAGGCAAAGGTTGGAAAGGGATGGGAAATAATAATAATAATAATAATAATAATAATAATAATAATAATAATAATAATAATAATAATAATACAGAATTATAGGAGTTGACTTGTGATCATCTATAAAGGCAAATAGCTACATGCATAAAACCATATACCAGAAAAAGACTGATAAATTCATAGCTTTATTTATTGCTAAAAATGGCGCCTCCCCTTATTGACAGATTGATGGAATGCGCTAAGGCAATTGAAGATGGTGAGCTGAAACATGCAGACTCCCTCTTCAAGGAAATCGGACTCCAAAGTTCCACCGAAGCCAATTTAGCCACAAGAAAAGTTGTCAAATACTTCGGTGAAGCTCTTGTCCGGCGACTGTATCAACTGTATCCTAGAAATCCTATGCCATTAGTACGTTTCAGAGAAGATACAGACATCATCGGTTGCAAATTCGAACCTTTCCTCTCGTTTGCTAGCTACACCATCATGCCCCCCTTCTATGATGCTCTTCGTGGAAAAAAACAGGTTCACATTATTGACTTTTCGGTGACGGTGGATATCTGGCAGCATGCTACTTTGATGAAAGTGCTAGCAAACGAACTTGGTAGCCGACTGTCATACCGGATAACTTTCGTGGGGCCGAAATTATCAAGACATCTCGGGTACCTCAAGTTAATGAGTTTGATCCTCAGTAAAACGGCAGAAAACAATCACATTGATTTCGAGTATGAAGAATATCTTGCTAATAGTGTGGCTGAGATAGTTGGAGCTACTCTCCAGCTCGGCAGAAGAAGCAAGGAAGAGGCGGTGGTGGTGGAGTGGGAATTTGAACTACACAAATTGCTTGCTGTACCCACTGCAGTGTTCAATCTGGTGATGTCAAAGTTGAAGGACCTCAAACCGGAGGTCATGGTGATTGTCGAACAGGAAGCGGATCATAACAGTCCAGATTTGGTGGACCGCCTAACCAAATCATTCGATTACTACTCTGTTATGTTTGACTCCCTCGAGGAGGATAAATTTGAAAAGCTTGAAGATTATAGAGTTCTATGGGAGAGGATTTTTAGGAGCCAGATTAGCAAAGTGGTGGCTGCAGAAGGCGTGGGCCATGCTGAGCGACATGAGACATGGGCTCAGTGGCGAGACAGACTGTTTCGAGCTGGTTTTCATCCTGCTCGGATATTGTTCCGTGAAACTATGCTTTTTAATAACAAGACTAATCAATATAGAATAGAAGAAAAGAACCGGCGTCCCCTGCTATGCCGTCTCGATTACCCTTTCGCTATCTCTTCGGCTTGGAAACCTGACCTGACTCACGATGGTGAGCGCACTGCTTCAAATCCTACAGCTACATCTATCAGAGTTTCTACTGATGATTAAGAAACTTTGTTTTTAAATTAACTAAATGTAGTTTGGTTTCATGAAATAATTATTGATAAGCATGTTTTTTTGGCTTCGGTAATAATAATATTGACCACGCAGAGTCATTAAGCATGGAGATATGCGACCTAGGATCAATGCTGGGCAGTTTTAACATAGCACAAGATGCAAGTCGGGAGTCCGGGAAGGCAAGCAGTTCTGTATCCCATGAGGACGACGCAGATGACGATATTATCATGATGAAAGGAAATATGTGGTCGACAGAGGTATTGTTTCTCTATTTCTGTCATAAGAAAAATATTTAGTGAAATGTTAAGAAATTATTTCACCTAAAAACTTAAGTTGTTAGGTGAGGTTCTGTAATATGAGTTATATTATTCTCTAACACACCTCCTAAAATGAAAATCTTTTGGGCTTGAAATTTGCACAAACACATACTGCCTTGTGCTTGAGTTTTATCAAATAGAATGAGTGTGGTGAGATTCGAACTCGTAACAACTGTGTTAATAAGGCTCTGATACCATGTCAAAGAACCATCTCACCTAAAAGTTTAAAGCTGTTAAAGCTAGACCCTATAATATGATTTATATTATTTTCTACCAGTGAATAATATAAAATCATTCATTAGAGTTCATCCTCCTCAAAAATTTGGGCGATGAATATGATATCATAGCTCTAATAATAAAAAAATTTAACTTGAAAGATTAATATAGCGTGTGTTATTAAATAATATATTAATTGAATTTCAACTTCGATGGTTATTAATTTGGTATTTATGTACACTAGTTCTTAGCAAGTTTTTAGATTGTGATGATTTCCATGGAGGTAGAAGAAGCCGTTTGCACCGCATGCATAAACAAATTAAGATTTCATAGGTTTTATTGTAGAAGTCCTTTACTTTGGTCTTTTATCGAACCGCAATTATAAGTTCATATTATTCTTGCTGCATGCAGTGCTTCTCAATTAACCAGGTCGCTGCTTCAGCTGAGATATTTGACATATTAGAATATGTATGCCACGTACATGATCTGCCGATGGCTCTAACATGGATTTCAGACAGGAGAGCGGATGACAAAAAATTCAAGAGAGAAATTTAGGCTGCACATCGTGGATACTGCTTGCTTTGTTAATGATGTGGGAATGAAAGGTTTCTTTGAGGCATGTGTAGAAGGGCCTCCTCTTGAGGAAGGGCAAGGGGTGGCCGGAAAAGCACTTCAATCAAAGATGCAATTTGTCCCTGACGTTGCAGACCTTGATGCAATCGATTATCCATTTCTTCATGTTGCATGGGAGTTTGGCCTTCATGCTGTTCTTGCAATTAAGCTTGCAAGCACCTACATAAGTAGTGTTGATTATATATTAGAGTTCGTTTTCCCTCTGGAAATGAGAGAAATTTCAGCACAGAGTCTTTTGGTAAATGAAATCGTATCCATCTTGCAAAAGAACTCTAGGAATTCATGGATAGTTTGCAATGAGGAACTGAGCAGGGCTAATATTTGCTCTGAAGTTGAAATTATGGCAGAGGAGGTTGGAACAACTACCATCACACCGGCAGCTCTTCCGGCAAGTCAACCACCAGAATTGTCAGAGATTGGTAGTTTAAATTCGAGTCAAATCAGGGAGCTATGCAATATTTTTAAACCACCAGGTGATGAAGTGCGGGTGCCCGAAACTCATGACCAGGTAGTGAAAATCCTACATTTGCTGTTCTTGCAGCTCAGATTCTCTTTTATGTAGTCAATGTCTTACTGCTTGGCTATTCAATCACAGGAAGTTGAGCAACAAAATTCTATATTTAGACCTGCAGCTGATCATTTCAATACATCTGAAGTTGAAATTATGGCAGAGGAGGTTGGAACAAATACCATCACACAGGCAGCTATTCCGGCAAGTCAACCACCAGAATTGCCAGAGATTGGTTGTTTAAGTTCATTCAGTTGGCTTAATTTTAATCCACCAGGTGATGAAGTGCGTGTGCCCGAAACTCACGACCAGGTAGTGAAAATCTTACATTTGCTCTTCTTGCAGCTCAGATTCTCTTTTATGACAGTCAATGTCTTACTGCTTGGCTATTCAATCACAGGAAGTTGAGCAACAAAACTCAACATTTAGACCTGCAGCTGATCATTCCAATAAAGGAACAACAAGAAAACGACAAAGGACATCTGAGGTGTGGCTATACTTTGATGAGGTTAGAGAAAATGGAGAAGTATGGGCCAAATGCAGAAATTGTAGTGCTAAATATCGAGGGGAAAGCACAAGGGGAACCACTAATCTGCGCAAACACCTAAGATCATGTGCAGGAAAGAAATAAAAAGGCTGATGCCGATAAATCAGAGGCCGTTAAAACTTGACAAGTCCATATATTTGAAGAAACATAGTTTGATAATTTTATCCTTTTAACTTTGTATTGAATTTATGTTTAATAAATTCCATCGAATGTTCCTCAAGGAATGAAGTTACTGCAATATTTCTCATCCTCTGCTGCTTTCAAGTATTGAAATTTTCTGATGATGAAGTTTCCTTTCAGTTGTGGATAATTTCTGCTCTGATTCCTCACCTCCTTCGATTGTGTTTGCCATAACTCCTCTGTGGCACTTAAAGAAAAAAGGGAACTGTGCTGAATAGAAAGTTTTCAAAGTATATTGATTTTGTGTTGTAATCCGTTACATAAGCCGTGAACACTAAACTATACATGTAGAGTATTTATACTCATATAATAATGTTACCGTTGTGTTAATTCAAAAGGAAACTTAATGTTTTTCTTTTGAATTAACAGAGGAGAAAGGAAAGCTACCATTGAGTTTACAAGAAAGGAATGTTCTCGTTGAATTAATGAGAGAGGGAACAGAGGAGAAAACAGAGGAGGATCTGCATGTTTTGAATTGTTATTTATCTGCTGCTGATTTAGCAGATCTTCTCTTTAATTTTTGGGAATCTGTCATTGATTGGAGAGCAGATTATTCACTGATTTTTTGCAACATTTGATTGTTGTTGCCCGTTGGAATCAATTGAATTTCTGCATTGATTGTTGATTTGTTGCTGTTTCTGTAACTGTTACTGTTTGTGGAGCTGGTGTTATTGTTTCTGGGCTGCTGCGTGTTTGCTCTGTTAATAGCACTTTGGGCTCATCATATCATCACTTTTTCATTAATAAATTCGACTTTTAAATCATATAGAAAACACAAAATCAAGATTACTAGCTTAATCTGCACTTTCCCCACAAAGAAATTCGGTCCTAATTTTTACACATGTTCTTGTTTAAGTTATTGAAAAAATAATACAACTTAGGATTGCGTTTCAGAATACAAAATGCAAACGCCTAGGGGAAATGCAGAGCACAATAGTGAGCAAGGATAGGACAAAGACAGACCAGATAGCTCACTGAAACTCAGGGAGAAAGGAATTTGCAATGGCATAGAAAAACGTTGCGGTCTCAAGGAAGGTGGCAGCATTCTCCAACACTTTGGATGTGAAAGTGTTTAGAAAGAACAATTAAAACAAGAGAGAGAGAGACGACACATTTAATCTCTACAGTAACTGTGTTTACTGCAGACAAATGCCAGAAGATTGATTCGAACAGTAGATGTTTTTACTGTTCATTCAGCTGAAATTTGCAGAAATCGAATTGATTTTTGTTGGAAAGCAAGCTTACAATTTATAAACCAGAAAAGAATCATGTATTCCTATTGTTAAGCCATGATCTCAAATAAGCTGCACCAAACTAACAACTTCCTCTGAATTAATATTTAGTTTTAATTCATGATTCAACAAACTAATATTTAGTTTTTAATTCAATAATTAAATAATTTGAAGAGCATCTAGTGGCTAGGGAGTGATGTGATCAATCGGACCTCTCAATATAAAAATCAATGGAAGGCCCGAGACATCATTATAATATTCAATCGGGCCTCTTGACAACCTCGGAAACTTCAAAACAGCGACAGAATTCCCATTTTTTTATTCATGTTCTTGCTTCGTTAAATCCTAAGAACAACTTGGATTCAATTTGTTTATATTTAATTATATAAATATATATATTAAAAAAAAAAGGTCCCAGAGGGTGTGATCAGAAAGAATAGGCTTGAAGCCCGGCTCGGAACGTGATCCTTGCTATTCGGCCATAAACTTCGATAAGGATTAAACCCATATGTATTTCTGCCACTGATATTTGTTGTTATTTCCATAGCAATTAGACTCACCTCAGCGAATTAATTAATGGTAAGAAATATTATCTCTAACATTGCTTTAAAACATGTTAGGTGTAGAAATCAGTGCTTGATTTTCCCAAATAAATAAGTAAACTATAGTCTTATTAAATGTGTGTGTGTATGTGGGTCAGACCCAGATGATACATAGGATCAAGTTGTCAGTTTTGTTTTGTTTTGTTTTGTTTCAGCTGAAATGTTTCGTACTAATTAAAAAATAAGATAAAACAGCGTTGTTTTTATTTTGGTTAAAATTTTGTTCCATTTCGGATTTTTCGGCCAAATACCGACCGAAACGTGCCAGTATCATTTCGTCTGTGTTGTTTCGACCAAATAGTATCTTTTTTAAATAATAAATAATTTTACAATATCAATTATATCTCTTAATCCGATCGTTAGATTGAGATAAAATTTTACGAGGAGTCTCTTGACATATTTGTATATATTATGTTAAAGTTTAAGAGCAATCAGAAAATATAATGACCTTGCAAGATTGATGATGACATTCTCATAATATTATATATATTCATAATTTTGTTCAGAAAAATTATTTTATTGTGTCTTTTTCATATTAAATTGCACAATTCAAAATAATTTTATTTTTAGATTTGAAAAAAAAAAGAATTAATATATCTAATTATATATATACACATAAACAATACAGCTCCAAAACAACATGCCGAAACACTACAAAATATTCCATTATAATTAAAAAAAAGAAGAAAAAACACCAATCAAAATAGAATTTAAAACGTTGCATTGCATAGGACTCAAGGTGAAAAAACCCAGAAATTTAAAGTAGCATAAATCCAAAGAACATTCCCTGCCGAGCTTTTGAAACCACAATTCGAGTAAAGTTATTACAACTACCCAAAATGAAACACAGCCTGTGGGCCTTTGGCAATGAATTCAGTGTACTTGCTAGAAGATAGGAACCTTCTCTCCAAACAGTTTAAGAGAAACTTAAATTATAATTTTTTTTTGTAACTAATGTTCTAAGAGAGAGTTTTTAATTGAATTAGTGCAAGAATATAATAATATATATTGATTAATTAAATACTTATAAGATTATAACTGAAATAAAATATAGTTTCTGTTATATCTCAAATTTGTGCTGGTGGCCAAATTGGGCTTATTAATAATTAATAGAGATACTTTATTTTTTTAAAATATATGTTCCTTTAGATGGAGCTCTAAGTAAATAAAAAATAGAAACGGCTCATTTTCTCATCATATTATAATGCGTTTTCTTGATTGTTCTCAAATTAATTTCAATTCAGTCCCAAACATATCAACCATTTTCAATTGGAATCTTCCTTGTAAATGATGACTACTATGAAATATCAAATTCTCTTCAAGAAATCATCTTCTTCTCTTCTTTTAGATGCGAGAAAACTACACTTCTTAGAAAGAGTATTTTGTGGGTTCAAGTGAGCGAATAAACTCCGGCTGTCTCGGACTCTTACAAGAGGTGCACACTATGACTCGAACTCGAAACATGTTGTGCAAATCAAAAGTTCTCTATCATCACACCACACCTCTTGGAGACTTTAAGAAATCATTATCATGGTATAAAATACAAAATGTATAGCCCAATACTTGATGAAGGAATTGATGTCCAATACATCAGGGGCTTAATTGAAAAAATAATCATAGTAGGGATCCGATTTGAGAATTGAAAGATGATTAGAACCAAACCTGAGATTTCCCCCAAAATATCAGTAGCAACTACTTGCCATTATCAAGTGAGTCCCACTTGTGAAACTCAGAATAATATAAAAATGTGTATTTTACCTAATAATTCATGGAAGATTGCTTGTCCTGCTTAATCAAAATTCTTGGATCAAGTACATAACAGTCAACGAGCTAGCTATTTTCATTGCTGATTATTGCCAAAATCGTACTCCATTTGCCCTCTTGTTTGAGCACACGATTGTCAACTAGGTTAATAGAACAATGATGATGTAAAGCTAAAAATATCAAAGTATATTTAATATGCATCTAGTTATTAAACTCGATATGGATTGATTTGGTACAAAACTCAATCATAGACCATTAAAAATATAATTTGTTTTGAAACAAAATCAACAAATTTAATCAAATCACAATTTTTGTTAAGAAATCATCTCACCTAAAAGTTTAAATTTTTAGATGAGGTTCTAGAATATGATTTATATTATTCTCTAACACACACACCCTCAAGTGAAAACTCTTTGGGCTTGAAATTTTCACAGACTCATGTTACCTTGTGCTTGATTTTTATCAAATAAAATGAGGGTGGTAAGATTCGAACTTGTAACCGTTGGGTCAATAAGACTCTAATATCACATTTACAAACTTAAACTTTTAAAAAAGATCTTAGAATATTATTTTCTAACAAATTTAACTTTCTGAATCAATCAAGTTAACTCTAAATTTATTTTTTTAAGACATGATATAAATTAAAAATATAATCGATGGAGTGACGAGCAGATCCAGTGGATCCATTAACCATTGTTATTATAAAGTTTTCAAATCAATAACTAAATGATTGTAAAACAACTGGTTTTCAAGATGATGTAATTAGATGAAAATATCTTGATAGCTTCAATTCATCCACATATTCACACTCATCTTATGTCATCTTCCATGAATTGCACCGTTTTTCTTTTTCTCAATTTTATTGATGGGCATCAAATAGTCTTCTTTACCGTGATTTGACGCGGTGAGTTGACAACTTGGGAGAAAACGACCTGTAGCTCATCAAATAGTCTTCTTTTTCTTTTTTTTCATTTTGCAGAAGAGTTCTTGAGAAAAATAAAATAATTGAACAGTCATTTTTGGCAACGTAAGAGATCATGACAATCCTAAAATATCTATCAAAACATTATGAAAACAATCTTCAATCACGAAGGTAATTAAGGATTGGACTATTTTTTCAATAATGTGAACTAACTAAAACCATAATATTGTTTTTCCATAAAGCTTATAATAGCTTACAAATTTATTGTCCCAAAAGACATAACGTAATGACATAAAACTTGTGATCTGCATAACAGGTCTCGAGTTTCGAGTTAGAGTACATTCCTTTATAAAAAATCTAGGATAATTAGAAATTTACCCATACACATAGGTCCACAAAATACTCTTTTCTACACATCCAAAATAAACATTTACAAAATTATTGTCAATATTAATTAATCAATAAATATGATACGTATCAATCTCCAACGTTTATGTTGGCAAAGTTTGGAAGTGGAAAGGATTAATAGCATAAATTATTTGTTTCCTTGCGTTTGTGTGCCATGAAAACCATTTCATCTCCTTAATTATTTTATTTATTGAATGTGGTTTTATGGAGTGTTTTTTTTTTGGAATAATCTGCTTTTTAAAATACTTTTTTAAATTATTTCTCTTTTTTTTTAAAAAAAAGAAGCAAAAAACTAATGTTTTTTTTATATGTTTTGAAATAACTTTGATATTGTAATAAGGAAAATATATATTTTAATGTATTTTAGCTAATATTAAGGATAAAATCATGGTATTTTTCATGATTATTAAGAAGATGGATCATTGCAAACTGCAATTCTTGACAAAAAAGCTGCTAGAAAAAGAGAGACATCTAAATCAGATCTTTAGAGCATGCCATTTATGCCTCAGACAAGTTTTATAGGATTATCTTGGGGGGGAAATATGATTTTTCAGACATAATTATTAGGTATATTTAAAAAATAATTAAAAGTGAGATCCATTCATAGCAGACAACTCTTTGCTTTGTCAAATGATTAACACCATAATCTGCTCCATGTTTTGCCAAATGATTAACAGCATGATTTGTTTTTCTTGTTGAACGAGCAAAGAAGATGATTGAACTAAAATAATAATTCATTCTGCTAATATAATTAAGAAAGGAGTATGTTGCATACAAGTAAGTATACGTAGATGATGATTCTCTAAGACTTTTCTTCTTATTTTTTATTATTATTTAAAAAAAAATCGTCAAAGATGGAGCTTGCCTTATTAAGAAATAAATGGAATGAACTCTCTCTCTCTCTCTTCATTTTTTTCTAAAAACGTTCTTGTTAATTGCTGCCCTAGGTTCGTCCTGTTTCGAGGTATAGTTGAGATTGTTTTTAAAAATATTTTTTTGTTTAGAAAATATATTAAAATAATATTTCTTTTAATTTTAAAAATTAATATTTTTTATATCAACACATGAAAATGATCTAAAAAACAAAAAAAAATCAATTTAAAATAAAATAAAATAATATTTTCTTAAAAACATTTTTAAAATACAGTATCTATTTTGAGAACAAATTTATTTGCTGAAGGAACAAAGGGGACACGATCGATCACATGATGTGTTTATCATCAATAATAAATTAATACGAACTGGCAACAAATCTTGAAAGAGAATCTGAATCTTAAGGAAGAATCCGATGCGACTATCACACTTATTCTATACCTCCTCCTGCAAAATATTTTAAACCTTTTTAATTAAGAGAAAAATAAATAAATAAATAAAATTTTAATCATTTAACGTAAATCCTGACAAGTCAAACTCATTGTCGCATTACTTAGCTTGTAAATTTATCATGGAACAAGTTGGATTTAATAATTTTATTAAAATTTAAATTCCAAATAATTACACTTGCAACTTTATAAAAAAGAAAGAAAAAGAATTGATATATTAAAAAAAAATCATTAAAAAGGGGAATCATATGCAAAGATACCCTGGCCTAGACAAAGTGCTCGGAACGAGCATAATTTTCAATAGACCGAAAGCCTACTACAAGTGCGTGCTAGGCACATACATGCTCGTAACCAAACGTGATTTAGTCTTCTATAATAATATAGGCTTAATTAGAAGCTGTCATACCTCTATAGCTTGAGTGTGCTTGATGTTTTTTTTATTAACGGGAATATCTTGATCAATTTGCGTGTATTTCGATTAATTCTACGGATTTTGAAGTTAACGATAATATAAACTTTAAGTGGTTAGTCATCATAATAGCAACAACGAGACTCGAATCATCGAACTTGAAATCATAATAAAAACAAAATTTTTAATCTTAAGTTCTTACCACCGGGCTACCTTATAGATGTTTACTTGATCTCCTTTTTAAGCACAAGTGGGAAGGTGTTCAAAAGATTCTGCCAGATGGGTGGGAGGCATTATTTTGAGGATATATTCTTCAGAAATTTTAGTGGAGACTATGATTTAGCTCTACCATGCAATGCTATGCTGTATTCAATTAATGCTGCAAGCCATTCTTAACAAGAAAATAATCAGCTCGTTCGATCATGACACTTACAACATCATTGACTGGTGCAGATTACAATGATAAAGCTAATTAAAGTTGTAATTTTTTTCCCAATTTTGATTGTTAATTCAAGAAATGTTGGGAGTAAGAGGAGACTATAATATGATGGGCACTAACATATCTAAAGATTGGTTTAGTTGATCACCACTAGTAACATAATGATTAGTAATATTTTATAATTGGATGCTCAATGCATTTTTTTTAAATGGTAAACTAGTTCAAGATGTTGACTTGAGACATGGATCAATCTAGGTTAAAAAAATAAACAAATATGATTAACCTAGTTAAAAACACGAGATAATTCAGGTATGATCTAATTAAAATTTAATTATTAGTTTGTTAATTAAAAAAGTATTGTTTTGATTATTTTTTTTAAATAGTTTTGGAGTTGGTTCTATCAACTTGTTAACTAGAGTTTGTCATGATTAAGGTTTTAAAATGATGGTTAAATGTTGAGTGGATACATATTATATTCCTTTACAATTGAATCTAATCAATACATGGATATTTGTCTCATGTAGAAACCCACTATGCATACAAATGCACATGAAGTCATACATAAATGGTAATGGGTTTGATATGAGAATCAAACCTCGTTTAGAATCGCTTTTTCGTCAAAATAATATTTTTCATAGCTTAACTAAAAAGTCTCAATTTCCCAAGTACTGGGAAAATAAAATTTAATATAGTGATCAATATATCATCATGATTAAAAAAGAAAGCTCAATGAATTTAGGGAAAATACTATAGTTATAGACTCAAAAACAATGTTTACTTAATATAAATTATAATGATAGTTTTCCCCCTATATTGAAACACTAATTATTCTAGGGAATTGAGATTTTTTATATGATTTATTTGTTATTACTAAATTTATTGTAAGTAAAACAAAAAGGTTAAGGTGCTTGAAGTGCACTCCTCAACGAGTGTTGCGCTTCTCTACCTTCAAAAATATTATTTTATTGTGTCATTGAAAGTATTGTCATATTTGTTTGTTTATGAACTGACATGTGTTAATGATTATGATTTGGTTGGTTGTTTAGTGAGCCTTATTTTTTCTATTTTCTCTCTAGAAAAGCACAACATGGTCCTCTTTGTTATTAGTATTTCAAACTTTAGTTCATAGTCTTTTTATTCATGAATTTCAATTTGACATGTATTGTTTTTCTTAAGTTGATCATTATTCCTTTTATTTCTAATTTTTCCCTTGATCTTTTTGAAAGAAAACAATTAGTGGTTTTCATTTTATCCTTCATACCAAAATTTATAGTATTATGTTTTTTTAATTTGGTCTTCATTATTTTGTTTTTTTTTTTCTTAGTCTTTTTGTCAAGGTTTAATTTATTTTTAATTTTTTCATTCAATCCAAATTTATGATATATTATTACCCATCCAGGTCTATGAACCGAGATGTATATTTTTTTTATATAAAAAAAACAATGTTTATGACACCAAACATTATTTTTTTTGTGCAAGAGAAACGCCTAAATTAGTATTACCAACAAAATACAAATGAACAATACACAAACTCACTGATTTTTTTATTGATTTTTAATAATGGTTCAAATTTATTCTATGGCATTAAGTTATTTATTTTAAAAAGCATAATATTCATCACAGTAGTTATAAATATCCCTTTTACAGGTACACCTTTTTAATTATTATATAACAATTAAGCAATCATTATAAGAATTTACAACACGAAAATATAACAAGGATAAGATGGTAATTTTCTTCAAATATATTTTGTAATTTTCAATGAAATACTAAATAACACCTTCCTCGGAAACCTATATTATGAAACGAACCCGAAGTTCTAAATTCTAGAAAACCACTTTCTTCGGAAAAGTGATTCTGAAAAGGTAACATTCCTTGGACCAATCTTCTTAATTATATTATTTATATAAATACATTTGCAGCTATGAGGGAAATTCTTGTCTCTTACCTTGATACTCTTTGAATAATAATATATATACACGAGCCGCTAGTGAGTGGCTAATATGTATATAAATATGGAAAAAAATAGGGAATATTTCATAAATATATATATATATATATATATATATATATATATAATTAAAGTATAAAGATTAAAATTAAAATAAAATATATGATTAATTTCAATCGAAGAATAAAATTGAAAAATATCAAAACTTTTATACTTAAAATATTAAGGGATTTAAAATCAATTCCAAAATTAAAAAAAATAAGGACAAAAATGAAACTGAAATATATAATCAATTTCAATTGAAGTATACAATTGAAACAAATCAAAACTTCTATAATAGAAAATTAGGACCATATCAAATAATCAAAAGCTCATGGATTGAAATGAAAACACTGTAAACCAAGGAGATTGTCATGTAATATAGCATGTAAGAGAAAGAAAATGAGAGAAAAAGATCAATCAATTACCGTTATGTATCTAACCATCATGGAACGTCACGTGCACCACCATGACAAAGAGGATATGGTGGTGCATCTGGTGAGAATCCAAATGAATATTTTGAACCACTGCACTTGCCGCTGAAGAGACATGTGTTTATATATATATATATGTGAACATGGTTTTCTGCGCGCAGCTTTCAGACCTACCATTTCAATGCATGTTTGGTAGTGCGGTAAAAGTTTTTTTTAAAGTGTTTTTTGATTTAGAAATATATTAAAATAATATTTTTATTTTATGTTTTTAAAAGTTATTTTTGATATCAATATATAAAAATAATCTAAAAACACTAAATTTTTTAATTTAAAAATACTAAACAAAAATTAAATAAAATTTAATTTTTTCAAAAACACTTTTAAAACTACGTGGCGAAATTCCAAATAGTGGCAGGTATCGCCAGCTGAATTTCCACCGAGGGTGGCATAAGGAAATACTGTGAACTCCATGAAAAGGGATCGAATGAAAGTGGAAAATTCATGCATCCACGAATCATACGTGCACTTTGGAAACATCTGCTTCACCTTGGGAACTTGTTCGTCACTTTTAACATAGTTTTTTTTATTTATTTTTTTTCTGTCAATCGAAACACCAATCAAAGCAATAGCTTTGCATGGAATAAATCATTCATGCTTCGTCTCCGGAATTTGCTCGTCGCTTTTTAAGATATATATATCTCTTTCAATTTCTTTCGTCCTATTCTATGGAGGTGTTTGATATAGTGTTTTGGAAATGCTTTTTGAAAAAAATATGAATTTTTTTTATATTTATTTTTTATTTAAATTTAAAAAATAATATTTTTAGATTATATTTGTGTTGATGTTAAAAATAATTTAAAAAAAAATAAAAAAATATTATTTTAATATATATTTAAATAAAAATATCATCAATCACATTCTCAAAGTAGTAATATATGTGTTACCTCATATTACCATGGTGGTTTAGTTTCAGGCCACGAATTATTGCATCTGGATAGGTGCTTCCTGTATTCGATGAATTTTAGCCCTTTATCACTACTCAATTTTTATTAAAAAAAATACCAATTTATATATATATATATATATATATATATATATATATATATATATATATATATTAAAGTCAGGTTGACATTCTAGTGATGCTAAATGAATGTGTGCCTGTTTTGCTTTTTTAAAACTGATTAAAAAAATGAATTTTATTATAATTTAATTTTTTTATATATTTTTAGATTATTTTGATATGTTTAAAAAAATTAAAATAATTGTTTTGATACGTTTTAAATGAAAAATATTTTAAAAAATAATTTTAACCATACTCCCAAATAAATACTGTATTATTCCTGGAAAAACCTTTTTTTTCTGTGGTCTTGCATCATTATTAGAAGAAAGATCAACCTTAAGCTTTTTGGTCAAGAATCATGGTGACTGAAGCACTTCTCTTTTTTTGTTATCTTATAGCTTCTTTTTTTTTTGAGAATTTATGCCAAATCTCTTTTCATAATTGCTTTATTATCTAACTTGGAAAAGTAAAATAGTTATTGTTTACTTGAATAATATAAAAATAATAAATAATTAAAATGCATGTTGAAAATTTTAAAAGTACTTTAAAAATTTCTTGATTTTGAAACATTAAGTTAGAGATTTCTTGATTTTTTTCATAATGATTTATTATAATTATAAAGTTAGTTTAAGAACATTTTAGTATTTAACTAAAAAGCAAAAAACAAAAAATAACTTGTGTGTGCACATTTTACACCTTATGACATCAAAAATATAATTCTATCATGTCGTGTTTTTAATTTTGAACCTTAGTTTTTTTAAAAAGATTAATTAGTTTTATTTTTATATTTTAATTCAATTTGATGATACTATATCATTTCAATTTTATCCCCATTGTTTTGATATTAATTTTTTTCTTGACTCTTCTATAAAAAAAAATTCTAATCTATATCTTTATCTTTATTTTTTAATTAAACATGTTATGTCTTTATTGTCTTCATATTTTTTGTTTCAAAACAATAACTAAATAGTATCTCATGTATAAGAAAACAAGTAAAAATAAATTACCTTTTCTAGTTATTTAAACAATTAGGAGGAGCACGTGACATTTTAGGGATAGATTTGCAACATTTGAGAACAATAGGGGTGAAAATGAAAGCATGCCTTAGAAAACATAAACCTATCTTTGAAATTGATGTCGTTTTCAACGACTAGCAGGTGATAATTTACTTGAAGTTCTCTCCTTTGAAAAGGAGATCCTATAATTGAGTTCTACTTTCTATGGTGTGTGAAAACTATCCTTTTCCTATACAAATTTCCAAGTTGTGCAAGGACTTTCCCATTAAAAAAATTATATATTTTTTTCTTCTAAAAAAGGGTATACTTTTTGCCTTGCAATTTGGAAAGTCATGTATTTTTTTTTCATTAATGGATGTATTTTTATTTTTTTTACTTCCAACTAAGTTCCTGAGTATAATTGTGGTTGTTTTGAAAAATATTTTTCATTTAGAAATGTAATAAAATAATATTTATTATTATTATTATTATTATTATTATTATTATTATTATTATTATTATTGACATCAGTAACTGAAAGTAAGCTAAAAACATGAAAAAAATATAATTTAAATAAAAATAAAAAAAATTATTTTTTTTCAAAAATATTTTTGAAACACGGCGGTGAAAAACAGGGAGGCAGGATTTGTCTGGTTGCAATAATATAAATCAAAACTTATCAATTGGATTGCACTATTTTCTTTTCAAAAAGGTGAGGCTATCAGGAATGGTGATGAGAAAAGGATAATATTGATATTTGACTGATTCTTTTTACAAATTATTAAGCAATTATTTGAACCCTTGGTTTTTATCACACTTTTTATCATACTTATTAAACCTTGCATGAACAACGGGTCAACTCGCGACTCGAGCAAAACTTTATCAAGACCCTATTTTATATATTTTTTAAAAAAAATTCAAAACGACGTCATTTTAACTCGAAAAAATAATCATAACAACATCAATTTAATTAACCCGGGTTATCTCACCCACATTATGCCCCTAAACTTAGACCAAACCATATTTCATTACTATACTAACTTTTTTTTTGGGATTCAAGAAAACCTTATTTTCTAAAAATCTATTTTGTGCGATCACGTGAACGAGTAAAACCTCGGCTGTCCCAGACTCTTACAAGAAGTGCACGCCCCGACTCGAACTCAAGATCTACTATGTAGATCTCAAACTCTTTGTCATCACCCCGTATATCTTAGACCTTCGACTTTAATATAACACGCAGAGAAAGAATTATTTTTTTTCATCTAAAAACATTAAATTATTGCATTCAGCAGGGCACTTTACTTGTTTTATGTTGTTCCAGGTTTCTTCAAACAGACAATTGTATTGTCTTTCACAAACAAAATTCATCAATGACTAATATGCATCCAAAAGGGTCACTGTCTTCCTCTTGTCTTTCCCTGCCTTGTAGACTTCTACTGGTGCAGGTGCTCTCTTCATCAATACTTACAGCAAAATCCATATATATATATACATATATATATATATATATATATATATATATATATATATATATATATATGTATGTATTAAAGTATCAACAACTTGCATTGCCATTGTAGGTTCTCCTCAAAAAACAAGGACACCATATGTTTGTTTTTTTTTCTAATAAAAAACGAAAGCAAAGAGTAATCACACCCCTATTTTTAACAAAAATAAATTAATAAATAATTAATCATTCATATACTTATTAAACAATAATAAGTATACAATAATAATTTATAGTCTAAAAAGGTGGATTATGGTTTGGATTTTAAATTATTAGATTTATGGTATTTTAAGTGGGGAAAGAATTAATATACAATAATAATTTATGCATAACTATCATTTTAATTACATTTTCCAGGTGGAAATTATATGGTATTGTGGAACTAAATTACATATATTTTAATATTATATAGTTAACTATTATGTTTATATTCGATTTCAATAGAAAAATAAAATAAAGTACCTAACAAAGTATCCTTACAAATCAAGAATCATAAGATTGTCTCTTTCATTATGGACGATTGAGGGATTTTATCTCTTTAAGTTTTTTTTTTTTTTTAATTTATTATTTCTTGGTCTAGAGAAAGCTTCAATCCGTAGGATTTCCCTAACCCTAGTGTAATTTGCTTCTTCTTTCCAAAATATTTTTTTTTTGTTTTAAATTAATATTTTTTTTGAATGTTTAAAAAAAAGTCGAAAAAAAAATTGAATGCATTTTCAAATAAAAAATTCTTCAAAAAATAAATTAATGCTATATTACATATTTGCATTTTAAAATATATTAAAATAATTTTTTAATATGTTTTATATTATCATATCAAAACTACTAAGAAATATTAAAAAATTTTAAGCTAGATATACTTTTAAAAACAAACCGTCATAACCTTCATGTTCTTCAAGTCAATTTATTTTATATTTTAAAAATGATTGAAATTATTATATTTTGTTTTTAAATTATTTTAATATATTAATTTAAAAAATAATATATTTTTTTAAAATATATAATTTTGATATATATTTAAGACAATGAATTAAGAGAAAATATATTCCAAGTTCACTATTGTCTATGCGCATAGTGACCTCCTCGATTCCATTACTGTTACTGCTGTTAATATTGGAATTAAACCACCATTTCTATTCTTAGGTACACCTAAGGTCTTCTGTGTAGAAAAATCCAGCACCAGCATCACCACTCTCCAAATCCGAACCTGCTCACCAGGGCTTCCCTTTTTAGCAATTACTCATACACCGCATTCCCTCTTTCTCTCCTCAAAACTTGATTCTCTCCCTTGGCTTCTTCCGTACTGAAACAAATCGCAAAGTTTCGAGGAGATTGGGATTTGTAAGTGTGTTTTTTTTATGATAATTTTGCTTCTTTTAAGGTTAAGATTGATGCTATGCATGTGGTCTTGTTTCAGTTTAGTTCTTTTACATTGAATTCAATCACTTTGTGGTCTTGATTCAGTTTTGCTCTTTTACATTGAAATCAATCATTCAGTGCCTTTGTTGACCATTTCTGAGCAAACCCACGTAAAAAAAACTCAAGCTTTATACACATATGCATAAAAAAAGGCACAATCTTATTCATATTTTGTTATGTTTATGTTCTTATCTGTGCAAAGGGGACAAACTTGGAGGGTTTTTTTTTGTTAGTTATTGTTGATTGTGGAGTGTGGGCTTATGCTCCAGTAAATCACGGAAGCTTTGGAGATTGCAACATTTTTGGATGTCATGCTATTAGATTGTTGTTCCTGTTTATAGAAAGGCGGTGAGTGGTGTATTAATTAGACTGCGCATGTAGTGACATGTGTGTATTTGTTGCTGTAAGCTGATATATCTTGATTTATGGTCATGTGCTGCTATATTTATGCAGGATTGGAAGGAGGTGAGGTTTAGCTCTGTGGGTTTTTGCAGTCGAAAGAGGTAAAGGGTTTGCTATTTTTCAAGTACTTGAGTTGGTTTTAGTTGTTCAAATAATTAACAAAGAAGGTTAAAGGAGAGGAAATTGAGTTGTTTTGTTTACTGGGTGGATAAAATCAGTGGAAAGAGGGAAGCCTTAATGGATTTGAAGGTTGGATTCAAGTGTACTAATAATATGAGAGGAAGGATCAGGTCAATTAAGCTCCTTTTGAAGGTACTCTGATTGAAAAGAGGGGAGAGGTTATTAGGAGAGTGCTTGGTTTTATAAAAATGGAGAACCCCTTCTCGTCAAAAGAAAAGGGGACGGGTTATTGGGCTTCTCCAAGAGCTCAGATGGATGGTGTCACACCTTTAGATGGTGCTCCGAGGAATTTACTTCTTGAGGACCCATTCAACAATTTTTCAGAGCTTATGAATTTTGATATGTATGCTGAATGGTGCAGCAGCCCATCAGCTATGGATCAAATGCTTGACCCATTTGGTATGCCAATTTTTCCATCAACATCCTATCCTTCCTTTGATCCAGGAAGTTTTGCTGCACAAAATTCTGCTCTTGTACAGAATACAACAAATGCTGCTGGGACTTGTTACAATGGCGGGGATAAAGTGGTGCTTCAGCAAACAAATTCCCATTTTTGTTATCCCACAGATTCAATTGATACTGATGATTTGGGTGCAAGGCACACTAATGATGTTGGTCAACAAAATCATTTCTCAAACTTGACAAATCCTATTATTTCTCGGCCACTTGGACCATCACTTGATGAGAGGATGCTAAGGGCATTATCCTTGTTGAAGGTTTCATCTGGAGGTGGTTTTTTGGCACAAGTGTGGGTTCCCATAAGGAATGGGAATCAATACATGTTAAGCACTACAGAGCAACCATACTTGCTTGATGAAATGCTAGCAGGGTTCCGAGAGGTGTCTAGAACTTTTACGTTCCCTGCAGAAGTGAAGCCTGGCTTTCCTCTAGGGCTTCCTGGTCGTGTATTCATTTCCAAAGTTCCAGAGTGGACCTCAAATGTAATTTATTATAGCAAGGGTGAATACTTACGAGCAAAGCAGGCAGCTGATCATAAAGTACAGGGTTCTTTTGCATTACCGATCTTTGATCCTGATGAGATGTCCTGCTGTGCTGTTCTGGAACTTGTCACTGTGAAGGAGAAAACGGATTTTGATTCAGAGATGGAAAATGTTTGCAATGCACTTGAGGTTAGTTTCATTTGACTACACATTCTAGTATAGAAGCTTTCTCTCTCTTTTATCTGTCTCTGCTCCTCAATTTAGTTGATAAATTATGCAAGTTGCCTAGCAACCTGTTTCCCATTTAAAAAATCTAATAAAAGAGAGAAAGGGAAGAAATTGTTTGTTCTGGAGTGTGAACAGAATGTTGATCATAAATAAGTTTCTCCCTTTGGAAGCCTCTTGTTGTACCTTCTGCAATATCTTTGGACTCAAGTCCAGTGTGTAAGCACAGACTCTTTCTTGGTATGTTGTTGATGGATAAATTCCTTTCCCTCACTATTATGTTTTAGAATCATAATATAATGCATTTTTTTTCATGAAGAAAATGTTAGATTTATCTGCTGGGAATTACTTTGTTATCTTGAATATTCTGCATCATTTAAGGATGCAAGCAAAATTGTTGCATATGAGGGGATATATCTCAACTTCCTGGATTTTGTTTTTCTACTTCTAAAACAACTACTGAAACATCAAAGGTTTTGGTTTTAGATTAAATTGGGTTAAAGTGGTTAACTTTTAACCCGTTAATCTTGTTTGGTAAACTTTTAACATCCAAAAGGGGTCTTATTTCTCTACCCCCATTTATTTGTTTGGTAATTTATTTATTTATTATTTTTTGTAAGGGGAGAAAACTTTACAGTTTAGGGGTTATTTTTTTTTTTAATTTTTATGTGCATTTCTCTCTCTTCCTCCACCACACCACTCAATTTCTCTCTTTTCATTTGACTTATTAGGCCCCACTACCACACTTCGTTTCCTAATTTTTAATTTTATTTTCTGTAAATTACTAATTTTAAAATTTATTGATCCCCACCATCATATATTTTTAATACAATTATCAGACATCCTTAACACTTCACACTTCAACTATTTCCTTACCCCATTAACACCTCATACATTAACACTTGACCTCTAACCGTTAACTCCGAACCAAATGCAACCTAAGGATTCTCCTGAGCTAGTTGAGTGTATGGAAGTCCATGCCTTTTGGTTTCACTGAAGCATCCTATTTCTAAAAGTTCTTATTTCATCACCCGGACAATTTTTGCATCTTGAAATTTATGCATCAATGATCAAAGCTTGCCAGTTCATGTGGTGACCATATGAATCAGAATCCAAACTTTTATGAGCAAATACATGTCAGATGGTACCCTTAATTGTTGACTCTGTGGTTTGCAGGCTGTGAACTTACGGAGCACTGCAGCTCCTCGACTTCTTCCTCAGGTATTTATCAGCAACTTCCCTTTTGTTTTTTTATTGGATAATTCTAGCATTCACACCCAAAAGAAAAGGGGAAAAACACATGCCTGCAATTTGATAATGAAATAAACTAGAGAAAACGATTAGATGGCTTTCACTTTGAACTCTTCTGTTTTCACTCAGCACTTAATCTAAGGGAAATTATTACTTTTCAGTGTCTCTCAAGCAACAAAAGAGCTGCCTTGTCTGAAATAGCTGATGTTCTACGAGCTGTATGCCATGCACATAGATTGCCACTGGCTCTCACATGGATTCCTTGCAATTATACCGAGGAAACTCTTGATGAAATCACAAAAGTGCGTGTCAGGGAAGCCAATTCAAGGTCAAGTGGTAAATGTGTACTGTGCATTGAAAGTACAGCTTGCTATGCGAATGGCAAAGAGATGCAAGCTTTTGTGCATGCATGTGCAGAACATTATATTGAGGAAGGGCAAGGTATAGCTGGAAAAGCACTGCAATCAAATTGTCCTTTCTTCTTCCCTGACGTCAAGGCATATGATATAACCGAATATCCATTTGTTCATCATGCACGCAAGTATGGTCTGAATGCTGCAGTTGCAATCAGGCTAAGAAGTACCCACACTGGTGACGAGGACTATATTTTAGAGTTCTTTCTCCCTGTCAATATAAAGGGCAGTTCAGACCAACAACTCCTGTTGAACAATCTCTCAGGTACCATGCAGAGAATTTGTAAGAGTTTGAGAACTGTTTCAGAGACAGAATCTGTTAGGCAGGAATATTCTGAAGATGGTTTGCCAAGAGAAGCAGTACCAAGTATAAGATCAATGTCCATTTCAAAGGGCAGCTCTCAAACTGCATTATCAGAAGGAAACTTGAATTCAACTTCCAAGATGCCTTTTAATAAGCCTGATTCAAAAAATGATCAAACAGAATCAAATAGCTCTAATGAACAGGTAACTTCCTTGAAGACGTATTTGTCCCTTTTGGTTACTTTCCTGAAAAAGTAGAAATAGTGAGCTTATGGTGTTGAATTCTAACTACTTTTTTTATATAAATATTTTGCACAGAAAATGAATGGATCTAGAAGACAGGTGGAGAAAAAGAGAAGCACAGCAGAGAAAACTGTGAGCCTGAGTGTTCTTCAGCAATACTTTTCTGGAAGTCTCAAGGATGCTGCAAAAAGCATTGGTGGTGAGTTCCATATCATGTATATAATTATGAAATCAAACTTAGTATCTAACCTTTCTGAAAAGCTTTTCATTTGAGTCAAGAAATTTTCCACTATTGAAATTCTTTTTTAGACCATTTAGCTTCATTAACCAGGGTTCTTTTATTCCTGGTATCGATGAAACTAGTCATTTGTGATGAAGTGTTGGTGGTTACCTTGTGTTATTTCTTTTCCCAAGGCCCATTATCAAAAAGATCTTCTTAGGATAGGATAGCCTTTTTCCCATCTTGTAGAAGAATTAGTTGTTAATCTTTAAACTTCCTTCTTGTGTAGTTTGCCCCACAACACTGAAAAGAATTTGCAGACAACATGGAATATCCAGATGGCCATCCCGCAAGATAAACAAGGTGAACCGCTCATTAAAAAAAATACAGACTGTGCTTGACACTGTTCAGGGGGTAGAAGGAGGGCTGAAATTTGATCCCACCGCAGGTGGTTTCATTGCTGGGGGAGCCATGATGCAAGAATTTGATCTCCGAAATGGCTTTGTATTTCAAGAGAAAAATCTGTCCAACAGAAATTCTGAACCAGCTAGCCATGATGTAGTTTCTGTACGTCAAGCTCCATGTACTGATGGCAGTAATTCTACTGTTAAAGTAGAAAATGATGAATGTCATATAGGTAGCAGGGGAGTATTAAAGGAATCTTGCGTTTATGCGATTGATTGTAGTGAAGATTCCAAGTCAGCTGCAATGGATGCTGGATTATGTGAGCAGGCTAACTTTGGCTCTGGACCTTGGGCTTGTCATGAAAATAACGTCACGGGTTCTCTTGCAAAAGCAGGCAACAAATGGGGCATGAAAAATACTGGTATTATACTAGAGAATTTGGACTCTCGCTTTGTGTCTCAAAGCTCAATTTTTGCCAAGGAGATGGATACCAAAATGGAGGGTGATGATGGAAATGTAGAACATAACCAGCCTACTTGTTCAAGCATGACTGACTCGTCAAATGGTTCTGGTTCAATGATGCATGGCAGTATATCAAGCTCTTCAAGCTTTGAGGAGAGGAAGCATTCAAAAGTGCAAACTAGTTTTGGTGATGCTGATTTTAAAATTACTGTAAAAGCTAGTTACAAAGAAGATATAATCCGCTTCAAGTTTGATCCATCAGCGGGATGTTTCCAGCTCTACAAAGAAGTATCAAAGAGGTTCAAATTGCAAACTGGAACATTCCAGCTCAAGTATCTAGATGACGAAGAGGAGTGGGTACTGTTGGTGAGTGACTCTGACTTGCAGGAGTGCCTGGAGATAATGGAAGATGTTGGGACTCGTAATGTGAAGTTCCTTGTTTGTGACGCTGCCGCGCCTTTTGCAATGGGAAGCTCTGGCAGCAGCAATAGCTTTTTGGTAGGAAACTCCTAGCACATGGGTAATGCGTTACATGGGCCATCTGACTTTCGCTAGTGTCTTTCTTTTTTCCTTCTGGCTAGGTGTTTTGCTTTTTCCCGAGATTTCATGACTATGCAGGTTCTGCATCATACTAGGTGAGTTATTCTATGGAAGTTGACATGGGGAAATATGAACTGTCTATACTTTCTCTGCATTTCTTCCTTTCGAAATTTATAAGAACCAGTCACAAAGTGGAAGACATGCTGTTCTTTGGTGATGAGTCCCCACTGGGCTAACATGAAGTACAACTGAATAGCCCCAGCACAAACTTATCTTCTATGTTTGGTTGTCAGAATTCCAGAAAAGAAAGAGAGGGGATAAAACTAGGGAAAGTAGAGGAGATATGATTTTGTATGAAATGTTATATGTTAATATGTAGTGCTGTATATGCTAGTAGTGGCAAAGGAGGTTGTAGTTTTAGAAACAATCAGGGCACTGTATTCTTATGTTATCTACTGAGGAGCCCTTAAATATAGATTGTACAGGGATTACATAATCAATCTGAGACAGTGGAAATGTTTAAGTTTGAAGGTGTTCCTTTTATACTCTAGCTGTCAAATGTCGTTGTTTGTTAAGTGAGAAAAAATTTAGTTATCCCAGATTCTTACAAGATAAGTATGTTTTGACTTGAAACCGAGATCTGCAATGCAGATTTTAAGTTTTTTTACACCATGTCACAATTCGAGCTACTAGATCAATGGAACTCATTGAGCATGCATTCACTGTGCATTTTCACAAAGCAACTGCATTTGATGTCTGAGTATAGTTAATCTGGTTCGCTCCACCTTATTTTTGGAGGGTTTACGATCTGGTAATTCTTGAAATAGTTGAGAATTTAAAGATTAAAGGGCTCTTTCTATGGTTAAAGGGTATTATATAGAAGTATAATACCGATTTACAGCTTATTTGGAGACGCAGAATTTCCAAAGAAATCAGAAGCAGCAAAAGCATGTTGCTTCTATTATCTTTTTTTAGTGGTGTTTGAGAGTGCTTTTTGAAAGTGCTTTTGAAAAAACATATATATATATTTTATATTAAATATTTTTGGTATTTTTAGATCATTTTAATATGCCGATGTCAAAAATAATTTAAAAAATATATAAAAAAAACATTAATTTTAATGTATTTCTAAATAAAAAATATTTAAAAATAATTTTTAATCATAATCTCAAACAGGCAATAGAAACGTGGGTTAGCAAACAGAGCATTTGCTTGATAATATATTAAGGCTTGGGATGTATGATATTAACTTTTGAAATGCTTTTGCTAGATAATATAAACTAATGGATAGAGTATAACATTTATAAATTAGTAATCTTGATTAAATAATAATTTTCATTGGTCTTGGGACCACTTTGGTCAATTAATAATTCACTAAGATAATATATATATATAAAAACATAAATCTCACTTGATATATAAATTAATAATCTTCTTATAGATCTAAACTATACACACATGACTCTAGAAATTGATGTCTTACTAAACCTCATCTAACTTTTATGAGTGCATTACAGAGCTATAATATAGTGTTTTTGTATTGCAAGATACAATTATGTAATGTGGTTATTGCTTCCACCACATAATTGTTGTCTTCAACTTCATGTTCTGTCATTAAGTTTAGTTTTACGATAACATTATTATTTTTTAAATATTTTTGAAATATATATATATATATATATTACTTAAAATTAAATATTTTGTGGCATTTTATATCATTTTAATATGTTGATGTCAAAAATAATATTTAAAAAAATTGAAAAAATATTATTTTGATGTATTTTTGAACAAAAAAACATTTTCAAACAATCCTATTCCTATAATATTTTTGTTTGACTTCATGCTGATAATGAATATTAATTAAGTATACATTGAATGTAATTTTAGTGTGTTAAAAAGATTGATAAATCCATAAATTATATTAAATAAGATCAATAACAGCCAACAACTGGTTATAACTATATGATCTTCACAAGTATGAGCAGCAGGAAAGGAAAGGAAAAGTCCATGTCAGCAACATAAATGCAACAATCAGCACAACTGGATCATTGAAGCAGGGAGGCAAGAGAGTGTAATAATAACAATCATAAAATAATAATAAATAAATAAATAAAATTAAAAACAGAAACAGAATAAAGACAACTCTTTTCCTGGTTTTGCCTTCGCAGCTGGTGGCTTGGTCTTACCAATAACTGATGCCTTGTCTCTTCAACTCACATGGCATCTAATCCTCAACAATCAGGTTTGTCTTGAAAAACATCATAAACCCGTCTTTCTGATTCTCTCAAATTATGATTTAAGTTTTACGTGCCTACCCTTTTTATTTTGAGATGATCTTCAGTTGAAATGAAAGAGGATTGATTTATGGGCTTGGGGTATTAGTAATCAAGAGATGATGGGATATTTTTTTGGTTTTAAAGATGGGATTTTTATGGGTTTTTGATTGTAACTATGGGTTTGTGGAGTTGGGTTGTGTTTGGTAGGTGAGAAAAATATGAAAGAAAAGAAGAATTGGGGTATTTTCTATTTGATAAAAAGTAATATCGGGGTTGGTGTTGGTGACAGTTAGAGTAATAGTTTGAAGGTCTTTTTAGATTAGAAAATTGTGAACTTTCTTTTTATGGGATTCTGTCTTTGATGATGGAATAGAATTTCTTCAGATTTTTTGTTAGGACTATTGAGTTGAAGTTGTGGAAGCCAAAAGGTTCTGTAATCATGTGGAGACTTGTTCTGATTCTAAGTTATGCTTGAGTTGTTTTTGGAGGATGCTTAGGAAACATGATTTTTAGCTTTTTGTGTAAAAGTTTATTCTTTCTTTTTCTCTCTTGCATTGCCTTCTCTTCTGGCATCTTTTTTTTAATGTCTCAACTTGCTGTGGTTTATTTTGTGAACTGTTGATTATGCTGAAAATGTATTTCCTTGAGCTGAACTTAACTGCCAAGATGCTTTTCATTAGCTCCGTAAAAATCATGTCATTTCTCTTCTCCACACGCAATCTTTTGGCCTTGTTAACTCCTTAAGGTGTATTTTAATATTCATTTGCTTTACTTTGTAAGATTTTTTATCTGTGAGATAATCATGTGGTTGGATATTGCAGCTAACAATCCTCCTCCGAAACCATGGGAGCGAGCTGGTGGTTCTTCTGGTGCTACACCTTTTAAGCCACCATCAGCTGGCAGCACAAGTGATGTTGTTGAAGCTTCAGGAACTGCAAGACCTGGAGAAATTGTTCAAAGTTCTGGTAATACCACAAATGCTGTTGGTAGGCCTCTTCCTGCAAGACCTTGGGAGCAGAGTTACAGCCCAAGCAACTACGGAGGTGAGTAATGATTAGCAATATGAAGGTTTACTATACACTCTGATGGTTGAATCTTTTTTAACACTTTTTTCTGTTAACCTGATTCAGGGTATAATTCCACTCTGAACTACAATTCTGGATATGGTTCAGGGACCTATGGCTCGGGGACCTATGGCTCATCTTATGGTGGGGTTGGAGGATTATATGGTGGAGGGATGTATGGAAACAGCATGAATAGAGGCGGCTATGGTGGGCTTTATGGTTCTGGGATGTATGGTGGTGGAACGTACAATAGTGGTTTTGGAGGCGGCATGGGTGGTTATGGAATGGGCATGGGTGGTTATGGAATGGGCATGGGTGGTCCTTATGGAGCTCAAGACCCAAACAACCCATTTGGTGAACCTCCATCTCCACCGGGGTTCTGGATTTCATTTCTTCGAGTGGTAAGACATGGTTTTCTTTTGACTAGTTATATATGCTGTTTCGAGAAACGGTTGGGGGTGTAGATATATTTTATTAATAGACTTGGCCCTGCTAAAGGTTTATCAAACTTGAAGTTGGTTAAGACCTAAGATTTCTTCTAATTAGATTACCAATTTTTTACTGGGTTTTTATCTGTGTTTTACTCGGTTGCATCGCAAAAAATAACTTGCAGTTTTGTATGCCTTTGACGGAATAAAATTGTTTTACTGCTTGTAATAAGATTGTCCACTGCTTGAACTCTTTTTTCATGGCTGCAAATTGCTACAATGTTATTAATTAGTTCTCAAACATTTCTAATTAGTTCCATAGATTTTATTCTTCTCGGGACACTCACCATTTTCTCTATGTTGACAGTTGCAAGGAGTGGTGAACTTTTTTGGCCGCTTATCAATTCTCATAGACCAGAATACACAGGCTTTTCACATGTTCATGACGGCGCTTCTTCAGGTTTTCGTCGCATCTTTTTCCTTGCACTCTGTTTGCTTACCTTTTCTAGCTCTCTACTCTTTTGCTTCTTTCTGTTTCTGATACTGCCATTGAGCATGATCAAACCTATGCCATCCAACTTCATAGTATTAACTAGTTCTCATTCATTTGAGCTACATCACGATTACTTCATGGAATGCATCACTGTTTGTGAGACTGCATTTATTTAATTCCCATTTTTTATTTAAGTTTAGTGTTAATGGATGGAGGGCTTCATTGTGTTTCACACTATTAAATGTGTTTGGCACCGTGTTCAGAATTGCTTTTAAAAAAAAATGAATTTTTTATTTTTACTGTAAATTAAAAAAAAAAATTGGTGTTTTTAGGTCATTTTGATGTGCTGATGTTTAATATGATTTTTTAAAAATAAAAAAACATTATTTTGATGCATTTCTGAAGGAAAAACACTTTCAAAAGCAACTTCAACCACACTCCCAAACATGCACATTTCACTTCTCTGAGTTGAAGTTTCTAGACGACCATCTTTTCCAAAACTCAAAATTCTTTGAGCTGCAGCGCAAGGAACACCTGTCTTCTAAAAATAAAATAAAAAACATCAATTTGATGCATTTTTGAACGAAAAAAACTTTCAAAAGCAACCTCAACCACACTTCCAAACAAACACATTTCACTTCTCTGAGTTGAAGTTTCTAGACAACCATCTTTCCCATAACTCAAAATTCTTTGAACTGCAGCGCAATGAACATCTGTTCTTTGATATCCAAATCATTAATTAGTTAATTGCTCTTCTTATGACAGCTTTTCGATCGCTCTGGCATGTTGTATGGAGAGTTGGCTAGATTTGTGTTGAGGCTGCTGGGGATCAGAACAAAGCCGAGGATGGTCAACCCACAAGGTCCCAATGGACCTCCTCTTCCAGGAATGGAAGGTGCAAATGCGAACCCTCGCTACATTGAAGGGCCAAAGGCTGCTCCAAGTGGTTCTTGGGATAATGTTTGGGAAAATGATGCTGGCAAATGAGTGAATCTATTATTCTTTCTTGATAGAAAAAGACATCTCTAGTGAATGAAATGTAATCTCTAATTGAATTTGATCTAAATTTAATAGCGAGAACAATTATTGGCATGCTGAAAACCTGGTTTCGATGCCGAAACCTGTTTGTAAGTGTGATTGAGATTGTTTTTAAGAGTGTTTTTATTTAAAAATATATCAAAATATTTTTTTTTTATTTTAAAAATATATCAAAAATGGTTCTTGGGACAATGTTTGGGAAAATGATGCTAGCAAATGAGTGAATCTATTATTCTTTCTTGATAGAAAAAGACATCTCTAGTGAATGAAATGTAATCTCTAATTGAATTTGATCTAAATTTAATAGCGAGAACAATTATTGGCATGTTTGAAAAACCCCGGTTTCGATGCCGAAACCCGTTTGTAAGTGTGATTGAGATTGTTTTTTAAGAGTGTTTTTATTTAAAAATATATCAGAATATTTTTTTTTTATTTTAAAAATATATCAAAAATGGTTCTTGGGACAATGTTTGGGAAAATGATGCTAGCAAATGAGTGAATCTATTATTCTTTCTTAATAGAAAAGACATCTCTAGTGAATGAAATGTAATCTCTAATTGAATTTGATCTAAATTTAATAGCGAGAACAATTATTGGCATGCTGAAAACCTGGTTTCGATGCTGTAACTTGTTTGTAAGTGTGATTGAGATTGTTTTTAAAAGTGTTTTTTATTTAAAAATATATCAGAATATTTCTTTATTTAAAAAAAATAAGGGGAGGATAGTAACTTCATTGTAATGTCAAAGTATTCATGTTGAGACAACTTTGGCTGTTCTAGATCAACGAGCAGCGAATGGTTATTACATCATGTGAATTTAATTGTGACAGCTTCACTGGAATCTGGTCAAAATTGACTCTTGTTTTTGAAAAAATTGAAAAAAAAATTATTTTTTATTTTAAATTAACAAAAATGGGTATTTTTTTGATAATTTTGATTTGCTAATGTCAAAAATAATTTTTAAAAAATAAAAAAATATATTATTTTAATATATTTATATAAAAAAATATTTTTAAAAATAATCTCAATCACACTTTCAAACAGATCCGGTTTAAACCGGCCTGTTTCGGTTTGGTTTTGTTTTTTAACTAGAAAACTGAAAAATAGTTTTTGTTCTCTTAGGGTATTTTTTTTTTTTACTTTAACCAAGTTTTGACTTCTCGCATTAAGACCATAAAAAATGATAAATTTTTTTACTTATATGACAAATGTGTTTTCTTAGGCTTGTTTTAAAAATATATTTATATTAAAAAAAACATCAAATTAATATTTTTTTATGATAATTTTGATGTATTAAGATAAAAAAAATATATTTTATTATATTTCCAAATAAAAAAGTATTTTTTAAGAGTATCATATATACACACGAAACCATATATACACAAGATACAAAGATTTAAAAACATTTTTCATATAAGATAAGAAAAAACAATAAAATGGAATTTTTTTCAGGAATATAAAATCATGGGAATGCAGCGACCATCATAGAACTGAAAGTCTTTTTCGATGAATTTCACGTCCAATTACAGAAGTGACAGGTTTAAAATTCAATGAATTATTTCAAATCTTTTGAAGTAATTTTTCATTTTCATAATTTACACCATGGAATGACAATTTAGAGTTATTTTGAATCAACAATGGAAATCGTTGACCCCTTGACTAAAATATTAAAAAGAAAATAGAACATATTTCATGAAAACTCATCATACTTCTTGCTAACCACATCACATTATGAAGAGCTAGCACAAACATGAAATTTAACGAGCTAGGTTGTGTTTACACTCTGGTTGCATTGAAAACACACACAGTTTATTAATAGTTTCTGCAAGAGCAGCAACGCATCCAACCGCACAGGGGAAAGCACAGTATCTTTTTTATTCTTCCCCGGCCACCATCGCAGCCCTGCAACTACAACATCAAAATGAAAAGATAGCAATACATAGAACCATCGATTGATAAGAAACCTTGTTCATCACAATATATTGGACGATTATTCGGAAACTCGAAGTTGATAGATACGACTCTCAGCAACCTGATCCATAGCAGACCCCGACTGGATACAGGCATCCACAATTTCCGCAGCAATTCGTCGGCTGGAACATGCAGAAGCCTCCACTGGGGAGACAACCGAGCTGGTTGCTTCCATCTTGCAGCAGTATGTTTGAAGTGAGCAGTGGTGGAAATTGGCGCACGGCAAGGGTGGACTGAGCAATGGTGGCAGCAAAAACCACGGCAACCATCAGCACCAGGGTGATCTTCTTGCTGTGCATGATCTCCGTCTTCCTCTTGATCTTCGACACTCTGACTAATTTTCTTCCCGAGTTTTATGATACCTTTGCCTGAGACTTCAATTTATAATGGCGGGAGAGATACACAGGCTGTGTTAATTTGCCATCAGTAATTGAATATCCGCAGGCGCGGGGTTGTTAGAGCACGACTGTGGTAGGATTGTGACACGTGTCAGAAGAGTAGAGGCTGTGATGGTTGATGAGCAGTAAGGATTGATCATGCAGAAAGTGTGTGAAAAACAGAAGTTGATGAGCACGTAAGGATTGATCATGCAGAAAGTGTGTGAAAAACAGAAGTACAATTCAGTTTCTCTTCTCTCTCTCTCTCTCTCTCTATTTCATTTATATACAATTCAGTTAATGAGATTATTTTATTTTCGATAATAATTATTGGTCAAAATTAGATTATTTTCTACAAACTACGGTATGTTTGAGAGTATGATTGAAGTTATTTTTTAAAATATTTTTTTATTTATAAATATATTAAAATAATATATATTTTTTTATTTTTTAAAAAATTATTTTTGACATCAACATGTCTAAATAATTTAAATACACAAAACAAATTTGTGACGGTCACCACCAAGGTAGTCAAAATCGCGAGCCAACTCGCAAAATCATACGATTTTGCGAGTTGGCTCCGAAAACCTGGTTGGACCGGAAAGAAAAATCGAAACCGGTCAAACTCGGTCAAACTCGTAGAAAAATCGTTTAAAATCGTAGAAAAATCGTAAAAAATCGTAGAATAATAATAATAATAAAAAATAATAATATTTAATTATTTTTAAATTCATTTTTTAAATTTAAATATAATTAAAAATAATAATTTTTGTACGGACATTTTACGATCTTTCTACGATTTTACGATCCGATCTTACGATCCGATTTTTCAGAGCCCTTTTCGATCCGTGTCAAAATCTCGATTTTGACTGCCATGGTCACCACATGCCTCAAACCACGTCACATGCCAAGTTCCAATTATTAATTATTAATTAATAATTAATGACCGTCACGATAAAACAATTAATGATATATTAATATAAAGTATTGAGAATGCAGTCCTCACCGCAAGTATTCATTTCTTTTTTAATGCAATTGTTAAAATCAATGTGGTAGTGGAGCTTCAAAAATATTTTATTTTATTTCTTTTTTATTTTTGTGTTTATCTTTTATCCTATGCACAAATATCAAGTAGATATAACTTTAATGCCATAAAAGTTGTCAAAAACTATATATATATCACTTAACCATGTTTTCAGAGAAAATTATCACTTCTGGTTATATGAACCTTTTCAATGTCCCGAAAAATATTAAGGAACCATCTTATCTAAAAGTTTAAACTGATAGGTGAGATCCCAGAATATGATTATATTATTCTCTAACATAACTCCTTCAAGTGAAAGCCTTTTGGACTTGAACTTGCACAGACTCACATTATCTTGTGCTTGATTTTTTTTATCAAATAGAATGAGGGTGGTGAGATTCGAACTCGTGACTGTTGGGTCAATAAGGCTCTGAAAAATATTAAGGAACCATCTCATCTAAAAGCTTAAGCTGATAGGTGAGATCCCAGAATATGATTATATTATTATTATCTAACACAATCCCCTCAAGTGAAAGCCTTTTGGACTTGAAACTTGCACATGCCCATATTATTTTGTGCTTGATTTTTTTATCAAATAGAATGAGGGTGGTGAGATTCGAACTCGTAACCGTTGGGTCAAGAAGGCTCTGATACCATGTTAAGGAACCATCTCACCTAAAAGCTTAAGCTGATAGGTGAGGTCCCAGAATATGATTATATTATTTTCTAACAAAAAAAAAGGATTAATAGAAAAAAGATTGAAAACTATTTTAGATGAATATTATAATATATTCAATTGAATATATATAAGAAAGATTGAAAACGAATTTATCAAATAAAAATATATAGATCTCTAGTATTCTTTTCAAAATCTTAATGGTTACATTTTGACTGTTATACTAAATAGATTAGGGTGATAGAGTATATAGATACACCATTTTAATAAAAGCAATGATATAATGAAAAACAATGAAGCATAATTCTGTGAAATACTAGCATATTTGAAAATAATAATAACCTAGAAAACTATTATTTAATTTTTTTTATATAAAAAATGTTGAGATAACTTACTTTGCTTAAAAACAAAAAAGCAATTTTCTTTTAAAGTGACCTACTTTAGTTTCAAAGCATGTTTTTATATCAAAAGCAATTAAAATATTTTAATTGTGTTTGAAAGCACAACATAAAACAACTTTACAAAGAATCTAAGTGATTGTTTGATAGTGTAATTGAGATTGTTTTTAAAAGTGTTTTTCATTTAGAAATACATTGAAATAATGTTTTTTTTATTATTATTTTTAAAAAATATTTTTGATATCAACACATGAAAATGATCTAAAAAGACAAAAAAATATTTAATTTAAAATAAAAAATAAAAAATTATTTTTTTGCACATAACTACCGGGGGCATTAAGATTATTGCTAAATACAGATATACCCCTATATAAGATAAAAATGTACAGTACACGCCGGGAGATAATTTACTTAAACACCAATAACACAAGAATTTACTTGCAGATCTTGGCTGTTAAAATTATCTATCAAAAACATAGTTTTTTGAAAAATTAATAATAAAAATTAATTCTATTTTCGGAACTGCTGCACAGATAATCTATCACCTTTAGGTGTTTGATTAATGAGCTGGGTGTGTGAGATTTTCAAAAAGTCAAACTCAATCACTTGCACATTGCCGAGGAAATTTTAATGTTGCTCAGAGAGTGCTTACAGATGGAAGTAACTGGGAAACGATGTGTTGCATGCATGGATTTTTTAATGAGCACAAGCAAGAAATGTGTTGGCACACTATAATATGAACCCTAGAAGAGATCTAAATAATAATAATAACAATTTTTCTGAACAATTATTACAGGAATATTATTATCAATCTTGCAAAATCATTATATTCTCGCATGTTCAACCCTGTGAGCTGCTGCGGCTCTCTGGGATGCTTATATCCATGGGGATATGCTACTGAGGATCAGAATCATAGCCCATGCTTGTTGTTTTCTGTTTATGTAATAAATTAGGTCATGTGAATCATGATCTATGCTTCTTATTTTCTGTTTTCATGTTGCAGTGAGATTAGGGTTCATCGGGGAAGAAGAAGACAATAAAATGGATATTGAGATTTGGGAATCTAAAGAGATTTCATCTCCATAATATAAACTTTTCTTCTATGGTGCATGCAGTCCTATAGTCCGATGGATTTGTTCATATTACATATATGTATGTATGGTTGTTAGCTATATATATATATATATAGCTAACAACCATACATACTATATGTTTTTTTTGGCTTTCCATTTAGCAACACTTGGTGTTAGCTCTAATAATACACAAACATGTTTGGTTCCCTAACAGATGACACCCACAGAAAACTTTCCATGAAAATACCAAGAAAGTCTTTTTCAACAAAACCAATCAAAAATAGAGACACAAAAGTAAAAGAAAAGAAACAAAAATGAAGAGGTGCTGCTATACATGAAGGAGGCTACTCATCAAAATATACAGGTAAAAATTCCCACACAAGGTCAAATTTCCAGAGACACCACCACCTATTTCAAACCGGTTCAAGCCCCTGACTAATCTCTTCAGTACAACAATGCACTGAAAATAAAAAATGAAAAAATGGGTACCAGCATCTCCAACTCGCCACCACGATTGCCTGCGTCCAAGCATTAATATGGACATGTCAGAAACGAAGGGAGAATGAAAAGAAAAAAGAAGCTGCTTTGTAACAAGCACCATTACATTTAAAGCTGAGTCTTTATGGTGAATGATCCTATACTACGGCTGGCTAACTAGTATATGATACAGTAATCAGCATGCTATTAAAAATTCCTTGGTTCACTCAGATCAAAAACAATCAACAATTAATGCGCGCGCATGTAAGTGTGTTTTTATCATGACATTGTTAACCAAACAAGTAACAGAACAAGGCTACGATGATAGGTTACAAATTGCATGGGGCAAAGGTACACACCAGGGTTTTTTATCTGTGATGTTGGCAAGGCGGGCAAGGACATCTCTGCAAGATTGAGGTAGGAGATGTCAGAACAAGTTGCATATACACACGGCGTGTGTTCCGGATGAAATATCTAATTTTCTTGAGTAGTTGAACATTTACCTGGGGCACAAAGAGACAGGGATGACACAGAGGATGATGATGGCCATGGAGCTGCAATGTTGTCAGTCAAGTCACATGTAAAGCTGAACCCTGTCGAATTGTCCAATATAACATCGGCAGGCAGGCTTCGAAGTAGACACCCTGCAATTAAATCAGAAAGAAAAAATTATAAACAACAACAACAATATTGATTCTTTCCAGGCTGCAAAAGAGAACAGTTACTTTACAAACTCTAAGAGGCACTTTCTTTTATGTAGTAAAATGAGCAAAACCTTATTTCCATTCTCAAGCAAATTGGAAAACTCGACACCCATCCTCTCACCAGACCCCAGTTAGATCACAACCCAGAAGTTTTCATCAAATATCATAAGTACACAAATAAAACCCACAGCTTCCAGGAAGCCAACTGCCAGGTTTGGGTGGGAGATTTTCATTCAATATACAAATCATGCAATACATCCCATTCACACTTTTAGTACTGGGCATCCGTATGTTTCCAAGAAATCTTACTTCAATCTAAATATGTAATTGCAGCATATAAGTGTATTGTTGAAAGGGTGAGAGGGGCAAACCTTGTTGTCCATATGCTGTTTGGCATCCACCAACACATAATCCACAAAAAAAAGAAGTTATACATATCAGATGTAATAGAGGAATGAAATGGAGTGAGAATTTTAAAAGACTGTCAAACGAGGAAACAAACCTTGTATGCTAAAATCTTTCAAGTCAATGTCACAAAGCTCATATACATTTGTCATGACCCCACCTTGTCGTAGCTTGGACCCCAAAACTGTTGCACATATTATCGCCTGTTTGTTTGTAATTAACATTTGATTTTGTATCCCAGCAATGTATGTATTTAATGAGCTACAGCAGGAGGGATTGGGAGCAGCTACATTTCGACATGCTTTAATAACTTCTAATGGCTGTGTGAAATTCAAAGGACAAACTGCACATGAAACATTGAGTTAAAAAAAAGTAAAATAGCTGAAAAAATAAAAAAATAAAAAAAACTTATAACAGATCCTTCTTGAGTTTCACAAATTCATGACAAAGCTATGTGCACAGAAATATGTGCAAGTAAAGAAAGAAAATTAATAAGACCAATTAAGTTTGTGAACAACTATATAACAATACAGCTAACATGATTCTATCCAAAATCATGATTAGCCGGACATTTTAGTTGAAAATTGTCTTTATTTCATAGCCTAAGTTGGTGAGTAATTCAAATTAACACAAAGCATCTAGATAGATTCAAAGCAGCAGCATTTGCTGAACATATGATCTAGACTCATAACATATTGCCTACACTTTAGTTCTCTCTTCAACTATCACATCATTCCATCATGAAAAGTTCTAAGACACAGGAGAAACTCACAGAAGATGCAATATATGCACGGTAAAATTACTGACGTGCCATTGGCCACACATTTATGAAATCCAGTCCAGCAAAAACTGAGGGAGAGTTCATAAAGAAGAAAAATCATTACTACTGTACCCTTGTTAACTTTGCAGGCAGATACTATCCGGAACGCACTACTTGCAGCATCTGCTGATAGCTTCCTAGAGATATATGAAAATACCACCCCTTTACAATCACTAAGAGGATCATTATGATTAGGCACAGTCACCGAATCCTTATAATCATTGATTGTCAATTGTGTCCCAGAAATCTCAAGGGCAGCTTCCATGATTGCAGATTGGCAAATTGGTCTACAACACTCTTTAAGAGGATCGACAGTGCTGCAGGCTTCCAGTAATTTGCTTGTATTTACTATTTTCTCAAAGCTAACAACATCCTTCACAGGACACAACCCACCAGTAAGATTTAATGATTTAACAGAGCAAAGTGTTGGTATAGTGATATTGGCCCCTCTGCTTGCTAGTATACTAATGATATCTGAAAAACAATCATCAGCAACTGCATTCTGCAAAACCAACTTATCAGAGTTGCCACTGAAATAACCTTGGAATATATGGAGCAAACTACCAAGCTGTGGACAGCATATTACATTTCCTACAAGAGCTGCTAAGGGTTGAGAGCAATCAGATGCTGTTCTGTCTAAGACATTTGACATAGTGGTGAAATTTACAGGGCATTTCCCAGTTAAATTTGGCTCGTATGTGGTGGGAAAAGTTGGGTACATAGGAGCTAAATTCTCACCAGGATAAGGGTAGCGTGGGAGGACAGAAGGTGATATTTCAATAGGTCCAAAAAGTCCAGAAATAGGTGGAGTGCCAAGCTCAGATGTAGAAGAAACATGTTTAGGCTCAAGCGGGGTCTGCAATGCCACAGCTACTTGGAAACTGGATGACCAAACAATAAATAGCAAGAACTGGTGGCCTAGTGAACCTGCAACCAGTCATCAGGCAGCTATCAGCGTCAACACCCTCATCCTTCTCTATAGAAAGAAAATTTGAAGAATTCATCTATTTATAATGGCTTACCCTTTAGACAACTGAAAATCTGGAAACCCTCCATATTTCACTAGCCTTCCGGCACCATTGAATTTTGGAAAAGGAAAACCCTGCAGCACTAAATCATAACCCTAGACTTGTTCACGATGAAGCAGCAAGCAAGAATACCTGTACAAAATACAAGATTGAACAACATAAATTAAAAAATAAAGCCAAACAATTAAGACCAGCTAAAAGCACACTCCACACATACCACTGCAAATTAAAGAGCAAGCAAGCTGGATGCTTGTTTTTTCCACATGCTGAGTAACTTTTGACTAAAGAAATTCAGAAACATGCCAACCTACTCCAGCCATACTAAATTATGACAATTATTAACTAGCTAGGGAAACATAAAGCTCCTAAATTGTGCAATTAAAAGAATCCCTTATTTGCTTAGTTCAATATCAAAGTAATGAGCTTAGACTTCTACCCACAAACCTATTATCTACAGAGTATTTAACTTCACAATCTAACTATTAGGTTTATTATCCATGGAATGAAACTTAATCTACACAAATGGTTCCGGTACATAATGTATTTCACTACACTATTGGTTCCAGTGCATAATGTATTTCACTACATTAATGATCCTAGTACATACTCTATTTTCAATTATTCAACACGTGTGAGCAAAATTATCTCGTTACTTCAGATAAACAATACCATCAGGTTTTAGTTGCCAAAAAAAGAAAATTTCTTCTTGATTCAGCTAAACAGTTTTACCACCTCAACTACGTAAGCCTTTGCTCAAAAAATGCAAGATCAAAGCTAAACTTTCCACTTCTATGCTCTAAATTACTTTTAAAAAAATATTAGCTAAAATGAAAAAAAAAAGCTTAACAACCCACAAGTTCTACTATCCTAAAATAATAAGAAAAAACCATCAAGCTTATTAAGAAAAAAGCTCAAGATTCAACATCTTAACTTTCTTTCAATTTTCTCATCTACCAAACAGAAGAATCAATCTCTTCACCAAAAAAAAAAAAGAATTACAACCACACACTAAATCAAGCTAAAAACAATCCTATAAACTACAAGAAAGCAAATTCTACAACCCCAACTTCCATTTTCTCAGCAACCAAACACATAAGTCCACAACTTTAAGCAAATAAACAGAAAATAAAAGTGACCCACCTGAAAATGGCGAACCCATGCAGCAAATTCTAGTGTTTCAAGCCGCCCCAATAGAAATAGACACATAAAAATCAAGTCTTTTTTAGATTTGGATCGATTTGGTCTAAACAAAGAGAGAGCTTTCTTGATGAGAAACCCTAAATCAGAACCTTTTTTTATTTTATTTTTCAGGTCACTCAAGTAGAAAACTGACTGTTTGTAACTGTGGTTGTTGGTGGTGGTGGTGGATAAAGCATAGCCTAAAAAACTTACCTTTTTTAGACTCTCGACCCGACCCGATTTGTGTTTGTTTTTCCGGCTCAACGAAGCCCTTCTTTTATTAGTGACCCGGATCCAAATTATCGAGGGCGAACCTAAGCAAATCCTCCAACTATGGACTTTATCTTGATTAAGTGCCTAAAAAATGTTTTTTTTGTCTGAACTGAGTTTCCAAAAGTATTCATATATTCTCAATTAACTTTTTTTCCAAAAACTTAACAAATTCCAAAGAAAAAAGATTGAATTTTATACACAGAACATGGTACTAGATCTAATCTAGTGAGCTAAGGAAAAAATTAGTCAACTAGGTTAATTTAACAAATAGAAAATAAAATATATTTTATATCTTACTTGAATACAAAAAAAAAATATAAATCAATCTGACTACTATTAAGTTGATGGAACATTTTGGACACTTGATCAAGCCATATCCTAGACTTAAAATTAAGGATTTTTATAGCTTGGATGACCCATCTAAGAAACAAAAACTATTTTGGATCTCAATCTAGAGTATCTATAAAGTTGGAGGACTTTATTGAGGTTTGTCAAATCTTTGTTCAACAATCTAAGTGGTGCGTTTTGAATGTGGGGTTTTGTTCATATCCTCTCTTAAAAATATCATTTCTATCTTTTCTCTCCAACCAAACTGAAATCAAGGTAATGAATCCCTGTGAGTCTCTCTCCTTTTCTCTTTGTTTCTTTATCTAAGTTTGGCTTAATGTGTGGATTCATGTATGTTTATGTTCATTTTAAGTGCTTATTTATTGATAGCAAGTAGTGAAAATTGTTGAAGTTTATCTTAATTATGTTTTATGTTGTTAGCTCCTATTTTACAAAAGTCAATTGTTTCCTTTCCTGGTTCTTGGGAATCCCTCAAGTGGATGGAGTTTGTTTGACATATCTTAGTTATTTGTATTTATTTGTTAATTAGTTATTTGTATGCTCCTTTATAAAAAGAGCATGTTTTAGTTAATGAATATATGTTTAGTTCAACAATTCTATTGTCTTATTTATTTTCAAAACTATATTTTAGTTCTCACAATCTAGTATCAGAGCTTCCAATGGGCTTGACTTAAAATTCTTCACAAAGCAGCAACTTTCTTGACTTGTAGTAGCAAGAGCTGATGGCATTCGACAAAGTTCAAGAGAACTACGAGCAACCAGTCATACCTCGTTTTGATGGTCATTATGATTATTGGAGCATGTTAATGGAGAATTTTCTGAGATCCAAAGAGTATTGGACTCTCATTGAAAATGGAATTGTTGAACCAACAGAAGGAGCATTATTGACAGAAGCACAATAAAAAAGGCTTAATGAACATATATTGAAGGACTGGAAAGTGAAAAACTATCTTTTCCAAGCAATTCATCGATCCATTTTGGAGACTATTCTCCGGAAAGATTGTGGAGATAGCTTGGTTGTGGCATTATCATTATGGCCACTTAAACTTCAAGGGATTGAAGACTCTATAACAACTGAACATGGTGAGAGGTATTCCAAACATTGATTGTCCAACTTAAATTTGTGAAGAATGTATTCATGGGAAGCAACATCTTGAAACTTTTCTGAAAGGAAAAGTATGGAGGGCGAAAAATCCTTTGGAGCTTATTTTCTCATATATTTATGGACCCATCAATCCAACTTCCAATGGTGACAAAAGGTATTTCCTTATGTTCATCTAACCACCTACGAGAATTCCTTCTCTGCTTCTGCTGCTTAGATATCTTGATTGTCCGGTTTTTAATCACATGCCAATCCATATGCTTGCTATGATCATTTTGATGTTAAGGAACCATCTCACCTAAAAGTTTAAGTTGTTAGGTGAGGTCCCATAATATAATTTATATTATTCTCTAACACGCCCCTTTAAGTGAAAACCCTTTGAGCTTGAAACTTGCACAAGCTCATACTACTTTGTGTTTCATTTTTATCAAATAGAATGAGGGTGGTGAGATTCGAACTCATGACCGCTGGATCAACAAGGCTCTGATACCATGTTAAGGAACCATCTCACTTAAAAGCTTAAGCTATTAGGTGAGGTCTCAAAATATGATTTATATTATTCTCTAACACCTACACTTGAATCTGATTCCACATATGGAGCATTGTCTTGGAATATCAGCATACAAGGATCTAATCACAGGTTCATGCCTCACCTTAAGTTGGTTTGCATCAAATACAAATCCCCTAAAATCATCTTCCTTTTTAATCAAGGAATTCATGAGTGGATTTTTCAAACCAGGACATTCATTAGCCAGTTATTCCAGGCTCTTACAAGAGATGCACGCCCTGACTCGAACTCGAGACCTGCTGTGCATATTTATTTATTTGGATTCGAGAAAACCTTACAAAAGTGCACTTTATAGGCCCGGGTGAGCAAGTAAAATTCCGGTTATCCCAGGGCTCAAACTGCTGTACAGATCTAAGTGGGGACGAGTTTGCAAATTGCATAACCTAAGTTTGACTACTAGCATTACTACTTGAACGCTGGCGTGCACTTGGCATGCACAGCATGACATAATCGACTCCTATCCATGCTTACAGCTGCCGATTTCTTTTCCGCGGTAAGGTAGACGGCTCCTTTGAGAATCCATTCATCAGCCTTGTGGCTGTAGAATTCTTCAAATGGTTCTCGACACAAGGCACAGACTTTGTTTTCATCAGTGGAACTCATCCAATCTTCTTCTTCTTTTTCCTTCTCTACAGGAGCATCAGCTTTTCAAATCCAGTAACTGAAGCAACATCTGCCCTAGCAGCCACCCACAGATCTAACCACATACGAGAAATCCTTCCCTGCTTCTGCTTCTGTTGCTTGGTTATCTTGATTGTCCGGTTTTTAATCACATGCCAATCCATATGCTTGCTATGATCATCTTGGTGTTAAGGAACCATCTCACCTAAAAGCTTAAACTGTTAGGTGAGGTCCTAAAATATGATTTATATTATTCTCTAACACTTAGCACTTGAATCTGATTCCGCATGTGAAGCATTGTCTTGGAATATCAGCATACAAGGATCGAATCACAGGTTCATGCCTCACCTTAAGTTGGTTTGCATCAAATACAAATCCCCTAAAATCATCTTCCTTTTTAATCAAGGAATTCATGAGTGGATTTTTCAAACCAGGACATTCATTAGCCACAAGTTGGTTACTGGTTTCCAGCAACTTCGGTGCACAATTGAATTTGCAGCTATTTGCATTATTACTTTGGACCTCATGTTTAGCCAAAGAAATTAATCCATTGCCAACAAAAGAGGCTAGCAAATCAGAATAGCCAGAGGCTACTTGAGCCTGTGAATTCAAAGGCATGTTTGTAGCGCTCAGATTCACCAAATTAAGCTGCATAACTGGGGGATTTGGAGTGAAACCCCCATTGTTATTAACTGCATTATTACACATTACAGAACTTGTTAAGAAACCAGAAAGCAGAGGAGCAATTAATGACTGAATTAATATACATATTTTTAACATCTTGATTCAAAGAATTAGAAAGCACAAAAGAAGAGTTTGTTAACAAACCAGAAGACACGAGAGAACTTTGTGATTGTGAATTCAGCAAACAAGTGTTAGTTAGATTCTGATTCAACATGGGCTTTACAATGGCAGGATTGAATACAAAGGGCCTCCTAGTGAATTTGAACTATACAAATTAAGGTTTGGCATAAACAAACTTCTGTTAACCTCTGACTTCTTCTCTTGAAACTGATGCATTGCTGGATGATTTGGATTGAAAACCCCATTATCAACCTTCAAACTACTGTCTTGAAAATGTTGAGAAACTTGATAATTTGGCACCGAAACCCCATTATAAAACACTGGCTTCATGCCTTGAAATTGCCGCCAAAGTGGAGGATACGGCCTTGAAACCACAAAATTATTGTTCTCAGGCTTCCAAGCTTGCAAATTTGGCATGAAAATCCTATTGTTCCCCCCTGCTTTCTGATCTTGAAGTTGTGGCAAAGCCTGGAACTTTGGTGCCAAACCACCATTATTACTCAACTCTTCCAGGCTTGAACCCTTGCATGGAAACAAGAAACCCCTTAATTAAGCTCCACCTTCTTGCCCTCAAACTGCGGCAAAGATTGAATCTTTGGACCGTAATTGACAACCCCATTATTATTAAAACGATCAACCCTTGGATTCTTGGCTTGAAGCCCTAGTTGATTACGATGGTAATAGTCTCCACCTTGTTGCTGTTGTTCCATGTAACGTGTTCTTGATCTCTTTTGAGAATCAAGAACTGGGTTGTGCAGATTAGGCACTTCCATAGGGCGATGATGATCTTTCCTTGTTATTAGTGTTGCAGCCATGTTTATTATATACTTACTTTGCAAGAGATCAACAACAACAATAATAAGCAAACAGAGAAAAGAAAAGCAAACCCTAGAGAAAAGCAAGAAAAGGAACCTTAGACAAGAAGAAAGGATTACCAAACAGCGAGTGCTTTGATTTCTTAAAGGAAAGCGAAAGCTATTACTATTAGTGGTCTGATTTGGTTGGCGATGGCTTGGCTTTGCTTTATAGGCAGGTGGCCGTAGAGTAAGTTATAAATTAGTCCCTCTAGTCTTATGACATAAATCCAATAAGAAAATAATATATACTTTAGTCTACAAAGTGATTTATTCATCCTTTTACTATTGTAACCATGTTTAATATAATAAATGAGTTTTTTTTTTTTAATATATCTACATTTAAAAAGTTATAAAAAAACCCTACGGATATTTCAAAAAGTTTTCAAAATATACCTACATTTCTAATTGTTTTTAATTCTCTATTTTACAAATGGCAAACTGCTACCCATTTCACATTTATTCAAGCTCTATAATATGATATTGCTGAAATCAACGTTTAGCTTCCAAAATTATAAGCATGGAGATGGATATCTATTTGATGGTCCTGGTGGGATTCTTGCTCATTTTCAATCCAATTCTTCCCTCCATTCTATATGCATGATTTTATAAAATTAACCTTTATTAAATTGGAATTACATCTTATAATCAAATCGAGAATTACGTAACAAGATATTCACTGATAAAATTATATAAGGAAAAAATAATTAAGACTTTAGAGGGATACCAAATATTTAAAAAACAAGGAAAGTTTGAAAGTAGATATGAGAAAGTATATGGGTGAGAAGCATACTTTCAAAAGCACCGCCATCATCCTTTGAACAATCCAAGTGTCACTGGATTGTTTCCCAGTCGATCGTAATGTGAGGGATGTGAGATATCTTGGGCCAGTCCTCTCCTTCCTCTTTCTTGCACCTCTTCGCCAATTCTGGACAGTCGTAGATTCTCAGCTGGCTGAGGTTACTGAGACTCTGTACCCCATCTGGCAATGACACCAAATTAGGGCAATCGTCAATCCTCAAGTGTGAAAGGGACGTGAGATAACCAATCTGATTCGGCAAAGAAGCTAGTCCCTTGCAATCACATATTCTTAGAGATTGGAGAGAAGTGAGATGTTGGATACTCTCTGGCAATGAATTTAGCTCTCGACATTCATAGAGGTCCAAATGTTCAAGTGCCGTCAGATGTCGCACTCCCTCAGTTAAAGATGCAAGATTATAACAATTGTGAATCTCCAAGCGACGAAGAGAAGATAAGCCACAGAGCCCATTCATTGGCAGAGAATTTAATCTTCCACAAACATTTATCTCTAAAACCTCCAAAGAAGTGAGGTTCCGAAAACCTTCCTCTGGCAAGCTTTCAAGTTCATCACAACCAATCTTCAAGCTTTTAAGAGCAGAAAGGTTATCAAATACCTTATTTGACAAAGACTGCAGATCTCTCATCCTATGAATATCTAAGCTTTCAAGGAGCGTATGATTTTGCAAAAACCCTTCTGGAAGCTCTATCACGTTGGCAACATCTTCAATACTAAGGGAGGTGATGGAAGTTAAACTACTAACTGACATCAGTAAAGAAACGTTCCCTCCTTCGATGTGTAATTCTTTGATGGAGGGTATAATTGGTATTTCGGTCAACAAAGGACAACCAACTACATCTAATTCTCGCAAGCGAGGAAAATGACATGCATCCCATTGCTCTAATCTCATCATTGAATCAAAAACCAGCTTCTCCAAGGATGGGAATGAATTTTGCGCATCTCCATACACGTGGCTGTCAATACACTTCACACCATCCATTCCCCGTAATACAAGACTCTTGAGGAACCGCAGCTTCCCAAACGGTGGGAGAAGTTCACAGTTGGAACATTCTGTTATCTCCATCTCGACTAGATTTGGTAGCATCAAGTTCAAGTTCATCATCCAATTACTTGGAAATTTTGAACCACCATATCCAATTAACCTCAACTTCTTCAGATTTGAAGGAGGTTGAAGCGCACCAAGTACCTCCTCCGCCTCATTATTTGGTATGGAAGTAATACTGTCATATTGCCCATTCCCATGCCAAGATAAAGTCAGTGATAGAAGAGCTGTCTTCAACTTCAAATTGGCACTTCTGGCATCTGTTACATTCTTAACATTCACAAGATCTGTGATTTTCAATTCACCAGCAAGATTATTCAGGCTTTCCAGCTCCCCTATGTGACAACCCTCCTCCTTACCCAAAATGAACAGGCTAAGTTTTCGCAGGCACATCAATTGCCCCATTCCACGAGGCATGAATCGAAGTGCATCACAACCCGTGATGTCAAGATAGACGAGACTTTTCATGTGCTTCATACCTTTTGGTAATTGGATGAGCCTCTCGCAATATCTCAGACCTAGTGTCTGGAGGTTTTGGAGAGAGGTTATACCTTTAGGCAATTTCTGGATGGAGGAATAGGGACACATCTAGATACCTTAGATGTTTCAAATCACAAATTGACTTTGGCATTTTCTCCATGAATCCTTCTAAACTCAAGGCTCGATGTTTTGGACTAGAAGAATACATATTAAGGCTCTTTCCCCAGCGCTTTTGAATCCAATTGTAATCCACCGTAAGACATGTGCGTAGTGAATGGACATTGAGAATTTTTTCTTTTGGAGAAGCTCGCCAGCTGTATCGAAATTTTACATGACGGACAGTTCTAGGAACTTCTGACTCCTCATGGCCTTCGTTGTTATAGCATTCTTGTACTGCAATGGACTGTGCAAGATCATGCATAAGATCGTGCATTTTACATGTTATGTTGCCAAACCCATCATCCTTGACCTCTTGCAGAAATGACCTTCCCACCAGTTCATTGAATATCTCAATACCCTTGACCTGCAAATCCATTTCTCTTCTGCAACCAATAAAGCCATTTGCCATCCACAAAGCAACCAGCTCCTCCCTCCTCATCACGTGATCTTTGGGAAATATAGAGCAAAATGCAAAGCACTGCTTCAAATGTGGTGATAGATTAGTGTAACTCAACCTCAAAGCAGGTAAAATCTCGCCTGCTTCTTCTGTTAGATCCCACATCTCACTTTCCTTGACAGCCATCCACTGATGTTCACTATCTTTTAGCCGCATTAGTTTCCCGAGTGCCTTTATAGCTAAAGGAACACCACCACACTTCTTCACTATTGATACTCCAATGTCTTCCAGGTGTGCCCACTCCTCTGTCGTTCTCATCCCAAATGCAAGCCGTTGAAACAAATGCCAAGAATCTTCCTCAGACAATCTTCCCATGTGATGGACAAAAGTTGTTGCCATTCTACGAGCAACCATCACCTCACGGGTAGTTACTATGACAGCACTACCCTTAGCTCCACACCTCAATACCTCTTTCAATTTATCCCACCTATTAGTATAATCTTCCCACACATCATCCAGTACAAGCAAAAATTTCTTTCCAGCTAACTTCTGTTGGAGGTGTTGTTGCAAGGGATCCAATCCTTGAATTTTACATGGGGTGCCATCAATGGACTCTATGATCGCTCTTGTTAATCCTATTAAGTGGAAATCAGTAGATACACACACCCAGATCCTCAAACCGAATTGTTGTTTAACCCTTTCTTCATTGTAGACTAATTGAGCAAGTGTTGTTTTCCCGAGGCCCCCCATTCCCCACATAGCATGAATAGAGAGATCGTCTGCATTAGTGAGAAGGATGTTGACTAGTTCCTCTTTCTCCTTGCCTCTACCAAGAATTTCTAACTCATTCACGAGTGAGCTGGTAAGCCGCCAATCGTAGGTATGATCAGCTGCTATGTCCCCAACTCCTGATGCCAAATCTAACTTGTTCTTGTCATTAGCTATGGCATCCAATTTTTCTCTCATATTTTTCAATTTAAACGCCATTCTTGATCGAAAAACATGTGGATTATGAGTGGTAGAAAAGAAGGATCTTAGCTGATTTCTTAGACCTCTTCGCTGTTGTTGCCACTGAGCTTCAATGGCAAACTCATCTAGCAAATCATCAACATCATAAGCTACATCCTTGAGGTGCCTGAGCCACACCTTTGTAGCCTCGTCCTTCCACTGCTTCACCTCTGCATCCTGGAGCACAGCTTGAATGGTTCTGAACGTGCGCCCGAGATTGTCAAGCTCGGTCTCTAGGCCCCCAGCAAGCCCAAGCTCTTGAAGAATTGAGGAATTCAAATTCCCCATGATTGTACTCACAAGAGCAGAAACAATTGCATCAGCCATAGCTTGTTTAGTAATGGATGTTGTTGAGAAATAGAAAAGGTGAAAAGGAAAACTAAAAGCAGGGGATGTGAGCAAGAAATGGGAAGTAAAAATTGAGAAAACAGAGAGCAGTATGGGATGAGAAATGGTAAAAGTTGAAGTTGGGAAGTTGTTGTTGAAGAGGTTATGATGAGGGAGGTTGCAGTGTCAGCTAGTTCATGGAAGGAGAGGTGGAGAGGGATGGATTGGCCTGACTAGAACATGTGGTGGAAACGACAAGGAAAGAAGGTGATGGTCGGTGGCCGACCGCATGGGCTCCACACGGTGCACAGGCTTGAGTTTGTTCTAGTCAAGATGGGAATATGGACATCTTTTATACGCTAAGATCGGTAATAAAGCCAGCCAGTTTGTTCACACGGTGCACAGGCTTTTGAGGAAGTTTCTTTGAAAGGCACTGCTGCTTCACGGGATGCTCTAGCCGGCCCCTCACGCATGCTTCATGGGATTCAAAGCTTTAAAATTTAATTAACGTTTGATTATAGTTATTTTTTAAAATATTTTTTATTTAAAAATACATCAAAATAAATATTTTTTATTTTTTTTAATTATTTTTAACATCAACATATAAAAATGGATTAATATCATAAAAAATATAGTTTAAAATAAAATCAAAAATCAAAAACATAGTGTAAAACTTCTCAAGTAAAGTACGTTTCTAGTACGATTTGTCACACTACAATATTTTAAGCTCATCTCTCTGGTAAGTAAACCTGTAAGTAAACCGCTTCTTCTTTTTTGAATGGTTGTTTGGCTTTGGGCAGACGAGGAACTTCATGAATCTGGTCTAGTAAGATTTCACAAGTCAATGAACGTCTAAAATATACCGTGCTTGATTTATTCTACTCTCTCAAATTGTGCTTGATTGAATCTCTTACAGCTTCCGCCATTTTGATATTGCGTTTGCTCGGCCTGTTTAATATTGCAGTTGTTGTAGTTGTAGTTGCAGCAGCCCTCTAAAATTAGAGATGGACTACAATTTGAATGTCATTCTTTGTCAACAATTTAATTAGTTTTGTATGCAAAAGGCATCTAATTACAATAAAAAAAAAAACTCAACCTTCCTCATGTATTCAAATACCACCAATACAACACTCGAAATGCCCATAACATCAACTTGTTGCAGCATTCGCCAGGACAAATCTTCTGCTGTTTTTGCAACTAATGCTGGAAGTAGGTTATGGGTCAGAAAAAAAATGATTCGGGTTGATAAGGTACATTGAGAGCTTGTATATCATTTCATCTAAGATGAATGCACAGAACTCAGTTGCTCACTCTGAGATCTAATTTGTGCACCTGATTTTCAGTGCCCGGGGGATGGAAAGACCATGGAAATCGAAACAACTTTGCTCAAGAACCTCAGGCATCTGAATTTCTCCTGGATTTCTTCTTCATTTTTTCTTGCACCCGGTACCGTTCCCGTCTTTCTTCCCTCTTGCGCTTTCTGGACAGTTCCTCATCCTTGGCTTTCTCTGCTTCAAGTTTTTTTCTTTCCTTCTCTTTCTTAACCTTTCGCTTCTTCATCTGTAATGCCACATTTTTTCGGAGAATTTAGCACTTACACACTAAAAATCAAACATATTTGGTAAGAAACACAACCACTAAGGCCTGAACTAGTTTGGCAACTTGTATGCATGTATTTCTTCGTAACCTTGCCCTTCTTTAATTTCCAAGTATATTGATAAATGCAATTACTGGGGGATTCATGCTCATTTCTGAAAAGTTTCAACTCTAAACCAACATCACAAATAAGAAACCGGTGCAAGTCTAGAAATAAAAGATATAATTCTCTTCACTCTAAGGCCAGGCCAGTAAGTTGAAGAAAACATTTAAAAAAACCTGTCAATTACAACAGTAACTTTGACCGCTTAAGCATCAATCTTTCAATTGAACTACACTATTCATTTTTAAAGACGTGAACACCATTTAATCAAGTCATTGTGAAGTTCATGATCTTGTTTAAGTGCATACCTTCTCATTTGTAATCAATCGAAGTTGTTGAACAAGAGCATGAACTTTACGCTCATCAGGCTCCATAACAACAGCTCTTCTCCTTTCAAGTGTGGGTCGTCCCTTGGGTATGTCCTTGGGTTTGGATTCGAATGGAAGAGTTGCTTGTAATGACTTGGGAATCACCAATGGGTTGAACTTCTTCAGTGTCCTTTCAATTGGCTGTTAAAACACATAAACACATGGTTTATTAACAATATTAAAATACAAATTCCATTTACAGCATTTTCAGGAGGAAAGAAAGGTGGCAGGGAAGCAACTAGGGACCCGGACCAACTCCACCATCACAGATTACCTTGTAGAGTGAATCCTTATTGACAGGAATGGGAAGATTGTGTTCCCTCCTCAATTCAGCCATAGTTTTCATCCCTTGCCAGGTCTTATTACGAGGTTGCAAGGCAGTGGTGAGCGGGTTATAAAAGCAAGGAGCTTCAACTTGAGTCCATGCTCGCAGGAAAACAATGTCACTCATCAAAATTCTGTCCTCAAAGGTGCACCGAGCAATCCCTTCTCTTGGTGCCCCTCCCTTCTTTGTGGGATGGTTACCAATCTCATCTTTTGCAACCTGGTCAGTTTAAATGCAGATAGAGATAGCTTCAGACAGGCTTTTGCATAGTATAAGGTGAAAGACACAATTAGGGACAAGAAATAATATAACAGTGACAATGAATATAATAAGCTTCTTCAGTAGCAGCCCTACCTTTTTCACCTGCCCCCGGATCCCACTGACAGTTCGAACAGCAGCACCTTCAAACCTAGCTACTTCAAGATCTGAAGTAAACATATTCATAATAAGTGCAGTCTTCTTGAAAATTTTACATGGATGACCAACCAGCTTGACTTTCTTCACCATCTTTGCTGCGTGGTTGAACTCAAGCACAACTGCAGTTGCTGTGATTCGGAATGATGCCTAAAATCAAGAGAGATGTAGTCAGGACAGGAAAAAAATTATAAAAAAAAAAACAATGGGAAAGAACAAGAGGAAACAACCCCCTAAAGCAGCCAGAGGAAACAGGGTTCCATTTTTCCATGGTAAAAACAATTGTACCTTACCAGCATGCATGAGTAACAATTCTGTAAGCCGGAAAAGATGCTCATTAAACCATATTGCTAAATAAAATTCAATGCCTTAAATATGGACCAAAAACATTATGGCTTTGCCAGATTAAAAAAATATATTAATGAATCTTGAATGTCACATTCATTCCTACATGCTGAGCTATAAAAAGAGGAAAATTAAGACATTTTCCAATAGCGTTTTGATCAACTCAGAGATTCTTGAGCTGCTCTTTTGATTGCTAGGTGCATGGCTTTATCCCTCCACCAAATCACCTTTTTTTTAAAGTAAACTATTAAATCAATTCATTCATAATATCACAGGTGATATAGTCATTCCCATCCTGCAAAAGACAATAAAGATGAAGTTGCTTCTTAACTAGATTGTTAAAACATAAATTTGGTCGTGTAGATACCATTTCAGCACATAAGCAGTCATTCGAATATATCTAACCAAACATTATTCTACCAGCATCAAATGGCAGAACAATGCACGCGCTCTCATTCTCACGTTGGTTAAAAGCATCCAGCAACCAATATTCTTTGAAACTTCAAAGACAGATTAATTTCTTAAAATTTATCAACAGTAAAGCTGTCCCTTACAGTAGCAAACCAAAAGCTGTTCAGTTGCAAGTATCAGATTCCTTTCTTGATAAGAAAGCTTGTGAAGAAAATCAAGAATGATTACCTGATTGTTTGCTAAATTCTGAACGGCTATGACTCCAGTGTTGGGTGGTGCAAGTGGGCCCCAGAATGTGGCAAGACAATGCATGTGCTCTGGAGTGTACTTGAGCATGCGATGCCTTCCATTGCGATCCTCGATGGCATAGACTGGGGTAGTTTGGTAACGCCTCCAACCAATAGAAAAAATTACAGGGTCTTTAGTCTTCAGGACCTTCCGATGCCACCTATGTCGTTTTAACCGGGCCTGGAAATAAGAAATAAAAACATTTCATGAACCACCATTTTTTACCATAATGGAAAATCAGTCTGAAAATATGTCATCACTTGCTATTTCGAAAATGAATAGTCAAATTATTTAGATCCCATTATATTGTTTGGTCAACATGTCAAATTTACCATATTCTGATTTTATAACTGATTTACACAGATAATTCAGAACTTGCTTGAGATGGAAAGTGATTACAGGAAGAGTAGCAACAATGACATTTTCTACTAATGCAGAGAAAGCAAACAACAATTTAAATATATGTATATGTTCATGAAGCTGGTGCCAAATAACTGTTAGACAATCAACACAATCAAAGCCAAATCAAGATGAAGATTTGGCTGCAACAGAAATGGAAACAAGTGCTGCTATTAATGTCACAAAAACGGTAACAAGACCTGGAGCTAATACAGGGGATTTGTGTGCAAATCAGCCCAAAGATATGAGAGATATTAGCTCCTAATGCAGAAGACTAGTTTGCCTAGAATTGTTCAATTTACTTTGTATAGCTTCCTTCCTCTGTAACGGTCATCTTTGTAACATGATTATAAATACATGAATGTATACACAGGCTAAGTACACTTGACAAGCCTTTTCTATATTATTCTTTCATGGTATCAGAGCAATTATAAGCTCACGCTAGATCCAACTAATATGTCTTCCGCTGCTACCTATATTCCTCCAAACAACCTACTCCAGTTTGTGTCTGTGAGGCTTGAAGGACCTTCTTCTTATTTGAACCGGGTCTTCGCGAGTTGAGGATGCTCTAAGCATTCATGATCTTCTGTGCTTTGTAGATGGCACAGAATCGTGTCCAGAAGAATTCGTATCTGGCACTGAAGGTGGAACTCGCGAAATCAATACTGGTTTCACCTTGTGGAATCGCAAAAAATCGGTTTGTACTGGGTTTGGATGAAATCCACTATATCCGAGAAAGTTTTATCCATGATATATGGTATGAAAACTGCTAGGCAAGCGTGGGTTGCTTTAGCACAACGCTTTGCCTCTCCCCTCCATGTCCAACGTCAATCAATTGAAACGGCAACTGCAGGGGGTTTGCAAAGCAAGGAGGATTGAATTGTTCGGATTTTATTGAACATGCAAAAGGACTCGCGATCAATTAGCAGCAGCTTGGGAAACCCGTGGATGAAGCGAGATCTTATTTCACTCATCCTAGGAGGACTCAACACAATCTATAATCCTTTTGTGTCAAATTGTTATTTTGCTCAAAGAGAGAAATCACTCTCATTGTTTGATTTCCAATCGGAATTGTTTGCGTTTGAAGCTCTCCTTGAAAGCCAACGAGAAGCATGCAAACTGAGCAAAATAATTTTGCAATGATAGCTCATAAACTGGGAGGAGGAAGTGGAAGAATTCAGAAGAAAACCAATAGAAATTGGCAGCAACAACGACCTGCTGCAGCTCCATCTCAGAAACTCAATTCAGGTAGTATGTTTACTTCTAACAACAAGTATGTACCTGCCAATTTGCAGCAACGTTTTCTTCGTCTCCACCATCCCGGAAATATAATCCACCCAATCGAATTGGAAGCAATGGCAACCCCGTAATGAGCATACTCGGACGCATTCTCGCATGGGCAAATGAATCAAACTTTGATCCTTATGTTTGCCAAATCTGTGGCAAAAAGAACCATATGGCACTTGATTGCTTCCACAGATATGATTATAATTATCAAGGGAGACATCCACCTCAACAGCTGGCAGCCATGGTTGCTCAATCAAATTCCATTCACGATGACAACACTTGGTATGCAGATAGTGGCGCAAATCAACATATCACGGGTGACCTTGCCAATCTTCAATTAGCCGAACCTTATACAGGAGATGACAAAGTAGCTGTGGGTAATGGTAATGGTCTGCAAATTAAGCATACCTGAGTACACTTGCATTACATACAACCGACTCTACTAAACTGAAATTAAAACATGTTCTTCACTGCCCAAAAGCAGCAGTCAATTTGTTATCTATTAATCGTTTTTGTATAGATAATAGCTGCTATTTTGTACTCACCGGTTCCCATTTTTTTGTGAAGGACAACCTCTCGGGGCACACGTTGCTGACAGGCAAGAGTGAAGGTGGGGCTGTACCCTATTCAAATTGATCGGAAAAATTATCGACGGTTTTCATAAAAAATTGGCTTTCATAGGAGTTCGTACAACCCCCAGACTATTTGGCATGCCGGACTTGGCCACCCTTCCTCTCAAATTACAAATCATATTATCAAGTTTTTTGATTTACCTGTATCCGGTTCTCACAATTTAAATTCCGTGTGTCAGTTTTGTTTAATGGGAAAAGCCAAACAACTACCGTTTGGTGATTCCACGCGTGTTGTGTTGTCACCTTTAGGTCTTATTCACTCAGATGTGTGGGTCTCACCTGTTGTTTCAAATGAGGGTCATAGATACTATGTTCTTTTCATCGATGACTTCTCTCGTTTTACATGGGTTTACCCTATTCGAAATAAATCTGATGTTTTCTCTTGCTTTAAAAATTTTAAATCTTTGGCTGAAAATCATTTCTCCACAAAAATTAAACAATTTCAATGTGATAATGGTGGAGAATATCTTTCTCAAAAATTTCAGAATTTTTTGCTTACAAATGGGATTCGTCAACGTCTTTCTTGTCCCTATACCTCTCAGCAAAATGGATTAGCTGAGAGAAAACATAGGCACATCATGGAAGTTGGACTCTCATTATTGGCTCAATCTCATCTTCCCACCACGTTCTGGGTTGAAGCTTTCATGACTGCCATTTACCTTATCAATCGCACTCCATCTTCGGGTTTAGACTACAAGTCTCCATACTTAAAATTATTTTCTCAAAAACCAGATTATGCCTTTCTACGCTCTTTTGGATGTGCTTGCTATCCTCTTTTAAGACCATATGCAAAACATAAACTGGATTTTCGAAGCAAACAATGTATTTTTCTTGGATATTCATCCCAACATCATGGATATAAATGTCTAGATCCAGTGTCTAAAAGAGTTTATATTTCGCGTAATGTTGCATTTGATGAATTGATTTTTCCAGCAAGGGACTGGTCCACCTCCACAACTCCTGTTGCCACGCGTGTTTCCAATACAGGTATGTCAATTGACTTTCCTTCCATTTTTCCGTGTCATAATAATCTCACTGCCACAGGGGATAATTCAACACAATCAGCCATCATCTCCTCCAATCACACGCCGACACTTCAATCCTCTCCAAATAATTCCAATCCACAACAGCCACGTCATATTCCACCAAATCCTCCGTCTTCACCCATCGCCATAGAAGTTCTTGCCTCCACTTCCAGTCCACTGCAGACAAATCAAGATCCACCAATTAACCCATCACCATCCATCTCCACTACAATTCCTGAATTACCTCCTCCAACCCATCATATGGTGACACGATCACGGATCGGTTCTCTTCGATCCAAAGAATTTCCCGATTTTCAACTCTTTTTATGCTTCCAAGCACCCATTACATGCATATACTGGTATTCTTAATTGTGTAGAACCAACCACTTTCTCCCAAGCTGTTTTGTCACAGGATTGGCAGCAAGCCATGCAGCTGGAGTTTAACGCCCTTATGCTCAACAAAACATGGGAGCTGGTAGCAAGACAGCCCAGTCACCATGTAATTCGTACTAAATGGGTGTACAAAATCAAACAAAAAGCAGATGGGAGTGTGGATCGTTACAAGGCAAGATTGGTGGCCCTTGGCTGTCAACAAGTGAGTGGGATTGATTTTTGCCGAGACTTTCGACTCGTGATTAAACAAGCAACGAGTAAGGGTTGTGCTAGCACTGTCTCGTGCATTTTAATTGGCGGGTATTACAATTTGATGTATCCAATGCTTTTCTCCATGGCACACTTGAAGAAGAAGTGATTATTGAGCAACCTCGTGGGTTCATTGATCCGGTATACCCTAAGCACGTGTGTCGTCTCAAGAAGGCTCTCTATGGCCTTAAACAGGGCACCTCGAGCTTGGTTCCCTGCGACTCTCCAATGCTTTGCTTGATCTGGGTTTTGTGGGCTCATCAGTGGATACTTCGTTATTTACTTATCATCATGGTGCAATTCATGTTTTTGTTCTCATCTATGTAGATGATCTCCTCATTACTGGGTCCTGTCAACAATTTCTAGCACACCTTACTACTCAACTCAAACGGGAATTTGCTTTGAAGGCTCTTGGATCCCTTGGTTATTTTCTGGGAATTGAAGCATCTCGTGATGCTCATGGGTTGCATCTTCGCTGCAGTAAGTACATCATGGATGTCCTTCATCGAGCACGAATGATAGGTGCCAAGCCTTACTCTGCACCGTGTGTTGCTGGTAGAAAAATGGGTGCCGAAAATGATGAACCCATTCAAGATGTTACCGAATATAGACAAATTGTTGGGGCTCTTCAATATTGCACTCTCACCCGACCCAGAAATTGCCTACTCAGTAAATCAACTTTGTCAACACCTTCACTCACCAACCGCTGCCCATTGGAAGTCTCGCAAAAGCGAATTCTACGCTACCTTAAAGGTACAGTAGATCATGGATTATACTTCACCAAAGGATCTCTCAATCTTAACGCCTATTGCGACTCTGACTGGGCAGGCGATCCTGTTGATCGAAGGTCCACTACAGGGTATGGGGTCTTTCTAGGTCCATGCTTAGTTTCTTGGTGTGCAAAGAAGCAGCAGGTGGTTTCTCGGTCAAGCACAGAGGCAGAATATCGTGCCTTGGCTATGGTAGTTGCTGAGTTGTATTGGATTAGAATGCTACTGAAAGACCTTCGTGTACCTCTCCTGTCACCTCCCACAGTTTGGTGTGATAATCAAAGTGCAATTGCACTTGCAGCCAATCCAGTCTACCATGCCCGCACCAAGCATATTGAGATTGACTTCCATTTTATTCGTGAGAAGATCACGAATAAAGATGTTCAACTTCACTACATATCTACCTTTCATCAAATTGGAGATATCTTTACAAAGGGCCTCGACATCCTCCCGTTTTCAGTTCCTCCGAGACAAACTCATGGTTCGTGATCTCCCCATTAGTTTGCGGGGGGGTGTTAGACAATCAACACAATCAAAGCCAAATCAAGATGAAGATTTGGCTGCAACAGAAAATGGAAACAAGTGCTGCTATTAATGTCACAAAAACGGTAACAAGACTCGGAGCTAATACAGGGGATTTGTGTGCAAATCAGCCCAAAGATATGAGAGATATTAGCTCCTAATGCAGAAGACTAGTTTGCCTAGAATTGTTCAATTTACTTTGTATAGCTTCCTTCCTCTGTAACGGTCATCTTTGTAACATGATTATAAATACATGAATGTATACACAGGCTAAGTACACTTGACAAGCCTTTTCTATATCAAGTTTTAATTTCACTCCAATTTCAGCTTTACCTTAAAAAAATTTGGCTATGGGAGTTTGAGAAAAACATTATTGCCTCTAGATTAGAACATTCTAATTGAATTCCCCAACTGATTGATAAAATGCAACCCTCTGCTGGGGTTGTGACCAAACCCATAAATCAATTTCCATGGTATGAAATACATGTGCATCTATTGCTTGCTGAAATGGCAGCACCAATTAGTTTATTGAAAACAATCAAATAACCCCACAAAATAACAGGGTGGAGGAAGGCAAAAAACAACATGATTCAGAGATTCTAACCTGCATAAATCGATTGGTGTGAAATAAATCTATAAGAAAAATCTGAACACGAAGGTTGGAAGTCCATGGATGCCAAGATTGGACTTTTTTATTTATTTATTTAATTTTCAATGTTCTCTTCGTCTTTGTATCTGGAGGTGTGTCGATACTTGAAGGCAATTATGAATATGCATTTACACGAATGAAGATTTTTTTGAGCTAATGCCACTTATTGGGATGCTTTTCTTTATGACCTAGATGAGTCTCCCGTAATTGAAGCTGTCTTCGTTTTTTTCTTTTTGTTTTTTTTTAATAGAATGTAATTGAAGTGTTTGGCCAACTTTTTCCTCCTGTTTTTTTCCTAAAACTATACTCTTAAAATCTCAGGTTGATATAAGACAATCTAATAAATGCACATTGATACGTTTCATTCAATACTTCTTTTATAGTTTATGCGCTTAATAATTCCAGTAATTTTGGGTGGGTTTGTAGTTTGTAACAAGGTTGTCAATTCTGTTTCGATTGATGTTTTGTTTTTTCAATTTGAACGGAATGTTTCGGTTTCGGAGCATTTCGGGACGCGGTTTTAGGATTGTAATGTTTATGTGTGTGTGTGTGTATTAATTCAAAAAAAAATTAGTTAAAACCAAAAATAAAATTATTTAGAATTGTGCATTTAGTCTATAAAATTACACAATAAAATATTTTTTATGAACAAAATTATGAACATGTATAATATTACGAGAATATCATCATCAATCTCGTTAAATGAAGCCTTTATTTTTCCTTTTGATATTCAAGATGATCTTATCCAACTTGATATAAACCAAGTCCTTTGAAATTATTACAAGTAGGAATTCTGGAGTATACTTCTCTTGAATGGAACTTAAGTGGGCTGGGCTGTTAGTCTAGAGATGCTAAAGAAATGGAGGAAAATGATGTTTAGCCATAACTAGATGTTTTGCAAATAACAGATTTATAAGAATATTTATTCCAGGAAAGTCAAGAGACTTGTTGTTTTTTGATGTATGGTATATCGTAAATTTACAAACAACATTTTGTTCCATTTCATTGGCATGCTATTAGTTAGATCTAGTTATTTAGGTTATTATTATATTGTTTTCTATGTGATATGGATCGAGATACTAGTTTTTTCTTAAATGATGAGGTTGTTTGAGATCTGTGTGTTTATGATGAGGCTGTAGAGTTCTTCAAATGGTTCTCGACACAAGGCACACACTTTGTTTTCATCAGTGGAACTCATCCAATCTTCTTCTTTTTCCTTCTCTACAGGAGCATCAGCTTTTGGAAATCCAGTAACTGCAGCAACATCTGCCCTAGCAGCCAGCCACGTGTCTACAACTTCTAACCACATACGAGAAATCCTTCTCTACTTCTGCTGCTTAGATATCTTGATTGTCTGGTTTTTAATCACATGCCAATCCATATGCCTGCTATGATCATCTTGGCACTTGAATCTGATTCCTCATGTGGAGCATTGCCTTGGAATATCAGCATACAAGGATCGAATCACAGGTTCATGCCTCACCTTAAGCTGGTTTGCATGAAATACCACACCCCTAAAATCATCTTCCTCTTTAATCAAGGAATTCATGAGTGATTTTTTCAAACCAGAACATTCATTAGCCACAAGTTGGTTACTGGTTTCCAGCAACTTTGGTGCACAATTGAATTTGCAGCTATTTGCATTATTACTTTGGATCTCATGTTTAGCCAAAGAAATTAATCCATTGCCAACCAAAGAGGTTGGCAAATCAGAATAGCCAGAGGCTACTTGAGCCTGTGAATTCAAAGGCATGTTTGTAGCGCTTGTTTGTAGCACTCAGATTCACCAAATTAAGCTGCATAACTGGGGGATTTGGAGTGAAACCTATTAAGGAAGATTGCAGTGAATCTGCTCAAAGCAACAAACACAATGAATAAACGAAAATCATGGCCAATACACTGTCACCAACGGACACCTTCACCAACGGTCATATTTTGGAACTCAATTCAGCAAGCTACTTATTGTAATAGCTTAATCTTAGCATTACCATTTATACGTTCTTTCCTAAACAGAGAGCTAGTCTGAAGTGTATATATACTGCACAGTACAAGCAACAAAATGATGAATCTTAATTATTCATTTCAATCTTTGCTGCAATCTTAATCTTCTATATGGTATCAGAGTAGACAAAATCCAACGGATCACCGATCCAAAACAACCCAATGTCTTCTTCTCCTATTTCTTCTCCCGATCAAAACCCAAATTTTACTCTTAACACCCAAACTTCTTTTGCAGCAAAAAAATCACTCAATGCATTCAAGATCACAACACAAATCAATGAGAAATTAACCCCTTCTACCTTTCCTCAATGGCATGCTCAATTCGAAGCAGTTCTGATTGGCTATGATTTAATCGATTATGTCAAAGGCACACTTCAGTGCCCCCCTCTGCTTCTGCCACTGATGAGCGTCACTGGATTCGACAGGGCAAGCTCATTTTGAGTGCTATTTTAGCCTCAACATCACCATCAATCACGTCACTCATTGCCACAGCAAAGACATCTCATGAAGCTTGGAAAAAGCTAATAAACCTATATGCTAGTCGATCAACAACTCGTGCTATGCAGCTAAAGGAAGAGCTCACACTAATCCAACGTGGGCATCGGTCAATTACAGAATACCTCCATGCTGTGAAAGCCTTGGCTGATGAAATAGCCATTATTGATCACTCAATTTCAAATGATGATCTAACCCTTTATGTACTGAATGGCCTTGGTTCAGAATTTCGAGAGATAGTAGCACCTATTCGAGCAAGGGAATCATCGTTGACATTTGAAGAATTACATGATTTACTGGTGGGACATGAGGCATATCTAAGACGCCTGGAAACAGCAACCCAACACCTGGTTGCCTCTGCTAATTACACAAGGACGAAGCAACCTCCTTACAAAGGTAATCAACAATGGTGTTTCAAACCAAATGACAATTCTCGGGTATCCCATAGTTCCAATACAGGCAGAAATTACAGCAGCTCTCCACGTGATGGTCGTCTTTAACTCAAGCAGACCCAATAACTTCAACCGACATTGTCAACCTAAGTGCCAAATTTATGACCAAATTGGTCACACTTCAAAGCATTGCCCTCAATTTCATCCACGGAATGCTTCCATCAACTGCGCCATGACCTCTACTGGAAAGAACAAAACATGGCTACTTGACTCGGCTGCCTCACATAACATCACGGGTGACCTCTCAAATTTATCAGTTCATTCCGAATATGATGGAACTGATGAAGTGATACTCGGTGATGGTTCAGGTTTGGAAGTCTCACACATTGGATCCTTGAATTTAAAATCTCCCCTCCGTGATTTTAAACTCCAAGAAACTTTCTATGTTCCCAATTTTCACAAAAATTTAATTTCTGTTCATCACTTTACCAAACAAAATAATGTGTTTGTTGAACTTCACCCGTTTCATTTTTTGTGAAGGACGAGGACACGCGGGTGATATTACTAAAAGGAGCATGTAACAATGGCACTACATTTTTCCGGATTCAATGGTGACGCCTCAAAAAGTCGCTAACTTACATGAAAGGACTTCCATTGCTGGATGGCATAAACGTCTTGGGCATCCTTCTTTTAAAATTGTTAATCATCTTATTAAGAATTTTTCTCTTCCCATTTCATTGCAAAAAGAATTTTCATCCTTATGTCATTCATGTTCTATTAATAAAGAACATCAACAACCTTTTCGTAGCACAAGTCTTAAAAGTCATGCACCCCTAGAATTAATTTACACGGATGTGTGGGGACCAGCTAGCTATACTGGAATAAATGGTTCACGGTACTATCTTATTTTTGTGGACCACTATACAAAATACATTTGGTTCTACCCCATGGCAACAAAATCCAGTGTTTCTAATATTTTTCACAGTTTAAAATTTTTGTTGAAACTCGTTTTCAAAAACCAATCAAAACACTTTACTCTGATAATGGAGGTGAGTTTATTGCCTTAAAATCATATTTTTCAAAACATGGCATAACCCATTACACCACTACCCCATATACCCCACAGCAAAATGGCATCTCCGAACGCAGTCATCGTCATTGTGGAAACAGGTCTTACTCTACTTCAAGATGCAAATCTTGATTTCTCGTATTGGCCTCATGCTTTTCAAACAGCATCTTATCTCATAAATCGACAACCCACACCACTACTCCACAATAAATCGCCTTTGAAGCTCTTTTTAACCAAACCCCAAGTTACTTAAAATTTAAGAAATTTGGTTGTATTTGCTATCCACTCACAAGACCGTATAATTCAAATAAAATGCAACCAAAATCTATAGCATGCATATTTCTTGGATATTCCTCTACTCAAAATGCTTACAAATGTTTTGATCCTCATTTACAAAAAAATTTCATTTCCCGTCATGTATTATTTGATGAAAATCAGCGTCATTGCACCTCCTCAAAAACACATATTCAATCTGACAGCCAAAACAGACACCAAAACACCCCCCTTCATTTTGGTTTTCCACAGATTATTGTGCCGCCACCACCAGTGACTTCCACATCATCAGCATCACCATTGTCTCTGGAAGACTCCTCTGCCATTGCTGCATTCTCCCTAGGTAATATCAGCACCCCTGCACTCTCTTCAAATTCAAAACCTCAGCCTATTATCAACCCCATAGATCTGCCAAATTGTCCACCCGAATCTCCCCCCTCCCCTCCCATTCCCAATCCTATTCCACCACCAACACTTCCCACTCGCACACACAACATGACCACACGCTCCATGAACCAAATTTTCAGACAAAAACAAATTAACAGAGTAACAAAGCATCCTCTTCCCCAGATCATTGAACCAACCTGTGTAAGTCAAGCCATCTCCCATCCTTATTGGCGTGAGGCTATGTCAAACGAACTTACTGCCCTCATGAAACATGGAAGATGGGATCTAGTACCACCACCTCCAAAGTGTGCACCTGTAGGTTGCCAGTGGTTTTTTAGAGTTAAAAGAAATGCAGATGGCTTTGTCGATAAATTCAAAGCATGACTGGTTGCTAAAGGTTTCCATCAATGACCAGGAGTTGATTATAAGGAGACATTCAGCCCTGTCGTAAAACCAGTTACTATAAGTGCTGTGTTATCTATTGCAATCATGCGTGGCTGAGAATTACGTCAAATGGATGTAAACAATGCATTCCTAAATGGCACTCTAACTGAATCTGTTTTTATGTCGCAGCCTCTAGGTTTTCAAGACTTGTCCAAACCTCACCATGTTTGCAGGTTGAATAAGGCCATCTATGGCCTCAAACAAGCACATAGAGCTTGTTATTTAGCTCTCAAAACAATTATCCTTCAGCTGGGCTTCCTTAATTCCAGGGCAGATTCTTCCTTATTTATTTACAACAATAACTCTAATCTTTGCTACTTACTAGTTTACATTGATGATCTTATCATAACAGGAAACAACTCCTCTCTCGTTGCCTCCTTCATTCAGCAGCTAGGAGACAAGTTCTCTTTTAAAGACATGGGCTCCCTTCACTTCTTTGTAGGTGTTGAAGTCATTCCCACTAAGGCAGGCCTATTCCTCACTCAACATCAATATATACGGGACCTTCTAGCAAACAGCAACATGAGTGGTGCCAAAGACATCTCCACGCCTCTTTCCACATCTCAAACACTTCAGTTGGTTGATGGATCTACTACTATCGACAGCACACAATTTCGTAAAATCATGGGCAACCTTCAATACCTCTCTTTGACAAGGCCAGATATCTCCTTCGCGGTCAATAAACTCTCTCAATTCATGCACAAGCCTACTACGAATCATTGGACAACAACCAAACGGCTCCTACGATACTTGAAACAAACCATTTTCTAGGGTGTTTAACTTCAACAAGCTGGACCTTCAGTACTCCAAACATACTCTGATGCTGATTGGGCTGGGAATGTGGATGATCGAACCTCAACCTCTGCTTACATCAATTTTTTGAGCCCCAATCCCATCTCCTGGACATCCAAGAAACAGCGAGCATTTGCCCGTTCATCAACGGAGGCTGAATAACGTGCACTAGCAAATGCAGCCTCTGAAACAATGTGGCTCTCTACTCTCTTCAACGAACTTGCAGTCCCAATTAAGGACCCTCCCCTGCTGTTATGTGACAATCTTGGCGCAACACATCTGAGCTTCAATCCAATGAATCACTCGCGCATGAAACACATTCAAATTGATCTTCACTTTGTTCGCGACTTGGTACAACATGGTAGCCTACGGGTCAGTCATGTCCACACACAGGACCAACTTGCTGATCTATTAACTAAACCTCTGTCCAAGCAACGAACAGCTGTGCTACGTCACAAGATTGGCCTTGCCGATGGAAGCCCAATCTTGCGGGGGCGTATTAAGGAAGATTGCAGTGAATCTACTCAAAGCAACAAACACAATGAATAAACAAAAATCATGGCCAATACACTGTCACCAACGGACACCTTCACCAACAGTCATATTTTGGAACTCAATTCAGCAAGCTACTTATTGTAATAGCTTAATCTTAGCATTACCATTTATACGTTCTTTCCTAAATAGAGAGCTACTCTGAAGTGTATATATACTGCACAGTACAAGCAACAAAATGATCAATCTGAATTATTCATTTCAATCTCTGCTGCAATCTTAATCTTCTATAAAAACCCCAATGTTATTAACTGCATTATTACACATTACAGAACTTGTTAAGAAACCAGAAAGCAGAGGAGCAATTAATGACTGAATTAATACATATTTTTAACATCATGATTCAAAGAATTAGAAAGCATAAAAGAAGAGTTTGTTAACAAACCAGAAGACACAAGAGAACTTTGTGATTGTGAATTCAGCAAACAAGTGTTAGTTAGATTCTGATTCAACATGGGCTTTACAATGGCAGGATTTGGCATTAAATACAAAGGGCCTCCTAGTGAATTTGAACTATACAAATTAAGGTTTGGCATAAACAAACTTCTGTTAACCTCTGACTTCTTCTCTTGAAACTGCTGCATTGCTGGATGATTTGGATTGAAAACCCCATTATCCACCTTCAAACTACTGTCTTGAAAATGTTGAGAAACTTGATAATTTGGCACCGAAACCCCATTATAAAACCCTGGCTTCATGCCTTGAAATTGCCGCGAAAGTGGAGGATGCGGCCTTGAAACCACAAAATTATTGTTCTTAGGCTTCCAAGCTTGCAAATTTGGCATGAAAACCCCATTATTCCCCCTGCTTCCTGATCTTGAAGTTGTGGAAAAGCCTGGAACTTTGGTGCCAAACCACCATTATTACTCAACTCTGGCTTTCAGGCTTGAACCCTTGCATGGAAACCATAAACCCCATAATTAAGCTCCACCTTCTTGCCCTCAAGCTGCGACAAAGATTGAATCTTTGGACCGTAATTGACAACCCCGTTATTATTAAAATGATCAACCCTTGGATTCTTGGCTTGAAGCCCTAGTTGATTACGATGGTAATAGTCTCCACCTTGTTGCCCTAGTTTATTATTAAAAAAAAAATGGTTATTTCTTGTCGTTGATAAATATCAATTAAATGTTTATCATTTTATGAACTTGGATCAATTATTTAAACTACCAGTAGAAAGCAATTACTTTTTAAAAAAAGAAATTTGGTAAATAAGTCAATTTATACTTTAATTTATGAATAATAATTTAATCCACTTACGATGAATACGAATCTGATCCAACTTGAATAAGTGATTTTTTTTAGATAGTTAACTTATTTAATTATTAATAAATATGATAAAAATATTGTTAAACTCTAACTCAAACCTAACTTAATACACACACTCCAAATACGATAGAATATGGATGAATGAGTTTTTTTTTTAATATATCTACATTTAAAAAGTTATAAAAAAACCCTACGGATATTTAAAAAGCTTTCAAAATATACCTACATTTCTAATTGTTTTTAATTCTCTATTTTACAAACGGCAAACTGCTACCCATTTCACATTTATTCAAACTCTATAATATGATGTTTCTGAAATCAACGTTTAGCTTCCAAAATTATAAGCATGGAGATGGATATCTATTGATGGTCCTGGTGGGATTCTTGCTCATTTTCAATCCAATTCTTTCCTCCATGCTATACGCATGATTTTATAAAATTAACCCTTATTAAAAAAAATTTAGTTTGCATATCTATTTGAATTTACTGCACAAGTAGGAAGTATTCATGTTACACCGAAGAAGAGTCAGATGATTAGCAGGGAAGCATCATTCATACAATCTACTGACCATTTCTTTTAATTGTACAATAAATTGGAATTACATCTTATAATCAAATCGAGAATTACGTAACAAGATATTCACTGATAAAATTATAGAAGGAAAAAATAATTAAGACTTTAGAGGGATACCAAATATTTAAAAAACAAGGAAAGTTTGAAAGTAGATCTGAGAAAGTATATGGGTGAGAAGCATACTTTCAAAAGCACCGCCATCATCCTTTGAACAATCCAAGTGTCATTGGATTGTTTTCCAGTTGATCGTAATGTGAGGGATGTGAGATATCTTCGGCCAGTCCTCTCCTTTCTCTTTCTTGCACCTCTTCGCCAATTTTGGACAGCTGTGGATTGTCAGCTGGCTGAGGTTACTGAGACTCTGTACCCCATCTGGCAATGACACCAAATTAGGGAATTCTCAATCTCCAAGTGTGAAAGGGACGTGAGATAACCAATCTGATTCGGCAAAGAAGCTAGTCCCTTGCAAGCATCTATCCTTAGAGATTGGAGAGAAGTGAGATGTTGGATACTCTCTGGCAATGTATTCAGCTTTGGACATCTTAAGATGATCAAATCTTCAAGTGCCATCAGATGTCGCACTCCCTCAGTTAAAGATGCAAGATTATCACATTTGTCAATCTCCAAGCGACGAAGAGAAGTTAAGCTACAGAGCCCATTCATTGACTGAGAATTTAATCTTCCACAACTCCATATCTTTAAAATCTCCAAAGAAGTGAGGTTCCGAAGACCTTCCTAAAAGACTTTGTTGCCTTCTGATGTTCATTAATTAGAGAGGAATTGTGCAGCTGCACTTTATATAGAAGAAAGGTTTACAAGAGAAAGAGAAGAGATAGCTACGTAATCAATTACAACACTAATTAGATTTACATGGTCTTCAAGGGATAAGCTGTAGCTTATGCAGTGCCGTGATTGTTCAAGAATCCTTCATCATTAAGAACTCTTGTTGCCAATTGTAGTTTCAGCCGAACTCTGTTGGTATTCAACATTATCCTTATCATTCCCCCTCAAACTAGCAGGGATGGTCATCACAGCTAGTTTGTCCCTTAGGAAACAGAAACGATCAGCTGTATGTCCCTTTGTGAATATGTCTGCGGGCTGAATTGTTGAAGGAACATGTTGCAAGAGTATATCTTTATTTGTCACCTTTTCTCTTACAAAATGATAATCCACTTCAATGTGTTTGGATCGTGCATGAAAAATTGGGTTAGATGCGAGTGCAAGTGCACTGACATTGTCACACCAGACAACAGGAGCTGAATCAATGGTAATTTTCAGTTCACACAGGAGCATACGCAACCAATATACCTCAGCTGTTACCAAAGCCAAACACCTGTATTCTGCCTCTGTACTGGATTTGGACACAATGGGTTGTTTCTTTGCTGACCAAGAAATGAGGTTAGGACCTACAAACACACCATAACCACACGTTGATCGTCTGTCATCAGGATCGCCAGCCCAATCCGAATCGCAGTATGCATTTACAGTAAATGAACCAGACCTGTAAAAGAGACCATGATCAAGTGTATGTTTTAAGTATCTAAGGACGCGTTTGGCTGCAGTCCAATGGGCAGAGGTTGGTGCCTGCATATGTTGACAGAGTTGGTTGACAGAGTATGCAATATCAGGCCTGGTGAGAGTGACATATTGGAGAGCACCTACGGTTTGCCTGTATTCAGATGGGTCTTGGAGAGGTTCCCCATCGAATTTTGATAGCTTAGAGCCTGAGACACATGGGGCTCGATATGGACGAATTCCAATCAGCCTAACCCGATTTAATAAATCAATAATGTATCTTGTTTGGCGAAGATGTAAACCTGTAGAGTCACGGGTGGCCTGAATACCCAGAAAATACGCCAACTGCCCGAGGTCCTTCATGGCAAATTCACGGTGCAAGCTAGCAAGAATTGACTTAATAAACTGTTGATCATTGGAGGTGACTAGGATGTCATCGACATACACCAGTAACAACACATGAATTGAGTCTTGGTGGAAGGTGAACAAAGATGGATCAACCTGTGAACTGATGAACCCAAGAGATAAAAGAGCAGATGACAGTCGATTGAACCACGCCCTTGGGGCTTGCTTCAAGCCATAGATAGATTTGTTGAGTTTGCACACGAATTGGGGATGCACAGGGTCTTCAAATCCTTTCGGCTGGGCCATGTATACCTCCTCTTCTAAAATCCCATGAAGAAATGCGTTTGACACATCCAGTTGCCGAATGTCCCAATTGAAAGAGACTGCAATTGCAAGCACCATGCGGACCGTGGATGGCTTGATGACAGGGCTGAAAGTCTCTTGAAAGTCAATTCCACTTCTCTGGAGATAACCCACAGCCACTAATCTCGCTTTGTGGCGATCAATTCTACCATCTGGTTTGCGTTTCAGCTTGAAAACCCATTTGCAAGGCACCACATTTGTACCGGGAGGGCGAGGACACAGTGTCCATGTTTCATTCTTCAGTAAAGCTTGAAATTCACTAGCCATTGAATCATGCCACTCGGGAATGTGTGATGCTTGTCCATAATTTGTTGGTTCTGTGATTATCACACCTGCATGTAAAGCTCGAAGAGGGTGACGAGTGGTATAATGTAATTGAAAATCAGTGAAGTTACGGGGTTTTGAATTTCCCGTTTTTGACCGTGTGATGATTCCAGATGATGAATTGGGACGAGAGAGATCAACAGCCACTGTTGGAATATTATCGATGGAAGGAATGGAAGGCAGAGATGAAATGGTTTGATCCGTGTGTGTGGGGAAAATATCTGGTGGTGTTGCAGCCGAAGGACTTGTACTATGCTGACAGGTGTTAGGAGAAATTGGAACAATAGCATTGGAAGATACGGGCAAAATATCAACTGGAGGAGAAGAAAAAGGTAAAGGAAGAGTGTCGGACATACCTGAGGAGTCCAAACAAATGTCGGGGCCAGTGAAAATAGATTGATCATGAGCTGGAAAAATACCTTCGTCAAAAATTACATTCCTGGATATATAGATTCGCCTGGATAAGGGATCAAGGCACCGAAATCCTTTGTGATTAGAACAGTACCCAATGAAGATGCAAGGTTTGCTACGATATGACAATTTATCAACTGAGTAAGGTCGAAGACAGGGAAAACATTGACAACCAAAGGTACGAAAATAAGAAAAATCAGGTGAACTCTGAAAGAGTTTTTCGTAGGGTGAGGCGTAATCAAGAATTTTGGTGGGCAAACGATTAATTATAAATATGGAGGTGAGAAAGGCATCGACCCAAAAGGATTTTGGTAAACCAGATTGAGCAAGTAGAGTGAGTCCCATTTCCATAATATGACGGTGTTTTCTTTCAGCAAGCCCATTTTGTTGGGATGTATGAGGACAAGAAAGACGATGAAAAATCCCATTATTAGTTAAAAATTGCTTAAAGGCGATAGAACAATATTCCCCCCCGTTATCACTTTGAAATTGCTTAATGGTGGAATTAAATTGTTTTTCCACTAACAGCTTGAAATTGACAAATGTAGAGAAAACATTGGATTTATTAGAAAGAGGGAAAAACCAACAAAATCTAGTGTGATCGTCAATAAAAATTACATAATACCGACAACCATTGGATGATGGAGTGAAAGTGGTCCACACATCAGAATGGATTAATTCAAGTGGTTTTGATGTTTCTCTTGACGAATCTGAAAATGGCAATTGTTTGGATTTTCCTAGTTGACAAGATACGCAAACCCCTTTTTGTTTGTTTTTGGAATCATAAATTGGAAGAGAGAATTTAGAAATAACTCGATTTAAGATAGTTGCCGAAGGATGTCCCAAGCGACAATGCCAAGTGGAAGTGGAAGCCTTGACACCAACTGTCATAGTGAAAGCATGTAATTTAAATCTTGATGAGGGAATTTGACGAAGGTTGATTGGATACAATCCATTTTCACTTGGCCCCGTCAGAAGTGTGTTCCCCGTCAGCATGTCCTTCACAGAAAAATAGGAACCAGTGAGTTCAAAAAGCACATTGTTATCTTTGCAAAATTTATTGATGGACAGTAGCTGAGCCGAAGCAGCTGGACAACAAGCAACATCTTTTAAAGTGAGAGTAGAAAAAGGAGTGTGAATGGCAGTGTTGCCAGTGTGAGAAATTTCCAGACCTGTCCCATTACCTATACCAACAGCATCATCTCCTTCATATGGTTGAGAATTTTCAAGGTTGCTCAAGTCAGAGGTTACATGGATGTTGGCACCACTGTCAGCATACCATTGATTTTGGTTGAGGTAAGTAGTGTTGGCTTCAGCCACCATGGCAGCCAATTCGGTTGGGGGATGGCGTCCCTGAAATGAATAATTCATTCTATTGAAACAATCAAGGGCTTGGTGTCCATCCCGTTTGCAAATTTGGCAAGGAGAGCGAGACCGAGAGGGCGCAGCCGTTGACGTGGAAGTCGGCAGATGCGGTAATGGCTGTCGAAATTGTGAGGGACCAGAGGATGATCCTTTCAGTGGTGCTGAGAAACGATTCTTGTTGTTGCCTCGAAAATGTGTTTTTGAACCGGGTTTATGAGAGTAAAATGCATACGAACCTGTCTCTTGTTGGATGGTTTGGCTGTGAAATTTTTGCATGAGATCGAAGTTCAGCAATTCAGCATGAAAGTCAGAGAATGACATAGATTTTTCTTTGGCCATTAGCATATATGTCGTGACAAATGAGTGGAAAGAGGAGTTGAGACCATTGAGAACAGATAGGATCAAGTCTGAGTCTTCAATCGGTTTTCCCACTGCAGATAGTTCATCAGCAAGGGATTTCACAGCATCTAAGAATTGTTGACATTGCATGGAGCCTTGCTGTAGGGATTGCAGCTTTCTCTTGATAAGTGAAATTCTGGATGTGGAAGGTGCAGCAAATCGTGCACCAAGTGCTTGCCAAGCAAGCCGAGAGGTTTCAAGTCCATAAATGGTGGAGACCACCGCAGGAGACAATGAAGATATAATCCAGCCGAGAATGGTTTGGTCTTTATATTGCCAAACTATATAACCAGGGTTACGAATACCCTGGGCTTGATTTTCAGCACTGGAAAATTGGGGAGGACTAGGCTCAGACCCATCAACTATGCCCATGAGGCCATAGCTACGAAATAAAGGGAGCAACTGAGCACTCCAAGCAAGAAAATTTGTGCCATCAAGTTTGATGGATATAACTTGTGCAGGAAGGTGAAATGCAGCGGAAGAAGAGTCTTTGATGATAGACATTGGATCAGTAGAAGCGTTAGCTAAACCAGGCTCTGATACCATAAAAGACTTTGTTGCCTTCTGATGTTCATTAATTAGAGAGGAATTGTGCAGCTGCACTTTATATAGAAGAAAGGTTTACAAGAGAAAGAGAAGAGATAGCTACGTAATCAATTACAACACTAATTAGATTTACATGGTCTTCAAGGGATAAGCTGTAGCTTATGCAGTGCCGTGATTGTTCAAGAATCCTTCATCATTAAGAACTCTTGTTGCCAATTGTAGTTTCAGCCGAACTCTGTTGGTATTCAACATTATCCTTATCACTTCCTCTGGCAAGCTTTCAAGTGCATCACAATCAGATATCCACAATCTTTTAAGAGCAGAAAGGTTATCAAATACCTTATTTGACAAAGACTGTAGATCTCTCATCCTATGAATATCTAAGCTTTCAAGGAGCGTATGATTTTGCAAAAACCCTTCTGGAAGCTCTATCACGTTGGCAACATGTTCAATACGAAGGGAGGTGATGGAAGTGAAATTACTAACTGACATCAGTAAAGAAACGTTCCCTCCTTCGATGTGTAATTCTTTGATGGAGGGTATAATTGGTATTTCGGTCAACAAAGGACAGCCACCTACACGTAATTCTCGCAGGCGAGGAAAACGACAAGCATCCCATTGCTCTAATCTCATCATTGAATGAAAAAACAGCTTCTCCAAAGATGGGAATGAATTTTGCGCATCTCCATACATGTGGCTGTCAATACACTTCACACCATCCATTCCCCATAATACAAGACTCTTGAGGAACTGCAGCTTCCCAAACGGTGGGAGAAGTTCACAGTTATGACAATCTCTTAGATCCATCTCCACTAGATTTGGTAGCGTCAAGTTCAAGTTCATCATCCAATTACTTGGAAATTTTGAACCACCATATCCAATTAACCTCAACTTCTTCAGATTTGGAGGAGGTTGAAGCGCACCAAGTACCTCCTCCGCCTCATTATTTGGTATGGAAGTAATACTATAAGGTTGTTCATTCCCATGCCAAGATAAAGTAAGTGATAGAAGAGCTGTCTTCAAATTCAAATTGGCACTTCTGGCATCTGTTACATTCTGAACATTATCAAGATCTGTGATTCTCAATTCACCAGCGAGATTGTTCAGCCCTTCCAACTCCCTAATGTGACGACCCTCCTCCTTACCCACAATGAACAGGCTAAGTTTTCGCAGACACATCAATTGCCCCATTCCACGAGGCATGAATTGAAGTGAAGAGCAATCCGTGATGTCAAGATAGACGAGACTTTTCATATGCTTCATACCTTTTGGTAATTGGATGAGATTATAGCATTTTCTCAGATATAGTGTCTGGAGGTTTTGGAGAGAGGTTATACCTTCAGGCAGTGTTTTGCAGAAGCAACTTGACACATCTAGATACCTTAGATGTTTCAAATCACAAATTGACTTTGGTAATTTCTCCATGTATCATCTTAAACTCAAGGCTCGATGTTTTGGACTAGAAGAATACATATTAAGGCTCTTTCCCCAACACTTTTCAATCCATCTACGATCCACCGAAAGACACGTGCGCATTGAATGGACATTGAGAATTTTTTCTTTTGGAGAAGTTAGTCGGCTGTATCCAAAGTTTACATGACGGACAGTTTTAGGAACTTCTGACTCCTTATGGCCTTCGTTGTTATAGCATTCTTGTACTGCAATGGAATGTGCAAGATCATGCACAAGATCGTGCATTTTACATGTTATGTTGCCTAACCCATCATCCTCGACCTCTTGCAGAAATGACCTTCCCACCAGTTCATTCAATATCTCAATACCCTTGACCTGCAAATCCATTTCTCTTCTGCAACCAGTAAAGCCATTTGCCATCCACAAAGCAACCAGCTCCTCCCTCCTCATAACGTGATCTTTCGGAAATATAGAGCAAAATGCAAAGCATTGCTTCAAATGTGGTGATAGATTAGTGTAACTCAACCTCAAAGCAGGTAAAATCCCGTCTACTTCTTCTGTTAGATCCCAAATCTCACTTTTTTTTACAGCCATCCACTCATCTTCGCCATCTTTTAGCCGCATTAGGTTCCCGAGTGCCTTTATAGCTAAAGGAACACCACCGCATTTCTGCGCTATAGATGCTCCAATGGCTTCCAGTTGTATCTGCTCTTCTTTCCTTCTCATCCCCAATGCAAGCTGTTGAAACAAATGCCAAGAATCTTCCTCAGACAATTCCCTTATGTGATGGACAAAAGTTGTTGCCATTCTACGAGCAACCATCTCAATACGCGTAGTTACTAACACAACACTACCCTTAGCTCCGCACCTTAACATCTCCTTCAATTTACTCCAACTATCACCACAATCATCCCACACATCATCCAGTACAAGCAAAAACTTATTTCCAGTTAACTTCTGTTGGAGGCGTTGCTGCAAGGGATCCAGTTCTTCAAGACCACAAGAGGCACCTTCAATGGACTCTATGATGGCTTTTGTTAATCTTTTTATGTTGGAATCAGTAGATACACACACCCAGATCTTCAAATCGAAATGTTGTTTAACCCTTTCTTCATTGTATACTAATTGAGCAAGTGTTGTTTTCCCGAGGCCCCCCATGCCCCACATAGCATGAATAGAGAGATTGTCTGCATTAGTTAGCAGGATGTTGACTAGTTCCTCTTTCTCCTTGCCTCTACCGAGAATTTCTGATTCATTCACGATTGAGATGGTAAGCCGCCAATCGTAGGTATGATCAGCTGCTATGTCCCCGACTCCTCCTGATGCTAAACCGAACGTGTTTTTCTCATTGGCTATGGCATTCAGTTTTTCTCTCATATTTTTCAATTTATGCGCCATTCTTGATGGAAAAACAAGTGGATTATGACTGATAGAAAAGAAAGATCTTAGCTGATTTTTGAGACCTCTTCGCTGTTGTTGCCACTGAGCTTCAATGGCAAACTCATCTAGCAAATCATCAATATCATAAGCTGCATCCTTGAGGTGTCCAAGCCAAACCTTGATAGCCTCATCCTTCCACTGCTTCACCTCTGCATCCTGGAGCACAGCTTGAATGGTTCTGAACGTGCGCTTGAGATTTTCAAGCTCGGTCTCTAGGCCCCCAGCAAGCCCAAGCTCTTGAAGAATTGAGGAATTCAAATTTCCCATGATTGTACTCACAAGAGCAGAAACAATTGCATCATCCATAGCTTGTTTAGTAATGGATTTTGTTGAGAAATAGAAAAGGTGAAAGGAAAACTAAAAGCAGGGGATGTGAGCAAGAAATGGGAAGTAAAAATTGAGAAAACAGAGAGCAGTATGGGATGAGAAATGGTAAAAGTTGAAGTTGGGAAGTTGTTGTTGAAGAGGTTATGATGAGGGAGGTTGCGGTGTCAGCTAGTTCATGGAAGGAGAGTTGGAGAGGGAGGTTTATGTTAGTAAAAGACGAGAGGGATGGATTGGCCTGACTAGAAACGACAAGGAAAGAAGGTGATGGTATTGGCCGACCGCATGGGCTCCACACGGTGCGCAGGTTTGAGTACAAAACTAATCCTCGATTATTTTAAGCTCATCTCTCTGGTAAGTAAACGTGTATTTCTCTCTCATCAATTATGAAACTTTCCGCTTCTTCTTTTTTGAATGGTTGTTTGGCTTTGGGAAGACGAGGAACTTCATGAATCTGGTCTAGTAAGATTTCACAAGTCAATGAACGTCTAAAATATACCGTGCTTGATTGATTCTACTCTCTCAAATCGTGTGGCCTAAATCATCAGCTGGCCATGGAAGCTCGGCCTGTTTAATATTGCAGTTGCAACAGCCCTCAACAATTTAATTAATTTTGTATGCAAAAGGCATCTAATTACAATAAAAAAAACTCAACCTTCCTCATAACATCAACTTGTTGCAGCATTCGCCAGGACAAATCTTCTGCTGCTTTTGCAACTAATGCCGGAAGTAGTTTATGTTAGTTATTAAACTTGTTTATCAAGAGTCGCAACTATTAGTATTGAAGAGTCGCATCTATTAGTATTGAAGAGTCGCATCTATTAGTATTGAGGAGTCGCAACTATTAGTATTGAAGAGTCGCATCTATTAGCATTGAAGAGTCGCAACTATTAATGTCTATATATAGTGTATGAATCTCATAATGAAAAAAGTGTGAGAGTACCATTTTCATATGTATTGTATTCTACCAAATTAGAGAGTGTGCAGCCTAAACCTTTTTCTTTTCTATTCTTTATTTCTGCCAAATTTCCAACAAAACTGGTATCAGAGCCCGAGAGACAACATGACTTCCAACAACAACAATTCCCAATTTCATATTCCCCGCCTTACCAAACAAAACTATGATTTGTGGTGCATCCAATACAAAGCACTACTTAGATCACAAGAGTTATGGGAGCTGGTTGAAGATGGTTATACTGAACCAAAAGAAGACTTTGTGATGAGCAATGCAGAGAGACAAGCACTGAGAGAATCAAGAAAGAAAGACAACAAGGCGTTATTCACAATTTATCAAGGGCTTGATGAAGCAACCCTTGAGATGGTGGCACCAGCAAAGACATCAAAGGAAGCATGGGAAATGCTTAGCAAAACTTATAGTGGAGTTGAAAAAACAAAAAGAGTTCGACTACAATCTCAGAGAGGAGATTTTGAGAAGCTGAACAAAGAAGGCAATGAGACAATCTCAGATTACTTTACAAAAGTAATCACTTTGGTTCACCAGATGAGAAGGAATGGTGAAAATATTGATGATGTTCGTGTGATGGAGAAAATTTTGAGATCACTGGATTCAAAGTTTGACCATGTGGTTGTAGCAATTGAAGAATCAAAAGATTTAGAAGAATTGACAGTAGAAGAGTTAATGGGATCACCGCAAGCCCATGAGCGGAAAAATTGACGAAAGAGGAGAAGGAAGAACACTTGAACATGCTTTGCAGACACAACTAACTTTGAAGAATTCCAATGAATCCAACAGAGGAGCATTCCAGAGAGGCAGATTTTTGCATAGAAGAGGAAGAGGAGGAAGATCATATAGAAATCAAGAATTTCATGGTGCACGAAATCAGAATTTCAATGGCGGAGGCAGAGGCGGATTCGTGAGGAAGAAGTCGTGGAGGATACTCAAACTGGAAAAATAACAATGCAAAGCGTGCAATGTTATAATTGCAAGGAATATGGTCATTTCGCCTCGATCTGTTCACAATACAGATTTGAAGACAAAGTTGTTAATTTTGCTGAGAAGGTAAGTGATTCAGAAGAACCTGCACTGCTGCTGGCATGTGGAAAATTTGATGATAGCAGATCTAGTACCTGGTATCTAGACACAGGAGCATCAAATCATATGTGTGGAATGAAGGAAGCATTTGCAGATATTGATGAGAGTTACAAAGGAAAAATCACTTTTGGAGATCTTTCTCAAATACCTGTTAAAGGAAGAGGCCGAATTCTTATACAACTCAAGAATGGTGAGCAGAAATTCATAACAGAAGTATTTTACGTTCCAGACATGAAGAGTAACATCTTAAGTCTGGGACAATTTCTGGAGCAAGATTTTGAAGTGCAGATGAAGAATAAGAACTTGAAGATTTTTGATGAATCTGGAGCTTTAATTGCCTCAGTCAAGATGACCAACAACAGGATGTTTCCTCTTGACTTAAATGTGTGTATGTCAAACTGTTTCAAGGCAGAAAGTTCAAATCTGACGAAATTGTGGCATTTGCGTTATGGACATCTGAATTGTGGATCATTAATGATGATGGAGAAACACAGGATGGTTCTGGGAATACCACAGCTCGAACACACAAATGATTTGTGTGAAGTGTGTGTGATGGGAAAGCAGCACCGAAAATCCTTCCCAAAGAAGAGTTCTAGAGCATCTCAGCCTCTAGAATTGGTGTATTCAGATGTGTGTGGGCCAATTACACCTACAACAATAGGGGGAAACAGGTATTTTCTTACATTCACTGATGATTTTAGTGGAAAAACATGGGTATATGTGTTGAAAGAAAAAAAAGAAGTGCTGAGCAAGTTTAAGGAATTTAAAAATCTGGTAGAGAAGCAAAGTGAATGCAAGCTGAAAAATCTGAGAACTGATAGGGGAGGAGAGTATGTGTCTCATGCTTTTGATTATTATTGTAAAGAGAATGGTATAGCACATCAGCTCACAATGCCACAGACTCCACAACAGAATGGAGTATCGGAGAGGAAAAATAGGACTATTATGAACATGGTTAGATGTATGTTAAAAGAAAAGAATTGTCCTAAAGAGTTTTGGGGAGATGCAGTTGTGTGTGCTGTGTATTTGTTGAACAGATTTACAACAAAGAGGTTGCATATGCTTACACCCGTAAGAAGCCTCGGAGCATGAAGAAACCGAGAGTTGATCACTTGAGGATTTTTTGGCAGCATAGCTTATGCCAAAATTCAAGATGAAAAACGAACCAAGCTTGAAGATAAAAGTCGAAATGCATACTGCTAGGATATGGAGAAAATTCGTATGGTTATAAATTGTTCAATCCAAGAACAAAAAAAGGTGATCATGTCAAGAGATGTAAAGTTTGATGAAGAGCAAGAATGGAACTGGAGCTCGAGAATCAACCGCAAAAATTGATTGTAGATGAAGAGCAGATCCGTAAAGATGAAGGAGAAATCATGATAGCTCCATCTCCATCAACTAGCAGCCCATCTAGTTCTCCAAGTTCAACAAGAAAGACAAAGAGCATACAGGAGATTTATGATGTAACGTAAAGAATGGATCTTGATGAAGTGAACATGCTTTGCCTATTTTCGTGAAAAATGATCCTATTACATTTGAAGAAGCATATCAGGAAGACAAGTGGAAGAAAGCAATGAAGGAGGAGATCAATTCCATTCAGAAGAACAATACATGGGAACTGGCAACACTTCCTGAAGGTCACAATGCAATCGGTGTAAAATGGATCTTCAAGACAAAGAAGAATGCTGAAGGAGAAATTGAAAAATATAAAGCCAGATTAGTTGCAAAAGGGTACAAGCAACGGTATGGAGTAGATTATGAAGATGTTTTTGCTCCAGTAGCAAGAATGGAAACCGTGAGATTGGTGATTTCATTGGCTGCTCAGAAACAATGGAAGATATTTCAGATGGACGTAAAATCAGCATTCTTGAATGGCAATCTTGAAGAGGAAGTATATGTTGAGCAACCTGCTGGTTTTGTAGTAAAAGGAGAAGAAGAAAAGGTGTGCAGATTAAAGAAAGCTCTTTACGGGCTTAAACAAGCACCAAGAGCGTGGAACTCAAGAATTGATGGCTATCTTTCTCAGAAGGGGTTTACAAAATGTCCATATGAACATGCATTATATGTGAAGAAAAACTTGCATGGTAGAATAATGTTTGTTTGTTTATACGTGGATGATATTCTGTTCACAGGGGATGATCCTACAATGATTCAAGATTTCAAGCAATCCATGGTAAAGGAATTTGAGATGACAGACTTAGGTCTTCTAGCATATTTTCTGGGATTAGAAGTGAAGCAATGCAGTAATGGAATTTTCGTTTCTCAAGCCAAGTATGCAACAGAAGTGTTAAAGAAATTTGCTATGGAAGATTGTGATCCAGCAGACAATCCAGTTGAGTATGGAACGAGGTTAACTAAAGAAGGAGAAGGAGATTTAGTTAATCCTACATATTACAAAAGTATTGTGGGGTGTTTGCGTTATCTAACTTGTACCAGACCAGATATTCTGTTTGGAGTTGGTTTGGTTAGCAGATACATGGAGAGACCAAGGAGTTCACATTTGAAAGCAGCAAAGAGGATCCTTCGGTTTATTAAAGGAACATTAAACTATGGATTATGTTATTCATCATCACATAATTTCAAAATCATAGGTTATAGTGATAGTGATTGGGCAGGAAGCTTGGAAGACAGGAGAAGCACAACTGGATTCATATTTTTCATGGGAGAAACAGCATTCACATGGACATCCAAGAAACAATCAATTGTTGCATTATCCACATGTGAAGCAGAATACATTGCTGCTGCATCATGTGTGTGTCATGCAATATGGCTAAGGAAATTGATGGAAGATCTGCAACAAAAACAGAGTGAAGCCACAAGAATTTTCGTTGATAACAAGTCTGCTATAGCTCTTGCAAAGAATCCAGTGCATCATGAACGTTCAAAGCATATTGATACTCGATTTCATTTTATTAGAGAGCACATAAAAGAAGGCGATGTGGAGTTAGTTCATGTCAACACTCATGAACAGATTGCTGATATTTTTACAAAGCCATTGAAGACTGAAGTTTTTTGTTATCTGCAGAAGAAGCTTGGAATCGTGAAGATTGATGAAACAAGTTTAAGAGGGGTGAATGTTAGTTATTAAACTTGTTTATCAAGAGTCGCAACTATTAGTATTGAAGAGTCGCATCTATTAGTATTGAAGAGTCGCATCTATTAGTATTGAGGAGTCGCAACTATTAGTATTGAAGAGTCGCATCTATTAGCATTGAAGAGTCGCAACTATTAATGTCTATATATAGTGTATGAATCTCATAATGAAAAAAGTGTGAGAGTACCATTTTCATATGTATTGTATTCTACCAAATTAGAGAGTGTGCAGCCTAAACCTTTTTCTTTTCTATTCTTTATTTCTGCCAAATTTCCAACAGTTTATAGGTCAGAAAAAATTGATTCGGGTTGATGGGGCTTTGAACAATCCCTAGATATCATTGAGAGCTTGTATATCATTTCATCTACGATGGATGCACAGAACTCAGTTGCTCACTCTGAGATCTGATTTTCAGTGCCCGGGGGATGGAAAGACCATGGAAATCGAAACAACTTTGCTCAAGAACCTCAGGCATCTGAATTTCTTTTGGATTTCTTCTTCATTTTTTCTTGCACCCGGTACCGTTCCCGTCTTTCTTCCCTCTTGCGCTTTCTGGACAGTTCCTCATCCTTGGCTTTCTCTGCTTCAAGTTTTTTTTCTTTCCTGCTCTTTCTTAACCTTTCGCTTCTTCATCTGTAATGCCACATTTTTTTGGAGAATTTAGCACTTACACTAAGATTCAATCAGCAATGAGAGCAGACAGTATAAACATGCAGGCTAGAGACTCGACTAATCAATGATGCAAAGTAGTTACAGTGCAGGAACATAAATCCAATTCTCCACTCAGTTTGGTAAGAAACATAACCACTAAGGCCTGAACTAGTTTGGCAACTTGTATTTCTTCGTAACCTTGCCCTTCTTTAATTTCCAAGTATATTGATAAATGCAATTACTGGGGGATTCATGCTCATTTCTGAAAAGTTTAAACTCTAAACCAACATCACAAATAAGAAACCGGTGCAAGTCCAGAAATAAAAGATATAATTCTCTTCACTCTAAGGCCAGGCCAGTGAGTTGAAGAAAACATTTAAAAAAAACTGGTCAATTACACCAGTAACCTTGACCGCTTAAGCATCAATCTTTCAATTGAACTACACTACTCATTTTTAAAGACTTGAACACCATTTAATCAAGTCATTGTGAAGTTCAGGATCTTGTTCAAGTGCATACCTTATCATTTGTAATCAATCGAAGTTGTTGAACAAGAGCATGAACTTTACGCTCATCAGGCTCCATAACAACAGCTCTTCTCCTTTCAAGTGTGGGCCGTCCCTTGGGTATGTCCTTGGGTTTGGATTCGAATGGAAGAGTTGCTTGTAATGACTTGGGAATCACCAATGGGTTGAACTTCTTCAGTGTCCTTTCAATTGGCTGTTAAAACACATAAACACATGGTTTATTAACAATATTAAAATACAAATTCCATTTACAGCATTTTCAGGAGGAAAGAAAGGTGGTGGGGAAGAAACTAGGGACCCGGACCACCTCCACCATCACAGATTACCTTGTAGAGTGAATCCTTATTGACAGGAATGGGAAGATTGTGTTCCCTCCTCAATTCAGCCATAGTTTTCATCCCTTGCCAGGTCTTATTACGAGGTTGCAAGGCAGTGGTGAGCGGGTTATAAAAGCAAGGAGCTTCAACTTGAGTCCATGCTCGCAGGAAAACAATGTCACTCATCAAAATTCTGTCCTCAAAGGTGCACCGAGCAATCCCTTCTCTTGGTGCCCCTCCCTTCTTTGTGGGATGGTTACCAATCTCATCTTTTGCAACCTGGTCAGTTTAAATGCAGATAGAGATAGCTTCAGACAGGCTTTTGCATAGTATAAGGTGAAAGATACAATTAGGGACAAGAAATAATATAACAGTGACAATGAATATAAGCTTCTTCAGTAGCAGCCCTACCTTTTTCACCTGCCCCCGGATCCCACTGACAGTTCGAACAGCAGCACCTTCAAACCTAGCTACTTCAAGATCTGAAGTAAACATATTCATAATAAGTGCAGTCTTCTTGAAAATTTTACATGGATGACCAACCAGCTTGACTTTCTTCACCATCTTTGCTGCATGGTTGAACTCAAGCACAACTGCAGTTGCTGTGATTCGGAATGATGCCTAAAATCAAGAGAGATGTAGTCAGGACAGGAAAAAAAATTAATGGGAAAGAACAAGAGGAAACAACCCCCTAAAGCAGCCAGAGGAAACAGGGTTCCATTTTTCCATGGTAAAAACAATTGTACCTTACCAGCATGCATGAGTAACAATTCTGTAAGCCGGAAAAGATGCTCATTAAACCATATTGCTAAATAAAATTCAATGCCTTAAATATGGACCAAAAACATTATGGCTTTGCCAGATTAAAAAAATATATTAATGAATCTTGAATGTCACATTCATTCCTACATGCTGAGCTATAAAAAGAGGAAAATTAAGACATTTTCCCATAGCGTTTTGATCAACTCAAGAGATTCTTGAGCTGCTCTTTTGATTGCTAGGTGCATGGCTTTATCCCTCCACCAAATCACCTTTTTTTTAAGTAAACTATTAAAAAAAAGAAATAGCTAACTGAAAAACAAATTGAGATTGCAACGGAAATTCCGTTGCAAAGTAATTTTAATTTGCAACGGATAATCCGTTGCAAATGGTTTTAGATTGCAACGGAAAATCCGTTGCAAAGTAATTTTCATTTGCAACGGATAATCCGTTAAAAATGATTTTAAATTGCAACGGAATTATCGTTGCAAAAGGTTTTAGATTGCAACGAAAATTCCATTGCAAAGTAATTTTCATTTGCAACGGATAATCCGTTGCAAATGGTTTTAGATTGCAACGGAATTACCGTTGCAAATTGAGATTGCAACGGAAATTCCGTTGCAAAGTAATTTTAATTTGCAACGGATAATCCTTTGCAAATGGTTTTAGATTGCAACGGAAAATCCGTTGCAAAGTAATTTTCATTTGCAACGGATAATCCGTTGCAAATGATTTTAAATTGCAACGGAATTTCCGTTGCAAAGTTAGATTGCAACGGAAAATCCGTTGCAAAGTAATTTTCATTTGCAACGGATAATCCGTTGCAAATGGTTTTAGATTGCAACGGAATTTCCGTTGCAAATTTAATTTGCAACGGCAAATCCGTTGCAACCCATGTTTTTTTTTTTTTTTTCCGGAATTTGTTTAGAAACGGAAAATTCGTTGCTAAACAAAATTCCGTTGCAAACACCCCCTTTTTTTAGTAGTGAGCTACCCAAGAACTGTTACTTAATTTTCTTTGAAACGACATCACACAGTGCACAAGTAAAAACTCAATTTAGGACAATCCAACAAGAATTTGCGACAAAATTATTAGTTCAGAACTACATAAACCCAGAATTTAACAACAATTTTCCAAGGAAATTAACAAAAGCAATCCAATCAATCATTACGTAGAGGCAATGAAACTAAGATACAAGCTTACAGGAATGCTTTTACAGTCTGTATAAAAGTGAGGATCAGCAGGATAGCTGCAGCAACAGTTGCCGTACCTCTCCCTATTTTCTACAACAAGATGATCCATGTTCTCATTGGAAAAAATACAAAAATGTAGTTGAACTAACAGGACAAAAGTATGTCAATCACAAACAACATAGCTTCTCAAGATGTGATTGATAATTGAACCGATAAGAAAAGCATGAAAGGACAACTCCAAAATGATAGTAAAAAACTGGTTTTCACTTTCAATTCCAGTAAACTTTGGAGTACTTGCTAATTTCAGAAGGTAAAATTCACACTCAAATGGTAGAGAGAACATACCTTGGTGCCTCAAATTACAACCACGTAGATAACCATAAAGTGTGATATTTCTACCACATTTGTTGTCCAAACGCACTCTTTCAGGAGGAGTAACATCTTCGAAACGATCCGCCAAAACATAGGGATGAGAAGTTCGCCAAGACAATGGATGGAACTTCATGACAGAAATAAATCTTGCAAGGTTGTGAATCTCTCGTTTAACATACCTGTTTGTTAGGAAAGGTTGATGAATGCAATCAATTCTATAGAAATATTCACAAGACATGTTTTCTCACCTATCTATTAGTGTAAGATCCTAAACGATGTGCATCTCTGAGATACTTACTTGCCATGAATAAGACCAGACAAATAGAACAACTTTGCCCCATCATATATTTCAGTCCAGAAACGGTGCTTGAGTCGCTGTTTTGTTTTTTTAAGTTTCTTCACATCCTTGAACTGATCAAGATGAGTAAGGACTCCCATAATTTTTGGAAATCCATGAACTTGCAAAATATTAAGAAATTCAAAAGTCTCCTGCAATGGGATACAAATTTATCATAGAGCCTTGATTGATCAAGAGCACGAAATACTTAATAGAGCCTTGCAGAAATATGTAACAAGAAGTTCTGTGTCTAAATTAAACCCAATTGTCAGTTAAAAGAACAACACTTCTCCTGAAAAAAAATATGGTGGTCCATTGGGGAAGACAATGAAAAGAATCAAACATCGTGAGGAAAAATCTCACCATTTCAAAACCATAACTTCCATCTATCAGAAGCAAAGCCAGATCAGCGAACTTTGCAGCATCAATCATGCCATTGATGTCATTTGGGCACTCTACAAACTGAACCCGCCGTTTCTTACCTAACAAATTTCACTCAAACCACAGTAAGCTCCAAACTAAATCACCAATAAAGAGCCCATCTTTGCTACCACAACTAATACTAAATGGAACAAATGAAGGACAAACCTGATACAATAGTAATGGGTCCTCGAACCTCTTGGATATTATGCTTTGTATAATGCTTCACAAGACATTTTATCAACAGAGACTTCCCAACCTACCACCAAATGTAACAACGATTAATTGTTAAGATCATAATAAGGACAATTTTGCGTCACTTTGTAAATCCAAAAATCACAAAAACACAGTTTCCAAATCAAACAATTATAAGTACTTTTCCCCACAAACCCCTAAAGCCCTAACAATTACAGTGTCACAAAGCTTCTCTCAACTCTCCACAGTTTCTAAAATCCCTAACCTCTCATACCTGAGGGGGACCGTGCACAACAACAACAATAGTAATGGTTTTTTTCTTCTTGTTTTTATCATTAGATATTGTTTTTTCTCTTTAAAACGCGCTTTACTTACATCAAATGAGCATCGATTTTTTTTCTTTTCTGAATTTAATTTTATCCAACCCGCAACACATCGCTGGCCATATAGCTATTTATTTTATATACACATCATTCTGCATAAACTAGGGAAAACATAATTTTCTTCTACAAGTAAACAAGAGCTTCCCTTATGATTCAATCTATTCGTATGCATGGCATTTCAACAAGCTAGCTACCTCTTTTGCCATCATTTTTCTCCTTTTCGTTTCTCCTTTAGTTGTTTCGAGTGCCAAAAACCCTCTCCCTCTGAGCTTCAGAAAGATCTGCAGCGATGCAAGAAGCTCGGGAGACAAGGTCAAAGTCATTGCTAAGCTGAAGGACACCTTAAACAATCCGGTGATTCGATCCACACCCATTCATACAATCAGTTCAAGGCCGCTGCTGCACCCGATGATAATTATTTTGATGAAATTTTGGATTTAGCAATCAAAGTTTATCAGCAGAATTATAATCTTGCGGCAACTGGGATTTTAGATGCCGATACACGATATCAAAGATGATGATGTGACGATGCGGTGTCCCTGATAATAAAATCAACGGAGCAAGTTCAGGAAAAATTCAAGAGCATGGCCGCCATGGCCTAATCCATTCTCACTATGCATTCTTCAGTGCGAACTTGACATGGCCACCTTCTAAGACCCAACTCGTGTATGCTTTTCCTCCAGATATAAAACTTGATGCTGAACAAGCAATTACACTTGCTTTTTACAAATGGCAAACTGCTACCCATTTCACATTTATTCAAGCTCTATAATATGATATTTCTGAAATCAAAGTTTAGCTTCCAAAATTGTAATCATGGAGATGGATATCTATTTGATGGTCCTGGTGGGATTCTTGCTCATGCTTTTGCACCGACGACTGATGGAAGGTTACACGTGGATGCCACTGAGAACTAGAAAGTACGTGCAGTCCCGGGTGACTTTGAGCGACTATTTGAGAGGTACGGTAGATATTGTTTTTAAAAATATATTTTTGTTTAGAAATGTATTAAAGTAATATTTTTTTTATTTTTTAAAATTATTTTTGATATCTGTGTATTAAAATGATCTAAAAATACTGAATTTTTGCAATTTAAAATAAAAATTAAAAATATTTTCTTAAAAATACTTTTAAAACAGTGTAAAACACTCCGGTACCGTTGCCTTGCATGAAATTGGACATATATACTGGGACTTCAACAGAGTAACACTACAAGAAGAACTAAGGAGTTGACTTCTGACGATGTTGGAGGAATCAAGGCTTTATATAAGAAGAAATTTTGTAGCTAGTGTTTTTCTTCTTTCCTGAATTAATTAGAGTTTCTTCGCATTTCTTTGAAAAGATCCATGCATGTTTTTTTTATACATCTTAAAACCAAGAATCTTACTTAGAGTTAAGCCTAATAAATAATTTTATAATATTTTCGAACACACAATTCAAGTAAGAACCTTGAGACTTAAACTCATTATTGCTTTACATTTTATTTTATTATTTAATCATAGTGAAAAAGGATGATAGATGAATTCTTGTTCACTTTCATTAAAGCTCTGATTTTATTATTTCATCCAATTCTTTCCTCCATGCTATACGCATGATTTTATGAAATTAACCCTTATTAATTATTATTTTTAGTTTGCATATCATCATTGGACAAATTTATTTTAATAAATTTAAAAGGATTAACTTGGTGGTTGAAGAAAGCACTTAATCTTGAGTTTGAATCTTAAAATTAATAATTGTAGAAACTTAGTTTCTCTTAATGCATTAATTAAGCAAATAGAGAAAGTGCATTATCAAAAAAACTTGAAGATTTAATTTTGATGGACAGAAAATCCTCTCATAATCAATCATATAACAAAAAGTTTATTTCAACACATTGGACTGCTGGCAAAAGTCTATACTTCAACCATCATTCTCGTGAAAATGAAGTTTTTGATCTGATCCGGCTTCATGTCCCCTCTCATCTACAAACATTGTCTGGGCCATGATCTTCCTCTTTATCATCCTCATCCTCCTCTTATGTGCAAGATGTTCTTTGAGCATGAAGAAATGATCAATTCCTTAACATTGCAGCTGGCCCAAAGCAAGCGAGAAGTGCAGTTGATGAGTTGTAACCCTAATAAAACAAAGGTTCAAATAAGTTTAGTGATAGTGTATCTCGTGGAAGTCTCCAATGCTGACCTGCATGGATGCATGGTAATAAAAATAAAAATATAATTTGTTTGGATGGATTAGATTTCGATTTTCCAGTTTGTTTGTTTCCAGTCTAATACATTAAAATTATATTAAAATATTAAAAATAATTTGTTTGTTTTCGATTTTATATGCTTTGCTTCCAAAAACATGTCGTGATACAGCACAAGAGATGAATCTTTGTTAATTCCATTTTCCTTGAGATTTACGCCGGCAGCAGTAAGTAGTGATACAAACAAAGTACATATAACCAGTCTCGATTCAAGATTCAATCAATGAGCATCTCTTGTTTAATATTATTAGTTTTGATTCATTAAGTAAAATTACATCTCGAGCTCATTCTTCATCAAGGAAGACAGAGATTTGGGTACAGAGGAAAAGAAAACAGAGAGAGAAGACCAAAGGGTTAGTAGCATTTCATTCTTCATAAAGGAAGACAGAGATTTGGGTACAGAGGAAAAGAAAACAGGGAGAGAAGACCAAAGGGTTAGTAGCATTTCATTCTTCATCAAGGAAGGGTTAGTAGCATTTCATTCTTCATCAAGGAAGACAGAGATTTGGGTACAGAGGAAAAGAAAACAGGGAGAGAAGACCAAAGGGTTAGTAGCATTTCATTCTTCATCAAGGAAGACAGAGATTTGGGTACAGAGGAAAAGAAAACAGGGAGAGAAGACCAAAGGGTTAGTAGCATTTCATTCTTCATCAAGGAAGGGTTAGTAGCATTTCATTCTTCATCAAGGAAGACAGAGATTTGGGTACAGAGGAAAAGAAAACAGGGAGAGAAGACCAAAGGGTTAGTAGCATTTCATTCTTCATCAAGGAAGACAGAGATTTGGGTACAGAGGAAAAGAAAACAGAGAGAGAAGACCAAAGGGTTTGTAGCATTTCATTCTTCATCAAGGAAGACAGAGATTTGGGTACAGAGGAAAAGAAAACAGGGAGAGAAGACCAAAGGTTGGATTTCAATGAATTAGGTTCAGACTTTTGTATATATTTAGCTCTATATTTATTTATTTTTGTTTGGATCAGCAATCAAACCGATCCAGGTAACCTCTTGTTGGAGTGACCTAGGTGCCATCAATGTTGTTTATTGGGACAAAACACGTTTTGATTCAACTCCTATCTTCAAACCATGGTGGCTAAAAGTTTGTGCTGCCGGATCTTGACCAATGGTGGTAGGGGATTCATTAGTTGGATGAAACGCAAGAAAAAATTGATCAAACATGGTCACACTTTTCGTTTTGATAAGGTGCACGACGCCTACAAACTGCAGAATCACGAGGCAAGCAAGCAAGCAAGCAAGCAAAGCAATAATATCACTTGTTGCCTCGCATATAAATGGAAACAAATTGAAAGATATCCATCCTACTCACACAAATAAATCTTTCCGTGGTTCTTTGGAGAGATTCCTACCAATAATATTTCGTACGTGGTGTTGGTTGGTTGAGAAAAGAATTGAGAGTGATTATTATTAAAACAGTATCTCTATTACACGTAATTATAGGAAGATCATATATATAGGATTGTTCTTGAACTACAATTAAGATAGCAGGTCTGCAATTATACATTCAAATCTCTTAATTATTTATAGGAAGATCATATTACTTCTGCAAAATATGGCAAGCATATCTGTCAGCATCTCCAAATAATCTGCTGCATGAATATGGCAAATAATCTTCAAGCATATCTACCGCATAAATATTGCATGTAATCTCTTAAGCAATCTGCATGTGCAGCAATCTGCTGTATCTTCTGTAGCTACCATGTAGTGATAAACTGATACTTCTGCCAATAGTTGGGGTTCTCATGGCTTACAGGGGATGGTGGTCTCTGCAATCATGAAAATTATTTTTAAAATTATTTTTAAATGGTTTAAATTCATAAAAAAATAGTTTAAAATAAAATCAAAAATCAAAAACATAGTGTAAAACTTCTCAAGGAAAGTACGTTTCTAGTACGATTTGTCACACTACAATATTTTAAGCTCATCTCTCTGGTAAGTAAACGTGTATTTCTCTCTCATCAATCATGAAACTTTCCGCTTCTTCTTGTTTGAATGGTTGTTTGGCTTTGGGCAGACGAGGAACTTCATGAATCCTGTTGGAGAGAAGTTGCCAGATTTCACAAGTCAATGAACGTCTAAAATTACTGATGTGCCATTGGCCACACATTTATGAAATCCAGTCCAGCAAAAACTGAGGGAGAGTTCATAAAGAAGAAAAATCATTACTACTGTACCCTTGTTAACTTTGCAGGCAGATACTATCCGGAACGCACTACTTGCAGCATCTGCTGATAGCTTCCTAGAGATATATGAAAATACCACCCCTTTACAATCACTAAGAGGATCATTATGATTAGGCACAGTCACCGAATCCTTATAATCATTGATTGTCAATTGTGTCCCAGAAATCTCAAGGGCAGCTTCCATGATTGCAGATTGGCAAATTGGTCTACAACACTCTTTAAGAGGATCGACAGTGCTGCAGGCTTCCAGTAGTTTGCTTGTATTTACTGTTTTCTCAAAGTTAACAACATCCTTCACAGGACACAACCCACCAGTAAGATTTAATGATTTAACAGAGCAAAGTGTAGGTATAGTGATATTGGCCCCTCTGCTTGCTAGTATACTAATGATATCTGAAAAACAATCATCAGCAACTGCATTCTGCAAAACCAACTTATCAGAGTTGCCACTGAAATAACCTTGGAATATATGGAGCAAACTACCAAGCTGTGGACAGCATATTACATTTCCTACAAGAGCTGCTAGGGGTTGAGAGCAATCAGATGCTGTTCTGTCTATGACATTTGACATAACGGTGAAATTTACAGGGCATTTCCCAGTTAAATTTGGCTCGTATGTGGTGGGAAAAGTTGGGTACATAGGAGCTAAATTCTCACCAGGATAAGGGTAGCGTGGGAGGACAGAAGGTGATATTTCAATAGGTCCAAAAAGTCCAGAAATAGGTGGAGTGCCAAGCTCAGATGTAGAAGAAACATGATTAGGCTCAAGCGGGGTCTGCAATGCCACAGCTACTTGGAAACTGGATGACCAAACAATAAATAACAAGAACTGGTGGCCTAGAGAACCTGCAACCAGTCATCAGGCAGCTATCAGCATCAACACCCTCATCCTTCTCTATAGAAAGAAAAATTGAAGAATTCATCTATTTATAATGGCTTACCCTTCAGACAACTGAAAATCTGGAAACCCTCCATATTTCACTAGCATTCCGGCACCATTGAATTTTTGAAAAGGAAAACCCTGCAGCACTAAATCATAACCCTAGACTTGTTCACAATGAAGCAGCAAGCAAGAATACCTGTACAAAATACAAGATTGAACAACATAAATTAAAAAATAAAGCCGAACAATTAAGACCAGCTAAAAGCACACTCCACACATACCACTGCAAATTCAAGAGCAAGCAACCTGGATGCTTGTTTTTTCCACATGCTGAGTAACTTTTGACTAAAGAAATTCAGAAACATGCCAACCTACTCCAGCCATACTAAATTATGACAATTATTAACTAGCTAGGGAAACATAAAGCTCCTAAATTGTGCAATTATAAGAATCCCTTATTTGCTTAGTTCAATATCAAAGTAATGAGCTTAGACTTCTACCCCACAAACCTATTATATCTACAGAGCATTTAACTTCACAATCTAACTATTAGGTTTATTATCCATGGAATGAAACTTAATCTACACTAATGATTCCGGTACATAATGTATTTCACTACACTATTGGTTCCAGTGCATAATGTATTTCACTACATTAATGATCCTAGTACATACTCTATTTTCAATTATTCGACCCGTGTGAGCAAAATTATCTCGTTACTTCAGATAAACAATACCATCAGGTTTTAGTTGCCAAAAAATGAAAATCTCTTCTTGATTCAGCTAAACAGTTTTACCACCTCAACCAAGTAAGCCTTTGCTAAAAAAATGCAAGATCAAAGCTAAACTTTCCACTTCTATGCTCTAAATTACTTTAAAAAAAAATATTAGCTAAAATGAAAAAAAAAGCTTAACAACCCACAAGTTCTACTATCCTAAAATAATAAGAAAAAACCATCAAGCTTATTAAGAAAAGAACTCAAGATTCAACATCTTAACTTTCTTTCAATTTTCTCATCTACCAAACAGAAGAATCAATCTCTTCACCAAAAAAAAAAAAAATGAAGTACAACCACACACTAAATCAAGCTAAAAACAATCCTATACACCACAAGAAAGCAAATTCTACAACCCCAACTTCCATTTTCTCAGCAACCAAACACATAAGTACACAACTTTAAACAAATAAACAGAAAATAAAAGTGACCCACCTGAAATTGACGAACCCATGTAACAAATTCTAGTGTTTCAAGCCGCCCCAATAGAAATAAACACATAAAAATCAAGTCTTTTTTAGATTTGGATCGATTTGGATCGATTTGGTCTAAACAAAGAGAGCTTTCTTGATGAGAAACCCTAAATCAGAACCTTTTTTTTTCTTTTTCAGGTCACTCGAGTAGAAAACTCTCTGACTGTTTGTAACTGTGGTTGTTGTTAGTGGTGGTGGATAAAGCATAGCCTAAAAAACTTACCTTTTTTAGACTCTCGACCCGACCCGATTTGTGTTTGTTTTTCCGGCTCAACGGAGCCCTTCTTTTATTAGTGACCCGGATCCAAATTTTCGAGGGCGAACCTAAGCAAATCCTCCAACTATGGACTTTATCTTGATTAAGTGCCTAAAAAATGTTTTTTTTGTCTGAACTGAGTTTCCAAAAGTATTCATATATTCTCAATTAACTTTTTTCCAAAAACTTAACAAATTTTAAAGAAAAAAGATCAACAATTCTATTCTTATTTATTTTCAAAATTATATTTTAGTTCTCTCAATCTAGTATTAGAGCTTCCAATGGGCTTGACTTAAAATTCTTCACAAAGCAGCAACTTTCTTGACTTGCAGTAGCAAGAGTTGATGGCATTCGACAAAGTTCAAGAGAACTACGAGCAACCAGTCATATCTCGTTTTGATGGTCATTATGATTATTGGAGCATGTTAATGGAAAATTTTATGAGATCCAAAGAGTATTGGACTCTCATTGAAAATGGAATTGTTGAACCAACAGAAGGAGCATTATTGACGGAAGCATAATAAAAAAGGCTTAATGATCATATATTGAAGGACTGAAAAGTGAAAAACTATTTTTTCCAAGCAATTGATCAATCCATTTTGAAGACTATTCTCCAGAAAGATACTTTGGAGACTATTCTCTAGAAAGATTTTGGAGATAGCTTGGTTGTGGCATTATCATTATGGCCACTTAAATTTCAAAGGATTGAAGACTCTATAACAAATGAACATGGTGAGAGGTATTCCAAACATTGATTGTCCAACTTAAATTTGTGAAGAATGTATTCATGGGAAACAACATCTTTTCTGAAAGGAAAAGCATGGAGGGCGAAAAATCCTTTGGAGCTTATTTTCTCATATATTTATGGACCCATCAATCCAACTTCCAAGGGTGACAAAAGGTATTTCCTTATGTTCATTGATGACTACAGTAGAAAATCTTTGGTGTATTTCTTGCAAGCAAAATCTAAAGCTTTCTCAACCTTTAAAAGCTTTAAAGCCCTGGTCGAAAATGAAGTCAGAAGAAATATAAAGTTCTTTGAACTAATCGTGGTGGAGAATTCATCTCACAAGAATTTGAGGGTACAGGACAAATAAGGGCTCAAAGCAACAACAAATTTATGGTGTTTTTGATGAAGAAGCAGTAAGCAATAAGACTGAAGAATATTTGCAGCCCTTTGTTTGTGCACATAGTCCAAATGAAGGCCAACCATCAAATTCTCGACCACAACACACAAATAAGAGGCCAATATGGATGTTAGATTATGAGGTTAGTAATGATGATCAATTCGAAGATGATGAACATACTTACTTTGCACTGTTTAAAGGCTCTTCCTGTAACTTTTCAAGAAGCTCACAAAGAAACCAAATGGCAAAGAGCCATGGATGAGAAAATTAGATCCATTGAGAGAAATAACATATAGGAGCCGACAAATCTTCCTAGAGGACTTAAATCGATTGGTGTGAAATGGATCTATAAGATAAAGCTGAACACGAAGGGTGGAAGTCCATGGATGCTAAGATTGGACTATTTTTTTTAATTTAATTTTCAATGTTCTCTTTGTCTTTGTATATGAAGATGTCCATTTGAAGATGTGTTGACACTTGAAGGCAATTATGAATATCCATTTACACTAATGAAGATTTTTTTGAGCTAATGCCACTTATTGGGATGCTTTTCTTTATGACCTAGACAAGTCTCCCGTAATTGAAGCTCTCTTCATTTTTATTTTTTTCGTTTTTTTTAATAGAATGTAATTGAAGTGTTTAGCCAACTTTTTCCTCCTGTTTTTTCCTAAAACTATACTCTTCAAATCTCATGTTGAAATAAGACAATCTAATAAATGCACATTGATACGTTTCATTCAAAACTTCTTTTATAGTTTATGCGCTTAATAATTCCAGTAATTTTTGGTGGGTTTGTATTTTGTGACAAAGTTGTCAATTTTGTTTTGATTGGTGCTTCATTTTTTTAATTGGAACGGAATATTTCGGTTTTGGAGCGTTTCGGCACATCGTTTCAGGATTGTACTGTTTATATATGTATATATATATATTAAATCAAAAAAAATTTGTTCAAATTCAAAAATAAAATTATTTAGAATTGTGCATTTAGTCTACAAAATTACACAATAAAATATTTTTTATGAACAAAATTATGAACATGTATAATATTACGAGAATGTCATCATCAATCTCGCAAGGTCATTACATTCTCTGATTGCTCTGAAATTTTAAGATAATATATATAAATATGTTAAGAGAATCCTCGTAATATTTCATCTTAATCTAACGGTCAGGTTAAAAGATATGATTAATATTGTAAAATTATTCATTATTTAAAAAAACACTATTTGGCCGAAACGGAACGGGCGGAACGAAACCGGTACGTTTCGGCAGGTATTTGGCCGAAAAATCAGGAGAGGACTGGAATTTAAACCGAGATAAAAATTATGCTATTTTATCTCTTTTTTTAACTGATACGAAAGTTTGGCTACTAGCATTACTACTTGAACGCTGGCCTGCACTTGGCTTGCACAGCAGGACCTAATCGACTCCTGTCCATGCTTACAGCTGCCGATTTCTTTGCCGCGTTCAGGTAGACAGCTCCTCTGAGTATCCATTCATCAGCCTCGTGGCTGAAGAATTCTTCAAATGGTTCTCGACACAAGGCACATACTTTGTTTTCATCAGTGGAACTCATCCAATCTTCTTCTTCTTTTTCCTTCTCTACAGGAGCATCACCTTTTGCAAATCCAGTAACTGCAGCAACATCTGCCCTAGCAGCCACCCACAGATCTACACCATCTAACCACATACGAGAAATCCTTCCCTGCTTCTGCTTCTGTTGCTTGATATCTTGATTGTCCAGTTTTTAATCACATGCCAATCCATATGCCTGCTATGATCATCTTGGCACTTGAATCTGATTCCACATGTGGAGCATTGTCTTGGAATATCAGCATACAAGGATCGAATCACAGGTTCATGCCTCACCCTAAGCTGGTTTGCATCAAATACCACACCCCTAAAATCATCTTCCTTTTTAATCAAGGAATTCATGAGTGAGTTTTTCAAACCAGAACATTCATTAGCCACAAGTTGGTTACTGGTTTCCAGCAACTTCGGTGCACAATTGAATTTGCAACTATTTGCATTATTACTTTGGACCTCATGTTTAGCCAAAGAAATTAATCCATCGCCAACCAAAGAGGTTATTAGCAAATCAGAATAGCCAGAGGCTACTTGAGCCTGTGAATTCAAAGGCATGTTTGTAGCGCTCAGATTCACCAAATTAAGCTGCATAACTGGGGGATTTGGAGTGAAACCCCCATTGTTATTAACTGCATTATTACACATTACAGAACTTGTTAAGAAACCAGAAGCAGAGGAGCAATTAATGACTGTGAATTAATATACATATTTTTAACATCATGATTCAAAGAATTAGAAAGCACAAAAGAAGAGTTTGTTAACAAACCAGAAGACACAAGAGAATTTTGTGATTGTGAATTCAGCAAACAAGTGTTAGTTAGATTCTGATTCAACATGGGCTTTACAATGGCAGGATTTGGCATTGAATACAAAGGGCCTCCTAGTGAATTTGAACTATACAAATTAAGGTTTGGCATAAACAAACCCCTGTTAACCTCTGACTTCTTCTCTTGAAACTGCTGCATAGCTGAATGATTTGGATTGAAACCCCCATTATCAACCTTCAAACTACTGTCTTGAAAATGTTGAGAAACTTGATAATTTGGCACCGAAACCCCATTATAAAACCCTGGCTTCATGCCTTGAAATTGCCGTGAATGGGGAGGATACGGCCTTGAAACCACAAAATTATTACTATGAGGCTTCCAAGCTTGCAAATTTGGCATAAAAACCCCATTATTCCCCCCTGCTTCCTGATCTTGAAGTTGTGGCAAATCCTGGAACTTTGGTGCCAAACCACCATTATTACTCAACTCTGGCTTCCAGCCTTGAACCCTTGCATGGAAACCAGAAACACCATAATTAAGCTCCACCTTCTTGCCCTCAAGCTGCGGCAAAGATTGAATCTTTGGACCGTAATTGACAACCCTGTTATTATTAAAACGATCAACCCTTGGATTCTTGGCTTGAAGCCCTAGTTGATTACGATGGTAATAGTCTCCACCTTGTTGTTGTTGTTCCATGTAACGTGTTCTTGATCTCTTTTGAGAATCAAGAACTGGGTTGTGCAGATTAGGCACTTCCATAGGGCGACGATGATCTTTCCTTGTTATTAGTGTTGCAGCCATGTTTATTATATACTTTGCAAGAAATCAACAGCAACAATAATAAGCAAACCCTAACAAGCAAACCCTAGAGAAAAGCAAGAAAAGGGAACCTTAGACAAAAAGAAAAGATTACAAAACAGCGAGTGCTTTGATTTCTTCAAGGAAAGCGAAAGCCATTACTATTAGTGGTCTGATTTGGTTGGCGATGGCTTGGCTTTGCTTTATAGGTAGCAGAGGCAGGTGGTGGTAGAGTAAGTTATAAATTAGTCCCTCTAGTCTTATGACATAAATCCAATAAGAAAATAATATATACTTTAGTCTACAAAGTGATTTATTCATCCTTTTACTATTGTAACCATGTTTAATATAATAAATACTTTTCCAAAAAAAAATATTATTTTCTTATTTTCTTTTCTTCTTGATAAGAATACAATAAAGTAAAATAACATGAAATGGGTAAAAGCGATCAATTTACAAATATATTTAAAAATATATGGACTAATTTGTTGATTTGAAACTATATTGACTATATAATTCAATTCCAAAGATTAATTTATAATGCATTTCCAGGCGCCAAATAAAAAAAGCCATCGTCCCTCGTCCCTCTCCCTCTCGGCCATCGTCCCTCTCCCTCTCGGCCATCGTCCCTCGTCCCTCTCCCCCTCGTCCCTCGTCCCTCTCGGCCATCGTCCCTCGTCCCTCTCCCTCTCGGCCATGTCCCTCTCCCATGGCCATCTCGCCTCCATCCCTCTCCCTCTCGGCCATCTGGCCTCTGTCCCTCTCCCTCTCACTCTACTCTTTTCCCCCCTCTCCCTCGGCTCCCTCTCAAATAAAACCTACTTGAACAAAAAAAAAAGATTAAGTTAGAAAACAAACCGATGAGATGCAGTGGGCAGAAGATTTGACACGAAGTGAAGATGAAGATGCAGCTCGTTGGATTTGTGGTATTTTTTTTATTTTCCTTGTTTGAGTTTGCTGTACAGTAATTGTTCTTGCAATTTTTCAATCAATTGGTTTGCTGTGGGTATGTTGGTTTGCTGTGTTGATTTTGCTTGTGCTTGGCTGTGTTGATTTTGCTTGTGCTTGTTCAGAGCAGTTTTTATTGTTAAAATGCCAACGGTCACAACCCAACGGTCACATTTTGGGTTTTGGTTCCCCGGCCAAAACCTGTGGGGATGGCCCCCGAAAATGGAAGAGGCATTTTGCCTCTTCATTTGGCTCTCCCCGTTGGAGTGACAAATTTAACAAAAAGAGCCATTTTTTTAAAAAATTTGCCTTTGCCTCCTCTGATGGCTCCTCCGTTGGACTTGCCCTTAGTCAGTCAAAAATACCTTTTTTCCATATTCTGAGAAAGAAACACACTCCAAATACGATAGAATATGGATAAATGAGTTTTTTTTTTAATATATCTACATTTAAAAAGTTATAAAAAAACCCTAGGGATATTTAAAAAGTTTTCAAAATATACCTACATTTCTAATTGTTTTTAATTCTCTATTTTACAAATGGCAAACTGCTACCCATTTCACATTTATTCAAGCTCTATAATATGATATTGCTTCCAAAATTATAAGCATGGAGATGGATATCTATTTGATGGTCCTGGTGGGATTCTTGCTCATTTTCAATCCAATTTTTTCCTCCATGCTATACGCATGATTTTATAAAATTAACCCTTATTAATTTTTTTTTAGTTTGCATATCTATTTGAATTTACTGCACATGTAGGAAGTACTCATGTTACACCGAAGAAGAGTCAGATGATATGCAGGGAAGCATCATCCATACAATCTACTGACCATTTCTTTTAATTGTACAATAAATTGGAATTACATCTTATAATCAAATCGAGAATTACGTAACAAGATATTCACTGATAAAATTATAGAAGGAAAAAATAATTAAGACTTTAGAGGGATACCAAATATTTAAAAAACAAGGAAAGTTTGAAAGTAGATCTGAGAAAGTATATGGGTGAGAAGCATACTTTCAAAAACACCGCCATCATCCTATGAACAATCCAAGTGTCATTGGATTGTTTCCCGGTTGATTCTAATGTGAGGGATGTGAGATATCTTGGGCCAGTCCTCTCCTTTCTCTTTCTTGCACCTCTTCGCCAATTCTGGACAGTTGTAGATTGTCAGCTGGCTGAGGTTACTGAGACTCTGTACCCCATCTGGCAATGACACCAAATTAGGGCAATCCCCAATCTCCAAGCGTGAAAGGGACGTGAGATAACCAATCTGATTTGGAAAATAAGCTAGTCCATTGCAATCATATATCCTTAGAGATTGGAGAGAAGTGAGATGTTGGATACTCTCTGGCAATGAATTCAGCGCTGGACATCCTAAGAGGAGCAAATCTTCAAGTGCCATCAGATGTCGCACTCCCTCAGTTAAAGATGCAAGATTAGCACATCCGCTAATCCATAAGCTACGAAGAGAAGTTAAGCTACATAGCCCATTCATTGGCAGAGAATTTAATCTTCCACAACTCCCTATCTCTAAAACCTCCAAAGAAGTGAGGTTCCGAAGACCTTCCTCTGGCAAGCTTTCAAGTGCATCACAACCAGATATACACAATCTTTTAAGAGAAGAAAGGTTATCAAATACCTGATTTGACAAAGACTGTAGATCTCTCATCCTAACAATATATAAGCTTTCAAGGAGCGTATCATTTTGCAAAAAACCCTTCTGGAAGCTCTATCACGTTGGCAACATGATCAATAGAAAGGGAGGTGATGGAGGTGAAATTACTAACTGACATCAGTAAAGAAATGTTCCCTCCTTCAATGCGTAATTTCTTGACAGAGGGTATAATTGGTATTTCGGTCAACAAAGGACAGCCACCTACATTTAATTCTCGCAGGCGAGGAAAACGACATGCATCCCATTGCTCTAATCTCATCATGGAATGAAAAACCAGCTTCTCCAAAGATGGGAATGAATTTTGCGCATCTCCATACACGTGGCTGTCAATACACTTCACACCATCCATTCCCCATAATACAAGACTCTTGAGGAACTGCAGCTTCCCAAACGGTGGGAGAAGTTCACAGTTATGACAATCTCTTAGCTCCATCTCCACTAGATTTGGTAGCGTCAAGTTCAAGTTCATCATCCAATTACTTGGAAATTTTGAACCACCATATCCAATTAACCTCAACTTCTTCAGATTTGAAGGAGGTTGAAGCGCACCAAGTACCTCCTCCGCCTCATTATTTGGTATGGAAGTAATACTGTCATATTGTCCATTCCCATGCCAAGATAAAGTCAGTGATAGAAGAGCTGTCTTCAACTTCAAATTGGCACTTCTGGCATCTGTTACATTCTTAACATTCATAAGATCTTTGATTTTCAATTCACCAGCGAGATTATTCAGGCTTTCCAGCTCCCCTATGTGACGACCCTCCTCCTTACCCACAATGAACAGGCTAAGTTTTCGCAGGCACATCAACTGCCCCATTCCACGAGGCATGAATCGCAGTTCATCACAACCCGTGATGTCAAGATAGACGAGACTTTTCATATGCTTCATACCTTTTGGTAATTGGATGAGACTCCACCATTCTCTCAGATCTAGTGTCTGGAGGTTTTGGAGAGAGGTTATACCTTCAGGAAGTGTTTTGCAGTAGGGGTCTGACACATGTAGATACCTTAGATGTTTCAAATCACAAATTGACTTTGGCATTTTCTTCACCCATGTTCTTAAACTCAAGACTCGATGTTTTGGACTAGAAGAATACATATTAAGGCTCTTTCCCCAGCGCTTTTGAATCCAATCGTAATCCACCGAAAGACATGTGCGCAGTGAATGGACATTGAGAAGTTTTTCTTTTGGAGAAGCTAGTCGGCTGTATCCAAATTCTACATGACGGACAGTTCTAGGAACTTCTGACTCCTCATGGCCTTCGTTGTTATAGCATTCTTGTACTGCAATGGACTGTGCAAGATCATGCATAAGATCGTGCATTTTACATGTTATGTTGCCAAACCCATCATCCTCGACCTCTTGCAGAAATGACCTTCCCACCAGTTCATTGAATATCTCAATACCCGTGATGTGCAAATCCATTTCTCTTTTGCAACAAATAAAGCCATTTGCCATCCACAAAGCAACCAACAACTCCCTCCCCATCACTTGATCTTTTGGAAATATAGAGCAAAATGCAAAGCATTGCTTCAAATGTGGTGATAGATTAGTGTAACTCAACCTCAAAACAGGTAAAATCCCACCTGCTTCTTCTGTTAGATCCCAAATCTCACTTTTTTTGACAGCCATCCACTCATCTTCGCCATCTTTTAGCCGCATTAGGTTCCCGAGTGCCTTTATAGCTAAAGGAACACCACCGCATTTCTGCGCTATAGATGCTCCAATGGCTTCCAGTTGTACCTGCTCTTCTTTCCTTCTCATCCCCAATGCAAGCCGTTGAAACATATCCCAAGAATCTTCCTCAGACAATCTTCCCATTTGATGGACAAAAGTTGTTGCCATTCTCAGAGCAACCATCTCAATACGCGTAGTTACTAACACAATACTACCTTTAGCTCCGTACCTTAACATCTCCTTCAATTTACTCCAACTATCACCACAATCATCCCACACATCATCCAGTACAAGCAAAAACTTTTTTCCAGTTAACTTCTGTTGGAGGCGTTGGTGCAAGGGATCCAGTTCTTCAAGACCACAACAAGCACCTTCAATGGACTCTATGATGGCTTTTGTTAATCTTTTTATGTTGGAATCAGTAGATACACACACCCAGATCCTCAAATCGAAATGTTGTTTAACCCTTTCTTCATTGTAGACTAATTGAGCAAGTGTTGTTTTCCCGAGGCCCCCCATGCCCCACATAGCATGAATAGAGAGATCGCCTGCATTAGTTAGCAGGATGTTGACTAGTTCCTCTTTCTCCTTGCCTCTACCGAGAATTTCTGATTCATTCACGATTGAGATGGTAAGCCGCCAATCGTAGGTATGATCAGCTGCTATGTCCCCGACTCCTCCTAATGCTAAACCGAACGTGTTTTTCTCATTGGCTATGGCATCCAGTTTTTCTCTCATATTTTTCAATTTATGCGCCATTCTTGATGGAAAAACAAGTGGATTATGACTGATAGAAAAGAAGGATCTTAGCCGATTTTTGAGGCCTCTTCGCTGTTGTTGCCACTGAGCTTCAATGGCAAACTCATCTAGCAAATCATCAACATCATAAGCTGCATCCTTGAGGTGTCCAAGCCAAACCTTGATAGCCTCGTCCTTCCACTGCTTCACCTCTGCATCCTGGAGCACAGCTTGAATGGTTCTGAACGTGCGCTTGAGATTTTCAAGCTCGGTCTCTAGGCCCCCAGCAAGCCCAAGCTCTTGAAGAATTGAGGAATTCAAATTCCCCGTGATTGTACTCACAAGAGCAGAAACAATTGCATCAGCCATAGCTTGTTTAGTAATGGATGTTGTTGAGAAATAGAAAAGGTGAAAAGGAAAACTAAAAGCAGGGGATGTGAGCACGAAATGGGAAGTAAAAATTGAGAAAACAGAGAGCAGTATGAGATGAGAAATGGTAAAAGTTGAAGTTGGGAAGTTGTTGTTGGAGAGGTTATGATGAGGGAGGTTGCAGTGTCAGCTAGTTCATGGAAGGAGAGTTGGAGAGGGAGGTTTATGTTAGAATATGTGGTGGAAACGACAAGGAAAGAAGGTGATGGTATTGGCTCCACACGGTGCGCAGGGTTGACTAGCTATATTTTAAGCTCATCTCTCTGGTAAGTAAACGTGTATTTCTCTCTCATCAATTATGAAACTTTCCGCTTCTTCTTTTTTTAATGGTTGTTGGCTTTTGGAAGACGAGGAACTTCATGAATCTGGTCTAGTAAGATTTCACAAGTCAATGAACGTCTAAAATATACCGTGCTTGATTGATTCTACTCTCTCAAATCGTGTGGCCTAAATCATCAGCTGGCCATGGAATCTCTTACAACTTCCGCCATTTTAAAATTGCAGTTGTTGTAGTTGTAGTTGTAGTTGCAACAGCCCTCTAAAATTAGAGATGGACTACAATTTGAATGTCATTCTTTGTCAACAATTTAATTAATTTTGTATGCAAAAGGCATCTAATTACAATAAAAAAAACTCAACCTTCCTCATGTATTCAAATACGACCAATACAACACTCGAAATGCCCATAACATCAACTTGTTGCAGCATTCGCCAGGACAAATCTTCTGCTGCTTTTGCAACTAATGCTGGAAGTAGTTTATAGGTCAGAAAAAATTGATTCGGGTTGATGGGGCTTCGAACAACTTGTATATCATTTCATTTACGATGGATGCACAGAACTCAGTTGCTCACTCTGAGATCTAATTTGTGCACCTGATTTTCAGTGCCTGGGGGATGGAAAGAACCTCAGGCATCTGAATTTCTAGAGATGTATAAACTAAAATCAAGAGAGATGTAGTCAGGGCAGGAAAAAAATTAAAAAAAAAAAATGGGAAAGAACAAGAGGAAACAACCCCCTAAAGCAGCCAGAGGAAACAGGGTTCCATTTTGCCATGGTAAAAACAATTGTACCTTACCAGCATGCATGAGTAACAATTCTGTAAGACGGAAAAGATGCTCATTAAACCATATTGCTAAATAAAATTCAATGCCTTTAATATGGACCAAAAACATTATGGCTTTGCCAGATTAAAAAAATATATTAATGAATCTTGAATGTCACATTCATTCCTACATGCTGAGCTATAAAAAGAGGAAAATTAAGACATTTTCCAATAGCGTTTTGATCAACTCAGAGATTCTTGAGCTGCTCTTTTGATTGCTAGGTGCATGGCTTTATCCCTCCACCAAATCACCTTTTTTTTAAGTAAACTGTTAAATCAATTCATTCATAATATCACAGGTGATATAGTCATTCCCATCCTGCAAAAGACAATAAAGATGAAGCTGCTTCTTAACCAGATTGTTAAAACATAAATTTGGTCCTGTAGATACCATTTCAGCACATAAGCAGTCAATCGAATATATCTAGCAATGTTTTTCTAACCAAACATTATTCTACCAGCATCCAATGGCAAAACAATGCACGCGCTCTCATTCTCACATTGGTTAAAGGCATCCAGCAACCAATATTCTTTGAAACTTCAAAGACAGATTAATTTCTTAAAATTTATCAACAGTAAAGCTGTCCCTTACAATAGCAAACCAAAAGCTGTTCAGTTGCCAGTATCAGATTCCTTTCTTGATAAGAAAGCTTGTGAAGAAAATCAAGAATGATTACCTGATTGTTTGCTAAATTCTGAACGGCTATGACTCCAGTGTTGGGTGGTGCAAGTGGGCCCCAGAATGTGGCAAGACAATGCATGTGCTCTGGAGTGTACTTGAGCATGCGATGCCTTCCATTGCGATCCTCGATGGCATAGACTGGGGTAGTTTGGTAACGCCTCCAACCACATACGAGAAATCCTTCTCTGCTTCTGCTTCTTAGATATCTTGATTGTCCGGTTTTTAATCACATGCCAATCCATTTGCCTGTTATGATCATCTTGGCACTTGAATCTGATTCCACATGTGGAGCATTGTATTGGAATATCAGCATACAAGGATCGAATCACAGGTTCATGCCACACCCTAAGCTGGTTTGCATCAAATACCACACCCCTAAAATCATCTTCCTTTTTAATCAAGGAATTCATGAGTGAATTTTTCAAACCAGGACATTAATTAGCCACAAGTTGGTTACTGGTTTCCAGCAACTTCGGTGCACAATTGAACTTGCAACTATTTGCATTATTACTTTGGACCTCGTGTTTAGCCAAAGAAATTAGTCCATCGCCAACCAAAGAGGTTATTAGCAAATCAGAATAGCCAGAGGCTACTTGAGCCTGTGAATTCAAAGGCATGTTTGTAGCGCTCAGATTCACCAAATTAAGCTGCATAACTGGGGGATTTGGAGTGAAACCCCCATTGTTACTAACTGCATTACTACACATTACAGAACTTGTTAAGAAACCAGAAGCAGAGGAGCAATTAATGACTGTGAATTAATATACATATTTTTAACATCATCATTCAAAGAATTAGAAAGTAGAAAAGAAGAGTTTGTTAACAAACCAGAAGACACAAGAGAACTTTGTGATTGTGAATTCAGCAAAAAAGTGTTAGTTAGTGAATTTGAACTCTACAAATTAAGGTTTGGCATAAACAAACTTCTGTTAACCCCATTAAGAAACTGCTACATTGCTGGATGATTTGGATTGAAAACCCCATTATGAACCTTCAAACTACTGTCTTGAAAATGTTGAGAAACTTGAAAATTTGGCATCGAAACCCTGGCTTCATGCCTTGAAATTGCCGTGAATGGGGAGGATGCGGCCTTGAAACCACAAAATTATTACTCTGAGGCTTCCAAGCTTGCAAATTTGGCATAAAAACCCCATCATTCCCCCCGCTTCCTGATCTTGAAGTTGTGGCAAAGCCTGGAACTTTGGTGCCAAACCACCATCATTACTCAACTCTGGCTTCCAGGCTTGAACCCTTGCATGGAAACCAGAAACCCCATAATTAAGCTCCACCTTCTTGCCCTGAAGCTGCGACAAAGAATGAATCTCTGGACCATAATTGACAACCCCGTTATTATTAAAACGATCAACCCTTGGATTCTTGGCTTGAAGCCCTAGTTGATTACGATGGTAATAGTCTCCACCTTGTTGCTGTTGTTCCATGTAACGTGTTCTTGATCTCTTTTGAGAATCAAGAACCGGGTTGTGCAGATTAGGCACTTCCATAGGGCGATGATGATCTTTCCTTGTTATTAGTGTTGCAGCCATGTTTATTATATCCTTACTTTGCAAGAAATCAACAGCAACAATAATAAGCAAACAGAGAAAAGAAAAGCAAACCCTAACAAGCAAACCCTAGAGAAAAGCAAGAAAAGGAACCTTAGACAAGAAGAAAAATTACCAAACAGCGAGTGCTTTGATTTCTTCAAGGAAAGCGAAAGCTATTACTATTAGTGGTCTGATTTGGTTGGCGATGGCTTGGCTTTGCTTTATAGGCAGCAGAGGCAGGTGGTCGTAGAGTAAGTTATAAATTAGTCCCTCTAGTCTTATGACATAAATCCAATAAGAAAATAATATATACTTTAGTCTACAAAGTGATTTCTTCATCCTTTTACTATTGTAACCATGTGAGGGATGTGAGATATCTTGGGCCAGTCCTCTCCATTCTCTTTCTTGCACCTCTTCGCCAATTCTGGACATTTGTTGATTGTCAGCTGGCTGAGGTTACTGAGACTCTGTACCCCATCTGGCAATGACACCAAATTAGGGCAATACTGAATCTCCAAGTGTGAAAGGGACGTGAGATAACCAATTTGATTCGGCAAAGAAGCTAGTCCCTCGCAATTCCATATCCTTAGAGATTGGAGAGAAGTGAGATGTTGGATACTCTCTGGCAATGAATTCAGCTCTGGACATCCATCGAGGACCAAATCTTCAAGTGCCGTCAGATGTCGCACTCCCTCAGTTAAAGATGCAAGATTATCACAATTGTGAATCTCCAAGCGACGAAGAGAAGATAAGCCACAGAGCCCATTCATTGGCAGAGAATTTAATCTTCCACAACTCCATATCTCTAAAACCTCCAAAGAAGTGAGGTTCCGAAGACCTTCCTCTGGCAAGCTTTCAAGTGCATCACAACAAGATATACACAATCTTTTAAGAGCAGAAAGGTTATCAAATACCTTATTTGACAAAGACTGCAGATCCCCCAACCCCTGAAACTTTAAGCTTTCAAGGAGCGTATGATTTTGCAAAAACCCTTCTGGAAGCTCTATCACGTTGGCAACATGTTCAATACGAAGGGAGGTGATGGAAGTGAAATTACTAACTGACATCAGTAAAGAAACGTTCCCTCCTTCGATGCGTAATTCTTTGATGGAGGGTATAATTGGTATTTCGGTCAACAAAGGACAGCCACCTACATAAAATTCTCGCAGGCGAGGAAAACGACATGCATCCCATTGCTCTAATCTCATCATTGAATGAAAAACCAGCTTCTCCAAGGATGGGAATGAATTTTGCGCATCTCCATACACGTGGCTGTCAATACACTTCACACCATTCATTCCCCATAATTGAAGACTCTTGAGGAACTGCAGCTTCCCAAACGGTGGAAGCTGTTCACAGTTGGGACATTCTGTTATATACATCTCCACTAGATTTGGTAGCGTCAAGTTCAAGTTCATCATCCAATTACTTGGGAATTTTGAACCACCATATCCAATTAACCTCAACTTCTTCAGATTTGAAGGAGGTTGAAGCACACCAAGTACCTCCTCCGCCTCATTATTTGGTATGGAAGTAATACTGTCATATTGTCCATTCCTATGCCAAGATAAAGTAAGTGATAGAAGAGCTGTCTTCAACTTCAAATTGGCACTTCTGGCATCTGTTACATTATCAAGATCTGTGATTCTCAATTCACCAGCGAGATTGTTCAGCCCTTCCAGCTCCCCTATGTGACGACCCTCCTCCTTACCCACAATGAACAGGCCAAGTTTTCGCAGGCACATCAATTGCCCCATTCCACGAGGCATGAATCGCAACGCATCACAACGCGTGATGTCAAGATAGACGAGATTTTTCATCTGCTTCATACCTTCTGGTAATTGGATGAGGCTGTAGCAATATCTCAGATCTAGTGTCTGGAGGTTTTGGAGAGAGGTTATACCTTCAGGCAATTTCTGGATGGAGGAATAGGACACATCTAGATACCTTAGATGTTTCAAATCACAAATTGACTTTGGCATTTTCTCCACATATACTTTTAAACTCAAGGCTCGATGTTTTGGACTAGAAGAATACATATTAAGGCTCTTTCCCCAGCGCTTTTGAATCCAATCGTAATCCACCGAAAGACATGTGCGCAGTGAATGGACATTGAGAATTTTTTCTTTTGGAGAAGCTGGTCGGCTGTATCCAAATTTTACATGACGGACAGTTCTAGGAACTACTGACTCCTCATGGCCTTCGTTGTTATAGCATTCTTGTACTGCAATGGACTGTGCAAGATCATGCATAAGATCGTGCATTTTACATGTTATGTTGCCAAACCCATCATCCTGGACCTCTTGCAGAAATGACCTTCCCACCAGTTCATTGAATATCTCAATACCCGTGATGTGCAAATCCATTTCTCTTTTGCAACAAATAAAGCCATTTGCCATCCACAAAGCAACCAGCTCCTCCCTCATCATCACGTGATCTTTTGGAAATATAGAGCAAAATGCAAAGCACTGCTTCAAATGTGGTGATAGATTAGTGTAACTCAACCTCAAAGCAGGTAAAATCTCGCCTGCTTCTTCTGTTAGATCCCATATCTCACTTTCCTTGACAGCCATCCACTGATCTTCACTATCTTTTAGCCGCATTAGTTTCCCGAGTGCCTTTATAGCTAAAGGAACACCACCACACTTCTTCACTATTGATACTCCAATGTCTTCCAGGTGTGCCCACTCCTCTGTCGTTCTCGTCCCAAATGCAAGCCGTTGAAACAAATGCCAAGAATCTTCCTCAGACAATCTTCCCATGTGATGGACAAAAGCTGTTGCCATTCTACGAGCAACCATCACCTCACGGGTAGTTACTATGACAGCACTACCCTTAGCTCCACATCTTAATACCTCTTTCAATTTATCCCACCTATTAGTATAATCTTCCCACACATCATCCAGTACAAGCAAAAATTTCTTTCCAGCTAACTTCTGTTGGAGGTCTTGTTGCAAGGGATCCAATCCTTGAATTTTACATGGGGTACCATCAATGGACTCTATGATCGCTCTTGTTAATCCTATTAAGTGGAAATCAGTAGATACACACACCCAGATCCTCAAACCAAATTGTTGTTTAACCCTTTCTTCATTGTAGACTAATTGAGCAAGTGTTGTTTTCCCGAGGCCCCCCATTCCCCACATAGCATGAATAGAGAGATCGTCTGCATTAGTGAGAAGGATGTTGACTAGGTCCTCTTTCTCTTTGCCTCTACCGAGAATTTCTAACTCATTCACGAGTGAGCTGGTAAGCCGCCAATCGTAGGTATGATCAGCTGCTATGTCCCCAACTCCTGATGCCAAATCTAACTTGTTCTTGTCAATAGCTATGGCATCCAATTTTTCTCTCATATTTTTCAATTTATGCGCCATTCTTGATCGAAAAACAAGTGGATTATGAGTGATAGAAAAGAAGGATCTTAGCTGATTTTTGAGACCTCTTCGCTGTTGTTGCCACTGAGCTTCAATGGCAAACTCATCTAGCAAATCATCAACATCATAAGCTACATCCTTGAGGTGTCCAAGCCAAACCTTGATAGCCTCGTCCTTCCACTGCTTCACCTCTGCATCCTGGAGCACAGCTTGAATGGTTCTGAACGTGCGCTTAAGATTTTCAAACTCGGTCTCTAGGCCCCCAGCAAGCCCAAGCTCTTGAAGAATTGAGGAATTCAAATTCCCCACGATTGTACTCGCGAGAGCAGAAACAATTGCATCAGCCATAGCTTGTTTAGTAATGGGTGTTGTTGAGAAATAGAAAAGGTGAAAAGGAAAACTAAAAGCAGGGGATGTGAGCAAGAAATGGGAAGTAAAAATTGAGAAAACAGAGAGCAGTATGAGATGAGAAATGGTAAAAGTTGAAGTTGGGAAGTTGTTGTTGAAGAGGTTATGATGAGGGAGGTTGCAGTGTCAGCTAGTTCATGGAAGGAGAGTTGGACAGGGAGGTTTATGTTAGTAAAAGAGGAGAGGGATGGGTTGCCCTGACTAGAATATATGGTGGAAACGACAAGGAAAGAAGGTGATGGTCGGTGGCCTCATTGGCTTAAATTAAAACTGTATTGGCCGACCGCATGGGCTCCACACGGTGCGCAGGCTTGAGTACAAAACTAATCCTCGATTATTTTAAGCTCATCTCTCTGGTAAGTAAACCTGTATTTCTCTCTCATCAATTATGATACTTTCCGCTTCTTCTTTTTTGAATGGTTGTTGGCTTTGGGAAGACGAGGAACTTCATGAATATGGTCTCGTAAGATTTTACAAGTCAATGAACGTCTAAAATATACTCTCTCAAATCGTGTGGCCTAAATCATCAGCTGGCCTAAATCGTGTGGCCTAATAAATCCTCAGCTGGCCATTTTGATATTGCGGTTGCTCAGCCTGTTTAATATTGCAGTTGTTGTAGTTGTAGTTGCAACAGCCCTCTAAAATTAGAGATGGACTACAATTTGAATGTCATTCTTTGTCAACAATTTAATTAGTTTTGTATGCAAAAGGCATCTAATTACAATTAAAAAAACTCAACCTTCCTCATGTATTCAAATACCACCAATACAACACTCGAAATGCCCATAACATCAACTTGTTGCAGCATTCGCCAGGACAAATCTTCTGCTGTTTTTGCAACTAATGCTGGAAGTAGTTTATGGGTCAGAAAAAATTGATTCGGGTTGATGGGGCTTCGAACAATCACTAGATAAGGTACATTGAGAGCTTGTATATCATTTCATCTACGATGGATGCACAGAACTCAGTTGCTCACTCTGAGATCTAATTTTCAGTGCCCGGGGGATGGAAAGACCATGGAAATCGAAACAACTTTGCTCAAGAACCTCAGGCATCTGAATTTCTCCTGGATTTCTTCTTCATTTTTTCTTGCACCCGGTACCGTTCCCGTCTTTCTTCCCTCTTGCGCTTTCTGGACAGTTCCTCATCCTTGGCTTTCTCTGCTTCAAGTTTTTTTCTTTCCTGCTCTTTCTTAACTTTTCGCTTCTTCATCTGTAATGCCACATTTTTTTGGAGAATTTAGCACTTACACACTAAAAATCAATCAGCAGAAAGCATATAAACATGCAGGCTAGAGACTCGACTAATCAATGATGCAAACTAGTTACAGTGAAGGAACATAAATCCAATTCTCCACTCAGTTTGGTAAGAAACATAACCATTAAGGCCTGAACTAGTTTGGCAACTTGTATGCATGTATTTCTTCGTAACTATTTCTTCGTAACCTTGCCCTTCTTTAATTTCCAAGTATATTGATAAATGCAATTACTGGGGGATTCATGCTCATTTCTGAAAAGTTTAAACTCTAAACCAACATCACAAATAAGAAACCGGTGCAAGTCTAGAAATAAAAGATATAATTCTCTTCACTCTAAGGCCAGGCCAGTAAGTTGAAGAAAACATTTAAAAAAACCTGTCAATTACAACAGTAACTTTAACCGCTTAAGCATCAATCTTTCAATTGAACTACACTATTCATTTTTTAAAGATGTGAACACCATTTAATCAAAGTCATTGTGAAGTTCAGGATCTTGTTTAAGTGCATACCTTATCATTTGTAATCAATCGAAGTTGTTGAACAAGAGCATGAACTTTACGCTCATCAGGCTCCATAACAACAGCTCTTCTCCTTTCAAGTGTGGGCCGTCCCTTGAGTATGTCCTTGGGTTTGGATTCGAATGGAAGAGTTGCTTGTAATGACTTGGGAATCACCAATGGGTTGAACTTCTTCAGTGTCCTTTCAATTGGCTGTTAAAACACATAAACACATGGTTTATTAACAATATTCAAATACAAATTCCATTTACAGCATTTTCAGGAGGAAAGAAAGGTGGTGGGGAAGCAACTAGGGACCTGGACTACCTCCACCATCACAGATTACCTTGTAGAGTGAATCCTTATTGACAGGAATGGGAAGATTGTGTTCCCTCCTCAATTCAGCCATTGTTTTCATCCCTTGCCAGGTCTTATTACGAGGTTGCAAGGCAGTGGTGAGCGGGTTATAAAAGCAAGGAGCTTCAACTTGAGTCCATGCTCGCAGGAAAACAATGTCACTCATCAAAATTCTGTCCTCAAAGGTGCACCGAGCAATCCCTTCTCTTGGTGCCCCTCCCTTCTTTGTGGGATGGTTACCAATCTCATCTTTTGCAACCTGGTCAGTTTAAATGCAGATAGAGATAGCTTCAGACAGGCTTTTGCATAGTATAAGGTGAAAGATACAATTAGGGGACAAGAAATAATATAACAGTGACAATGAATATAAGCTTCTTCAGTAGCAGCCCTACCTTTTTCACCTGCCCCCGGATCCCACTGACAGTTCGAACAGCAGCACCTTCAAACCTAGCTACTTCAAGATCTGAAGTAAACATATTCATAATAAGTGCAGTCTTCTTGAAAATTTTACATGGATGACCAACCAGCTTGACTTTCTTCACCATCTTTGCTGCATGGTTGAACTCAAGCACAACTGCAGTTGCTGTGATTCGGAATGATGCCTAAAATCAAGAGAGATGTAGTCAGGACAGGAAAAAAATTAAACAAAAAAAAAAACAATGGGAAAGAACAAGAGGAAACAACCCCCTAAAGCAGCCAGAGGAAACAGGGTTCCATTTTTCCATGGTAAAAACAATTGTACCTTACCAGCATGCATGAGTAACAATTCTGTAAGCCGGAAAAGATGCTCATTAAACCATATTGTTAAATAAAATTCAATGCCTTAAATATGGACCAAAAACATTATGGCTTTGCCAGATTAAAAAAATATATTAATGAATCTTGAATGTCACATTCATTCCTACATGCTGAGCTATAAAAAGAGGAAAATTAAGACATTTTCCAATAGCGTTTTGATCAACTCAGAGATTCTTGAGCTGCTCTTTTGATTGCTAGGTGCATGGCTTTATCTCTCCACCAAATCACCTTTTTTTTTAAGTAAACTATTAAATCAATTCATTCATAATATCACAGGTGATAAAGTCATTCCCATCCTGCAAAAGACAATAAAGATGAAGTTGCTTCTTAACTAGATTGTTAAAACATAAATTTGGTCATAAGCAGTCAATCGAATATATCTAACAATGTTTTTCTAACCAAACATTATTCTACCAGCATCAAATGGCAGAACAATGCACGCGCTCTCATTCTCACATTGGTTAAAAGCATCCAGCAACCAATATTCTTTGAAACTTCAAAGACAGATTAATTTCTTAGAATTTATCAACAGTAAAGCTGTCCCTTACAATAGCAAACCAAAAGCTGTTCAGTTGCAAGTATCAGATTCCTTTCTTGATAAGAAAGCTTGTGAAGAAAATCAAGAATGATTACCTGATTGTTTGCTAAATTCTGAACGGCTACGACTCCAGTGTTGGGTGGTGCAAGTGGGCCCCAGAATGTGGCAAGACAATGCATGTGCTCTGGATTGCGATGCCTTCCATTGCGAAATAAAAACATTTCATGAACCAACATTTTTTACCATATTGGAAAATCAGTCTGAAAATATGTCATCACTTGCTATTTCGAAAATGAATAATCAAATTATTTAGATCCCATTATATTGTTTGGTCAACATGTCAAATTTACCATATTCTGATTTTATAACTGATTCACACAGATAATTCAGAACTTGCTTGAGATGGAAAGTGATTACAGGAAGAGTAGCAACAATGACATTTTCTACTAATGCAGAGAAAGCAAACAACAATTTAAATATATGTATATGTTCATGAAGCTGGTGCCAAATAACAAGTTTTAATTTCACTCCAATTTCAGCTTTACCTTTAAAAAATTGGCTATGGGAGTTTGAGAAAAACATTATTGCCTCTAGATTAGCACATTCTAATTCAATTCCCCAACTGATTGATAAAATGCAACCCTCTGCTGGGGTTGTGACCAAACCCATA